>OW203726.1:9209526-9809526 GCA_934045075.1 Yponomeuta sedellus | reverse complement strand
TAAAATTGAATCACGAGCGCAGCGAGTGATTTAAAATTAGAATCCTGAGCGTTAGCGAGGGAATCAAAAGAGCACGAGGTGAAAAATCTTTGCACTCGAATGCAACACGTAACTTTTCATTCCACCTCAGCGAGGAAATGACTAAATGCAAAAAAAAACGTTTACAATCACAAGATAGGTACACTTTTTTAATTCACAAACTTAGTGCACACGATGTTCTAAATTCAATTTACTTTATCCTCTAGAGAATAAAAACGGCTTTTCCACTCAGATATTGAAGATTAAAAATACTCTTTCCGAGATGGTGGGATGAAAAATATATGATATTGCCAGTCTCGTTGGCATAGGTAAATCTTTCTAGGTACTGATCTTCATTAAGTAAAGTGAGCGCAAGTCATTAAAAGTTTATTCAGTCTTGTTAGTATTTTGCATTTATCAGATTCAGTATTTTAAGTTCAACTTACGATGGATTATCGTGGCGGTGGGTGTCAAATGATAAAACTGTATAATTTTTCAATTTCACAGGTACCATGCTACTAACTACTTCAGAGTACTTATCATGTTTAAAGTTCTCAGAATGTTACCGGCCCAGTGTACGTTTACCCTGGTATATAGGTACCCATAGGCGTAGTAGGCACGCTAGGAATTACAATGAGTCATTGTTATTTTTATTTTTTTACGTAGTTACCTAGGTACCTATTTTGTACAGCTAAATTTCTAGAGTACTTTTCTACCTTTTTAGTTTTATCAAAATAGTTACATTACATTTGATTATTAGCGATAGTAGCGCAGCAGTAGAGCACCGGCCAAACACTCGGAAGGTTGTGAGTTCGAATCCAATGTACCCATGACTTTGTTTTCTACATTACGTACGTTTATGAAGTTGTAGTAGCAATACTACTCGCTAATTGTAAAGAAAAACATTGCGAGGAAACCAGAGTATCTGGGACATACCTCAGCGCCTGAAATAGCCAATTCACGGTGACTACGCATGGTAATTAAGCCCGTACTCTCTCTCTAAAGGTAGACCTATGTCCTGCATTGGGCCGTATATAGGCTACATAAAAGATAGTTACATCTGAAATTGCGCATTTGGCCTCATAATTGGGCCATTGTACGCAGCAAAGTAAGATTACTCCATCCAGCCTCTCTTTATAGAAAACCAGTGGTGCTTATACTACGAATTGTTGTTTTACGGAACTCGACCCTGATAACATATTTTAAACTTTCACGACTTGAACACACAGAATATTTTTGGGGCCTAATCGCGTAGTAATTTATTGCGATTTTACCTCGACGTTTCGACGACGTTACAGACATCGTGGTCACGAGAAGACTGATGGCTGGCACCCGTTCGCATCTTCGGCTGACAAGGTTTCAGACTACCCTCAATCAGCCATCACAAAGCACTATTGGGGTTGCGAGTTGGGACACACTACACTGACAATGTCGGACGATAAGCCATGCGACTTTTTTTCACTCGAACACTTCTCGACCCTGATGTTTTTTGTAAAGTATTAAAGAAACTAATTTGTTTAATTGTTTTATGTAGCCACTAAACCTCCCACTGCAGGCAGGCCTTCTCTCAGAGAGAGAGAGCATGGTCTTAATTACCACGCGTGCCTACTACGGATTGGCAAATTCAAGCGCTGAGGTATTTGAACACCCCAGACACACCCCGCGACTCGGTAAACGTAGCGTAGGACGCCCTCCGACCAGGTGGGTTGACGATCTGCGAAAAACTGCCGGCAGATGCTGGATGCGGCAAACTGAAGACAGGACGCTATGACGTTCATTAGGGGAGGGCTATGTCCAGCAGTAGACTACATAATATAGCCTGAAGAAGAAGAAAACACTTAGGTATCCTCACGATGTTTTGCTTCACAGTTAGCGAGTGGTACTGCTACTGTAACTTCACAAATGTACATAACATAATAAGGTCGCCATGTACACTTCTTATTTTGTAATTTTTGTGTTTTCTGTATGATTTTTATGTGTGCAATAAAGTATAACTTAGAAAACAAAGTCATTGGTATAAGCCCGCACTGGGAATCGAACCTGGATCTCTCACTTCCGAGTCTATCGTTGTACCCACTGAGCTACCGTCGCTCTGTTTCATAAGTTCTTATTATGTAGATTAGTGGGTGAGTGCACCCTTCAACTTTAGCTTCTGAAAAGAGATATTAATAGCTTAGCATGAGCATACCTATTCAAACATACTCACAAAGCATAAGCCGCTTTCACGTAGGTACCTACTCAGGCAGGTAATAAAGGATTGTAAAGATGACGTTCACTTTATTCGAAACGCTTTTAAAAGGATATCCTGTGTTATGGCAATTGGCAACGAGGCAAGGACATCACAATTATGGAAATACACCCAGACGGAGGCGATTTGTATACATTAAGTACTCGCCTCACACCTCTGTTTTGAGAGTCAAGCTCGTTGAATGTCTCGTTGGTCAAGCCTTCTAAGGCCCAATCACAAAAACAATTGCTATTTTCAAGGTCGGGCCTTATGAGCATAGCGGAGATCAATCAGTCTACACTCGTCCTCTGCTGGACATATGCCTCCGCTAAGGCATGCCACTTCCTTCAGTCCTGGACCATGCTTATCCAGCCGCTGCGCTGCCAGCAGAGGCAGAAGCCTCAGATCGTCGCTCCAGCGAGCCAGTGGGCGTCCTACGTTGCCTTTTACCAGTTCGTGGCCTAGCGGTATCACGCCTGATTACCATGCCGGAGGTCTCGAGTTCAATTTCCACTGGTGGCCGACGTACCGGAGTATCCTCGGTGAAATGGATCGTCAGTGGAGCTCTGGAGTCAGTGTCGGGGTTTACAGGCTTTGGCCCGTGTGAGACGTATAATCCATAAAATCTCTCAAGCTTAGCATGGAGCTCCTTTTGGTTTAGAGAACACTATGTCCTATCTGTTTATATTTTATTTAATTCACCACCCCCTAAGACGCTGCAGCAAAAAAGATAATACGTGCGCGAGCCGATCGTAGATGAAATGTACCTACTTTTGCGGATCATTCATAGATAAAATTCTTATTGAATCCAATCGCCTGTCAAATTGAATACTGATTACTGTTGGAAACGGCGCAAAGTAGAACACCGGATTTTCAATCTGGGGGGTTCAAAGACCGGCGAACTTCGTTGTATGATGAGGAAAACTTTGTAATCGTGAAAAATATGTAATTGTTCCATATTTTGTTTGTTACAATTTATTGCACAAAATACAAAACATAGCACTTAAAAAAAGGATTAACTTACATTAAGAGCAAAGGCGGACTTATTCCTAGAGAAATGAGTCCCTATTAAAGTAGTTTAACATGCGTCGTTGGCCTAACGGTATAACGTCTGATCAAATGCCGAAGGAGCGGTTATAACGGAGCGATAGAATGCCGATTTCACAATCGACAGGTCATGGGTTCAAATCCCGGCATTTACCAATGACTGTTTTCTAAGTTGTTTGCATTTGTGAAGTTATAGTAGCAATATCAATCGTTATCTGCGCAGGAAAACATCGTGAGGAAACCCTAGTGCCTGAAGTGTTTACGTCATCACCACGTGTATATACCTCAGCACTTACTACGCACAATGGCCCAACTAGGAGTCTAAGTACGTAAATTTCAAGTCTAACTATAACTTACTATCGCAAACGTCAGCTGGAGGTCAGTGAGGTCGGCGACTTAAGTACGACATTGTGCATATCAGAGATAACATGTAATATTTCATCTTCCTAGATATAGGTTGTACATCCACCGGCACATACATATTTTCGACCCCTTTTCCCCGTGACGAATTCATAACTAACTTTTATTTAAACAAAAGCTTAAATACATTTTATGCCACACCTGGAAATAAAGGGGCTTTTTCCGCACGCTGCGCGTACGGAAAAAGCCGCTTTCTGGCCAAGTGTAGACATAAAAGATGTACACAACACGGGAGGTAATAAAGAAAGCTCTCGATCGCATATTTACGTCCCTCGCTTGCAGCTCGGGCCGCAAACTTCTGCGATCTCGGCCTTTCTTTGTATTACCACCCTAGTTCTGTAATGTACTATTTTCATACCCATTTCGAACTTCAAAACTGACAAATTTCTATACGAACTTTTGTACCCTATGGTACAATTTCATGCTTCTCTAGACCCTGGGGCTTAGGCTGTGCATTGTCCGTAAAAATGCTTGGTATTTTATTAAATAGAGAATCCTCTATTAATAAATCTTGTCCGTATTTGTAGAGCTTGCGCCTAACAATGAGACTGTATTGAGTGGTATAACATATTATTTAACATAGCCAAGACTAACGAGCTCTACAATGCTAAATACGTATGTGACAAGGTGTCACATATGCAAAGCGCATTCGGTTATTATATTAGTCGTGATGTCTGTCTGACCTAAATCATGTCCCTCGAAATCGTAATTAGATGAAAGACCGAGCTCTGTGTCGCGTCGGCTACAAGCTACCATGTTACGTAGGGAGCTGCAGGCCTACATTTGTACACCGAGTGGAGCCAACAATGTGGCTGGTCGTGTGCGACTGTGTGTGTGAGATCAAAAGTTGTAATACACTGCGTAAGGGGCAAATTAACAAGCACATTAGTGCCTCATTAAAGTCAACGAACAGTATTTGAAAGAAAATTTAAACGCTCTGTCACGCCTTCAGGATCCACGATATTTTAGCGAAACTACTTTTAATAAAGAGCAGTATATAAACTTTGGCCTTTCCATTTAGGTAACTAAATGATACAGCGTCCATTGACATCTTCACTCGCACTAGAAGGGTGAAGGGCAAGACCTACATATTTTTAGGCTTAGTCTGTAACCCTATATTAACTAAGAATTTGCCTGCCCAGCACCTATACCATCCTGACAGCTTAGTTGGCCTAGTCCACAGGAAAAACCACTCAATGCATGTGGAGCCAACCAAGTCACAGTGTTTTCTTTCACTGTTAGCCGATAGCACCATACGAGTATAAGGAGACACAATAAATATAGGTACTTTCTTTTGAGTGTCCATACACACACAAACTCTTGGCTTAGGGTTGAGAGAAACTTTCTTAAAAACCACAAATGGTGGAGTTTTACCTCTAAAATAGATTCATAAGAGACATTTTGTCCCTTCATAATGGAGGAATAAGAAGTGAAAAAAATCAAGATCATAAGTCACCTATGAGCCACAGATAATGTTTTAATATAAGTGGACAAGACGGGATATAAATATATAGCCTAATATTTTTTTACACGTTTGCGGGATAGAAAATTGATTTATTTTATTTGGCATTATTTTTAAGAAATTTGACACATAATTACTGCGATGATTTATTTACAGTCATAAAATTCAACATTAAGATTATACAAAACAAAATGGTCTAGTTTCAACCAAACTTATATGTAAAATAAATTAAAAAAATGCCTCCTCTTTCTTTTGCCTCCTTGCCTCTTTGGTACACCCTCTATCAGTACCACGTCTTATTACCATGCCGGTCGTGGATTCGATTCCCACTGGAGGCCGCCTTACTTTTGTACACAATGGTCTTAGTCCAGCTGCTTTTCCATGTTTGTGATGTCCTTACATGATTTACATCGCACAGGTTATTCTAGTTTGGCACTAGAGCAAGTGATCGTGTTTTGCGAAAGCTATTATTATTAATTCAAATTCCATTCAATATTTATTGATTATGATATCAACCCTTGGTATGTGCCCGCTGCTGGGGCACGTGTCTCTTCCTGCATTGCAAGAAAGTTAGGCCATTCTCCACAACTCCACTGCATTCAATATTCAACATATTAAAAAAACCTATTTAGAGGCTAAAAATTCCACCCAAAATTCCGCCGGGACTCGAACCCGCGACCTCTGGCTAACCGTGCCAGCGCTCTCCCAAGTGAGCTAATGGGCGACTACCGGCATCAATTAAATTTCGTATAGAGTGGAATTTTTAGCCTCTAAATAGGTTTTTAAAAATGGTCAAGATGACTTGAGAAAAGAGGGTCAGAGTGGAGTTTTTTTTCCGCTGCCTTTTTCTCCACTACAATACGGCCCGAAGGCAGCGGCTTACATTTTACATTGTACACTGACATTCAGCAAAGAGAATGTAAATTCTTTACGTTGAAATAAATTGATTTGAATTTGATTTGAATTTGATATGAATTTGATTTGAATTTGATTTGAATTTGATTTGAATTTGATTTGAATTTGAATTTGATTTGAATTTGATTTGAATTTGATTTGAATTTGATTTGTATTTGATTTGAATTTGAATTGAATTTGATTTGAATTTGATTTGATTTGAATTTGATTTGAATTTGATTTGAATTTGATTTGAATTTGATTTGAATTTTATTTGAATTTGACTTGAAGTAGATTTGAATTAGATTTGAAATTGATTTAAATTTGATTTAAATTTGATTTGAATTTGATTTGTATTTGATTTGAATTTGATTTGAATTTGATTTGAATTTGATTTGAATTTGATTTGAATTTGATATGAATTTGATTTGAATTTGATTTGAATTTGATTTGAATTTTATTTGAATTTGATTTGAATTTGATTTGATTTGAATTTGATTTGAATTTGAGTTGAATTTGATTTGAATTTGATTTGTATTTGATTTGAATTTGAATTGAATTTGATTTGAATTTGATTTGATTTGAATTTGATTTGAATTTGATTTGAATTTGATTTGAATTTGATTTGAATTTTATTTGAATTTGACTTGAAGTAGATTTGAATTAGATTTGAAATTGATTTAAATTTGATTTAAATTTGATTTGAATTTGATTTGTATTTGATTTGAATTTGATTTGAATTTGATTTGAATTTGATTTGAATTTGATTTGAATTTGATATGAATTTGATTTGAATTTGATTTGAATTTGATTTGAATTTTATTTGAATTTGATTTGAATTTGATTTGAATTTGAGTTGAATTTGATTTGAATTTGATTTGAATTTGATTTGAATTTGATTTGAATTTGATTTGAATTTGATTTAAATATGATTTGAATTTGATTTGAATTTGATTTGAATTTGTCCTAGCACCGGTCAGTGCAATAAAAAGAATGCAATATTAAAAAGAGTTAAGTACACAATGGAGCGGAGGTAGCTCAGTGGGTAGAACCATGGACTGGCAAGCGAGAGCCCAGGTTCGATCCCGAGTGCGGGCATGTACCAATGACTTTGTTTAATTTCGAAGTTACGTACATTTGCGAATTTGTAGTCGCAATACCACACGCTAACGGTGAAGGAAAACATCGTGAGGAAACCCGCGGCTTGGTTGGCTCCGCACGTATTGACTAGTCTTTCCTGTGGGCTAGGCCGACTAAGCTGTCAGGATGGTATAGGTGCTAGGCAAGCCTACACCATCTGTAAAAAACCATGTCCCAGGCACTACAGCGTCGGAGTGGTCCCTTCACCCATCTAGTGTCAGTGAAGATACCACTGGACGCTGTATAAATCATCTCCTTAAGTAGATGCAAAAAGGCCAATATTATTATTATTAAGTACACAACGAAAACCTAAAAAAATCGCATCCGCGTCCACGGATGTCAAAAATCCGGCATCCGCATCATGCATGCCACAATTTCGCGCCGGAGGTAGTGGTTCATCACTAATATTTCGCTGCGTGATCGCGACATGACTGTCAACAGAGCGCCCCCGCCGCAGCCTCATGAAGATATATCGTCGAACGGGCGAGGTCCTGTTTGTTACCTGCACACCATGTCACTTTGACTTAAAAGTACCAGAATACCCAAATCAAAACTTCGGCAATACCCATCCTTATTGCCGAAGTTTTGATTAAGATGAGATAGCATAAAATAATAACAAAGATACATTCGTAACATAATTCCGGAATCACTTACCTACTCTGTACGGATGACGTCTGTGGCGCAGCGATAGTGCATCTGCCTGCAATACAAGAGGTCCCGGGTTCGAACCCCGGCTGGGGACAAAAAAACCCCAGGTCTTGGATGTTTACATTTTTGTGATCTCCACTATGTGTAGTATCCTAGTGTGGGGTCAGAAGCAATGTATGTGCCTGTATGTAAATGCTAGGTTACTTACTTGATTTTTTCTCTGAAGAGTCCGAACAGGTTGCGCTCTTGAATCATGGTAATAGAGACGGTATGTGTCGTTGCGGTTGCTCGTCTCAAAAGCCCCGAAAATACGAGTATCTGTACTGATCAGGATTAAGCTCTTCGAATAAGCGCGAAACCTATTAGTCGATTCTCACTCTATTAGCAAATAACTCGTATTCGACTCTAATGAATGTTACATTAAAATTCGAGTGACAGCCAAACTCTCTATTCTGAACGCCATGCTAGATTGAATTCGAATGAGAAAATAAATTTCTAATGACTCTGTCGAGTTATCTTATTTTTATGCGACAAATGACTAATCCTTCGAATATTTTGCGTCTATGATTTCAATTTGCATGGGCGAGAATCGGCTCCCGGGTCGGACTCTTCAGAGAAAAAATCAAAAGTTCCGAAGCTGCCGTCTGTACTCTTAGATTATCAAATATCTGTGTAATTTGTTTTTTATGTACGATAAAGTGTTCTCTATCTATCTTTATGTAATTCCTGAAACACACCAATTAGAGTCTACTGAACTTTGTCATACAATTATGATGTCTGTGACATAAATAAACTTAAATGCGAAACCCACTTTACGTGATAAATAACATAAGAATATTATTTATTAGGTATATACCGGAAAAAAGGTAAAGAAACATAATTACATTTTACGCCTCCTATCTATACGACAGAGTAGAGTAAACATTCCGATTTCGCACACATATGTAAGTTCGTAAAAGATAGGAGAATAGGAATCGCTTGCAAAACATAGCCAATCTCCTTTAAGTGTGAATTTAACTTCCACTTCTGTTTTCTTCCTATTTGTGAAACGTCACCTGTATGTTACCAATATGACTGTAACTCGTTACAAAAGTGCCAAGCCCCTGCCCGGGATTTATGTTGCGATGCATGTTTTTGTGCAGGATATGCGTCGCCGTAAATTCAGTTTTTACCTCCACTTTTGTCAACCTTTAGTTTTGTTTCGGCATTGCATCGGACTTGGGAATTGATTTCAAACTTGTTTTTTTCCGGGTAAGCTCTGCATACATTTTCCTTAACTGAAAGGTTACTAAAATTGTAACATTTTGTATTTAAAAGAAAAGGAAGAGGGTGTTGGATTTAGAAAGGTGCAATAAATTAATAGTAAGAGTAAAAACAAGAGTTATCCCTTTATTAATCTTATTGAATCTCATACAGGTACGCTTGCTTGTAACAGTTACGTACTTTAAGTTCATCAAGCAAACATTGCTATTTTACTAATACATCTATTATAAAACTAAGTATTTACAAGTAAAAAAACCCATTCCACAGTACTTCCGATTCACATCGCTGTCGTTAAAAATTTCGAATAAGAACTTTTTGAATACAGTTTTTTATTTCTTTTTCATAACTTCGTCACACAAACAGTCTGTAGTCTAAAACACTGATTTTTTTTTATTATTAAGAAAAAAGATACTGACTTTATCATCACCATGATCATCGCATAGACCTGAAAATAAAATAAAGGTCATTAAGTATGTTCTCATTAGGTGACCAAAATCGAAGTCTCAAGGCGGATAGACAAGACTGTAGAGAAGGTACCATCGAGCAGCGAAAAGTAGCTTCCTTAGGTCAAGTACTACAAAATAAAACATCAGCTGCTCCAAAGTAATAATGATAAAGGAAATAGGAATGAAATCATGGCTGTGCAACATCAAAGAGTAGACTGTTGTTAGAACTGCGGAAGACCTATTCAATATTGCATTGAACAGAGAACGTCCGTAGCGATGACTGGCAGCCTACAGTGATGGAGAATTACTTTAAGAAGTGCGATAACCGAAATAAAAGAACAGTGAGACATCAAACAAAGGGTTGACATCGAAGACATCAAAGATTAAAATACCCAAGGACTAAACTCGACTAATCTATTATAAATAAAAATGTCTAGAAACTGCCTAAGAAAATTAGTTTTCTTTCAAGAAATCACAACACTGCACTGTATCTTTGGTTGGTCCATAAACGTATATACCTACCTAGATTAGTTTTTGAAGTGTTTGATAATGTCCTATTTGTAACATTGTTAAATAATTGCAATGCCCTCGCAGGGCACATGTCATGTTTCCATTACTTTAATCTTTAGGAACTTATGTACAGCAGGAAGTAATAAACTGAATTGAATTGCAGAGAAAGTAGTACAAATCATTTTAATAGCCAAATAATAATGTGATTAAAAATATACTCACCAATGGATGTGGACTATTACGTTCAGCAGTAGCGCAATAAACATTTGAGATTTGGTGCTGTGGAACCCTGCAACAAAAAGTCTCTGTAAGCACTAACGTGACCTACATTTTCCGATACTGCGGTCACCGCTTTTCCATTTAACCTCATAACAGGTACTTTACTGCGTTTTTGGTAAGCGGAAAATACCTTGGCAGGGATTTGTAAACAACTATTGAAAATTATTATGCACCAGTATATTTTTATGGGATTAAAGTGAAAAACATGTTTCTACATTAACCCAACTGCGTAATAATAAAGTCTAAGCAGTGAATGTATTTGTTTTGCAATCCACTGTAATGTGGAAAGTTAAGTTTAAAATAAAGTCCAGGTCTAAAGATATTTAGAAATATAAACAATAATTTGGAACACAATAAAACTTGCAACGGTTGCATAGAATACCAAATTAATATTTTTTTTCAGATAATTTGCTAAGCCATAACCAGATTATAAGGCGGGTTTTTTTAGCTAGTTCCTGCCACTATTTATTATGTGGCAACCTTTAAGTCCGATGTATAAAATCATTAATAAAGATGTCAATAAAATAATTTAAAATGTTATAATTAATCTGATATGAAGTTATTGTAATATAAAAATGGTCCTAATATATTTGAAACTTTTTGACATGGAGCTGTTCTGGAGACGTTGCCGCGTGCAACGAGCGTAGGTATGTACGTACGGGAATGTTCGAGAGCCCTTGCCGGCGGATATAAATAGCGGTATCTCGGCACAGCCCTCGGCCGCGGCGCGCTGTCGGTTCAGTTTGGAGGAGCGAGGAGTGGACTTCGGGCGGGCATGCCTGCGATGCGAGCGATAACCTACGGCCTCAGTGATACTGTTGGACTGCGATTGAAATTTACGTGTGGACTTCGTGTCGTGAAGACCTGCAGACCGAGTAATCATAAACGATCACGAAGGTTAAGCAACACAGGGCGCGTTCAGTGCATAGATGGGTAAACCGTCTATGGCTAACGCTAGTGGCATTTTTCCAAGCGGTCCCGAGCTTCGAAAGGCACGTTAAGCAGTTGGTGCCGGCTGCCGTCGATAGATGGCAGTCGTTAAGCCATGTCAGAGGCCTTATGGGCGGCTTGATAACTTCTGACCGTAAGGTCCGCCAATGTCTTACAATCCGGCCGCGTCCACCAACCCGGCCTTGGCCACCGTGGTGGAGTATGGCCTAACCTTCCTGTGATGATATCGTTGATATTGTTACGGGCTAGAGATTTGGATGTAAAACGCCAATGACAACTTCTTAGGATTTATTCACGCAGGGTCTGATCTGTAGGTTTTCACGACACGAAGATCCCAAATCGCAGGTCCAATCGAGGTCCAATAGTATCGCTCGTATCGCGGGTGTGTTCGCTCGGGGTTCCCTCTTCGCTATTCTAAACGGAACTGACTATTTATATCCGCCGGCAGGGGTTCTCGAGCATTCCCGTGCGTACTCGGTACACGCGGCGGCGACTCTGGAGCAGTTTCATGTCATAGAGTTTTGAGCCTTATTCAAAAAGACATGCGAGTCATCAATGCTTGCATCGTTACTAAAACGCAGCGGCGCATACGGCGACTATTCGATGGGCTTCCGGAGGGCTCTATTCTGGATGGTTCGGGATAGGACCGCGACAGTAAGTAGGTATACTTCTGATAAAAGTCGTCTAAAGGTTTGATAGATAACAAAATTCTGGTCATCCAAGGCACATTTCTTTCTCCTATTCTTTGTTTGCGGCTTGGTTGGCTCCGCACGTATTGACTAGTCTTTCCTGTGGGCTAGGCCGACTAAGCTGTCAGGATGGTATAGGTGCTGGGCAAGCCTACACCATCTATAAAACCATGACCCAGGCACTACAGCGTCGGAGTGGTCCCTTCACCCATCTAGTGTGAGTGAAGATACCACTGGACGCTGTATAAATCATCTCATTGAGTAGATGCAAAAAGGCCAATAATATATTACTTAACCTAATGGGTTTGAATTTTGTCACTCGCTTTTTTTAAGACGGGTTACCTGAGTTGGAATCGCGGCTGCCCATCACCGGAGCGATTTGTGGTCGCTCTTCGTCGAGTAGGAGCACCCCACTCGCCGTCCAAACACTTAGCACACGCGCCAGGCAGGTGACGTTCAGCCGACCCTGCGACGGTATTTATTATATTTATATATTCATCAAATCATTTATTGCTCTTAATGTAACCGTACAATGCGGCGAACTACTACCACTAGTCTATCTACCTATTTTCTATACCATAACCAGACCTACGCAAAACAAAAGAACGACAGTGTTTACTGTTAAAAACAAAGTAATTTAAAGTAGCCAATCAATGTTGTTTACAAAATGACATAGTCTGGAAATATTTTAATTATAGTCGTATTTTTCAGAGAATATCGCCACAAGTGAACGCCACCCAACGAATTCGTTGTAGAAAACATACTTAATGATTGGACAAGTCTGCTGTTAAAAGCCAAATGTTTTGGGCCAAGTCTAAAGTTTAAAATCATCTGAGACAAACATAAAATGTAAGGGCAATACACAACATACGACATTTTTACTGTTTACTTACTTTTTTCCCAAGAAGGGAAAAAAACGACGAAGATTACTATCTAAGAAGTAGACTTTGAATAATAATGATGTCATGAAAGGTCAAGCAAAATTGTGCCTGAGGAGGTAATCAAGTTAGGTACGGGAGTTGAGTCGTTCTTTAATACATTTTTTTTTATTTATTCTTATTTTAATGCAGGGGGGAATTTTGAATAAACAGCTCGTAGCGATGAGAGTAACTCGACTTTAGTCGCATCTGACCTAAATTAGGAAAACCCCATTAACGTTTGACTTAGAATCTAATCTGCGATCTCCCCGCATCTAATCTACGATCCGAGTTCTAGAGCTCAAAGATAACAAGCTTTGTAGTGGAATGAGAGTCACATACTTCTAAAGACACAGCTCATTGTCTCCATCAAACAAAATACTTGTTTAAAAATGGTCTAGCACGGTCTTATTTTACCATCCCTTATTTACAAAATTCTAATTTATATTTCATATTTATTACTTACTTGTTAGCGATTTGTACTATAGGTACTCAATTGGCAGTTGTTAGCTAAGAAAGACATTACCCGAAGGTTTCTTTTTATTAAGGCGAGAATATCGAGCGCATGATTACAGAATGACGATCATTTGGGGCGGGATTACGATTACACTCTTGAAATATTTATGTGCAAAATATTCTAGACATATTTTTTAATCGACAAATGCGCTTTTAAGGGCCAAATTTTCTACGACTGATGTCACTTGTCCTTTTACAACCTTAATGAGCAATTTTGGTATATTGTTAACTATCTAAAACAAAATAACAAAAACATATATTAAAAAAACATAAATGTAGACGAATGTTTGCGAGTATTTCCGTTACAGGAAAGTTAAAGAAACATGTAAATAAAAAACGGCCTATACCCTCAGAAAAAAGACGTTTGAAAATGTATTTCTCTTACAATTCATAATTTTTTTTTTGCTTTTGACTCCTTTTCTGCGCTATATAAAAAAATATTTTAATTTACTTAATAAATACTTATTCTAAATCTAAAGGTAAAAAATAACGCACCGTCCGCTACCGTAGAAATCATTCGCTTAAACGCATCTGAGCACACTTATGCTATTGCCCGCGCTTTTTCAAAGTATTTTCTTCCAACGAAGGGAGAACCCTTCTTTGGAAGAAAAAAATAACACATAGTCGAACCTCCACTCCACTAAATCGTCTTACGTAATAAATAAATCAATAGCCCCGCGCGAATACACTACATTTCAAAACACCCATTTATGTCCGGAAATCCTCGCCTTAAAAGAAAATGAAAGCGTTGAAACTTACTTTATTGAAATGCGCCGCCTGTACTCTCACGACGAGCTGGCTGAACGACGATGATTTATTGGACTTCTCCTCGTCAGTACTAATGTTCAATTTATTCGCTACTTGGTCGGCCCTGTGCCGCGGCCTGATGCCTTCCTTGTTTTTCCGTTCGCCCTCGCCGTCCGCCAGCGCCCCGATGCTCGCCGGAATGACTATTACTCCGTCCGTGACTGGCTCCTCGAACGAAGAGATGGCGTCCCACGGACTAAATATAATTCTATTTGCATCTTCGAGCGAGGCGTCCATTGTCGCAGGCTTCCTACGCAACGTTTCGAGCGTGTCTTGCGGGGGGATGTCGAGGCCCTTCACCTGTTGAACCGAGTAATGGATGTTTTAAGATACAATTTGTATGCTGCACGGCGCCCTCCGTGTCGATCTGCTTTCAGAAGGTTTTCTTTTTCATTTAATTTGAATGCGATTTCTGTATTTTCTTATTTACCTTTCGGCGTGTTTGGCTACAGAGATGCCGTAGGTACAGGCGCCTTCCTTTCGTATATTGAATGTTAACATAAACGTGGCACTTAGCTCATACAAAATTCAGCAACTCTGGAGCGCTCGTAGGTGCGCCGATAAGGGAAGGGTCCGTCTTTTACATACTACGATAACGATATGTCGTAGATATTGAAATTTATGGCTGTATGCGTTACACATACCAATTTTGCAATTTTAACAAAAAGCTCCCTTCCTTAGGGTATTCGAATTTCTAAAAATGTATTCATGATGTCTATTTAGGAAAACCTTCCGAGGAATTTTGTAATTGATGTAGTGGCCTAAGATTTCCGCAATCCTTACAGAAAAACAATTACTCCTATAACCTTAAAATAATCTGGTGCCACATAAGATAATGTAACCCTCAGTTTTTTTTTTACTTAGCCCTTTTTTGTGTACCACTGCTGGGCAAAGACCTCCTCCTAATTTTTTTCATTTTTCTTTTCTCCTGTTTCCAGCCACCTCGCACCATCCTGGTAAGAATGCATTTAGGTCGTCCCGCCATCTTCGTCTTCACACTCAATCAATTTGCTTTTATAAATACGTGTGCAATCAAAAAGCAGCTTACCTCTTGACCGTTTAAGAGCCAAGTGAGGTTGGCCTGGGGGTTGGCGGGCGCGGAGCTGCAGTTGGCCCTCAGCATATCTCCCGCAGAGTACCAGCTCTTCTGCGCGCGTACCAGCGGCGCCGCGTCCGGTAACTCTGTCATACCACAATGGGTTTAATCCTTGAGACCATAAACCCAAGGGTAAGTGTAAAGCCAGTGGCAAGTTCGCGGTGCGACCAGCGTGCAGCAGGACTGAATAGGCTAGAAAAATAGGTTGTATTTGGCAACCTATGTAAGGTCAAATACAATCGTCAAGTAATTATATGATACCAACTGAATTATATTATGTATCATTAAAAGCTGTCTCAAAAATTACAGGTTTGCCATCATCATCATCAATCAGCTAAAAAGTATCAACATACATTACATAAATTCATACCTGTATCCCGGTGGGTTAGGCAGAGTCTTACGACTTGCCATGATCCTGACAAACATTTTTCTCATTTTGTTACCTAATTTAACGTCGGAGTCTGCTTGCCAACGTTTATGGCTGTGATTTAATTTTTAAACATATTCTTTTAGTCACGAGTGTGACTCGTGATACTGATGTGATAAGCAAGTATCACTTAATTGATATATACTACTAATAATCCTGGATTATATGTTTTCTAAATATAAAGGTTTACGGTCTTATTTATAAAAACACGATTCCTGTAAAGCACTCCTTAGAGGTAATCTATCTGGGGCTGCGTTATCTCCAAGCTATATGTCTACAACAGACTATTTGAAATAGTACATTACTGCAGGGGCCGAGAAGTTAGGGATTGCTGGACGAGTTTGGGATAGACGGCCGAGTCGTAGACGAGGCCGTCTAGAACGAGTCCTGCAATCCCTGTTCCGGCCGAGGATTGTATAATGCTTTTCTCAAACAATGCGAGGAAATATTAATATTAAAATAATTACTAGGTAATTAAGAAATAATAGTTTAGTTTGCCGCCTTTTTCATTTTTTAAATACACTAACATATCAGTGTTGCCATCGACTCACAGCATGATATCGCCGTTTTTCAAAGCTTAAGTAGCCTAAAGTAGCCCAATTTTTGCCGAGGTAGCCTAAATAAGTAGCTTATCTCAAAACGTTAAAAATAAAATAAAAAGGTAGTTTTGAAAAATTATTTACTATTTACTTTTAAAAAAAGTTGTTATGTACAATTTAAAACACAGTAATTTGCTTTAAAAATATACTATTCTGAAAGACTGTAGACTTAAACACTAGTATATATTTAAAGCAAATTACTATTTACATAATCTAAAATAAAAATAATTTACACAACAGATACTGCTTCAGATACAGCAACAGCAAAGAATCTACTAGCGTTAAGCCCGCAGTACACAATGGCCCATGCTGGGCCACTGCTCGCCATTGCCAACTGTTGTAGGCCACGATCACTTGTACACAATGGCGCGTGGCTCATTGCTGTCTGGCAAACCACTTGCGATGGACGTGGAAGAAATTGCGGTCGCAGCTATTTATTTATTTGCTATTTATTTATTTACTTACTTACTTACTTACTTACTTACTTACTTACTTACTTACTTACTTACTTACTTACTTACTTACTTACTTACTTACTTACTTACTTACTTACTTACTTACTTACTTACTTACTTACTTACTTACTTACTTACTTACTTACTTACTTACTTACTTACTTACTTACTTACTTACTTACTTACTTACTTACTTACTTACTTACTTACTTACTTACTTACTTACTTACTTACTTACTTACTTACTTACTTACTTACTTACTTACTTACTTACTTACTTACTTACTTACTTACTTACTTACTTACTTACTTACTTACTTACTTACTTACTTACTTACTTACTTACTTACTTACTTACTTACTTACTTACTTACTTACTTACTTACTTACTTACTTACTTACTTACTTACTTACTTACTTACTTACTTACTTACTTACTTACTTACTTACTTACTTACTTACTTACTTACTTACTTACTTACTTACTTACTTACTTACTTACTTACTTACTTACTTACTTACTTACTTACTTACTTACTTACTTACTTACTTACTTACTTACTTACTTACTTACTTACTTACTTACTTACTTACTTACTTACTTACTTACTTACTTACTTACTTACTTACTTACTTACTTACTTACTTACTTACTTACTTACTTACTTACTTACTTACTTACTTACTTACTTACTTACTTACTTACTTACTTACTTACTTACTTACTTACTTACTTACTTACTTACTTACTTACTTACTTACTTACTTACTTACTTACTTACTTACTTACTTACTTACTTACTTACTTACTTACTTACTTACTTACTTACTTACTTACTTACTTACTTACTTACTTACTTACTTACTTACTTACTTACTTACTTACTTACTTACTTACTTACTTACTTACTTACTTACTTACTTACTTACTTACTTACTTACTTACTTACTTACTTACTTACTTACTTACTTACTTACTTACTTACTTACTTACTTACTTACTTACTTACTTACTTACTTACTTACTTACTTACTTACTTACTTACTTACTTACTTACTTACTTACTTACTTACTTACTTACTTACTTACTTACTTACTTACTTACTTACTTACTTACTTACTTACTTACTTACTTACTTACTTACTTACTTACTTACTTACTTACTTACTTACTTACTTACTTACTTACTTACTTACTTACTTACTTACTTACTTACTTACTTACTTACTTACTTACTTACTTACTTACTTACTTACTTACTTACTTACTTACTTACTTACTTACTTACTTACTTACTTACTTACTTACTTACTTACTTACTTACTTACTTACTTACTTACTTACTTACTTACTTACTTACTTACTTACTTACTTACTTACTTACTTACTTACTTACTTACTTACTTACTTACTTACTTACTTACTTACTTACTTACTTACTTACTTACTTACTTACTTACTTACTTACTTACTTACTTACTTACTTACTTACTTACTTACTTACTTACTTACTTACTTACTTACTTACTTACTTACTTACTTATTTATTTATTTACAGAAGTATGTACAACAACAAAGTTATTAAAAAAAAGGGTGCAAAAGGCGCAAAATTACGGGCTCAGATTGATATAAATAAAAAAAACTTGAAGGTCAATTGACTAAACGATGGGCCACTGTGTAAACAGGGATAGGCCATGCTATTGCTACGCGACGATTCCTGTGAAGTGTGCCCAAAAAACCGACAACTGTCCGATTGCGCGCCACGATAGGAAATTGTCCGCCACTACACACCATACCCCCATGTACACTATGGCAATGGCGAGCAGTGGGCCAGCATAGGCCATTATTGTGTACTGGCCGCATTAATAATTTCGACGTTTCGACACTACGATTTTCTTTTTTTAGGCTATCTCAGAGTAGCCCTCGAGATAGCCTAAAAGGCGACCGGTCGCCGTTCACATTTTTTCGTCGCCGATTTTCTATCCGAGTAGCCTAAATGGCGAAAAATCGCCCACGTTGGCAACACTGTAATATATTTGAGCACCATGTTTAACCGCACAAAAACCAATACCATAGATTGTTTTTTTTTTTTTTAATCTTGCAAGTATGCTTACAGAACTTAGTAGGTGGTTGGCTGTATGTAATTTTTCCTTGGTCAGTTTAATTTTAGTAAGTAAATTTAAAAAGTTAGAGCAGCGGACGGTAATGGATTTTCATACTTACTTTACTGGCTTAGGCCAGTAAAGTGAGGCGGGAGCCATAAAAGAGAAACTTTGTGGCTTTATTTCATGGTAATAACACAAACATTTCCGAGCATGTTTGAGAAAAAGTGTTTTAATTGTAAACTCACATTAAAACTCTGTTTGACGGAATTGTTCTCTCATCTTTCGTTTGGTTTATATCAACCACGAAGTGGTTATTCTGTCATATTTCAGAAGTATTAAAGTTTTTGGTTTCATCATTGTGACTTTTTTAATTAATTCTAACCACATCATTTACTTTATTTGTTAATTTTAAAGTGTTAGGTACTTGAAATGTTGGCACAATTATGTTGAGATATTAGGTATACCAGCAATTTTAAGGCATTAGTTTCTCATTTAGTACCAAGTCTAGGGGCTTAACAGTACGTAAGCGCGACGCGCGGTTGTCACGTTATTAACGCGCAGGAATCCTTTTTAATTACTATCTGGCTTGCAAGACGCCAAATTAATCATTACAAATTACACGGCTTACGCGAGCGCTGACTAATTATTTTGTAGTACTCGCTCAGAAAGCGGGGGACAAAGCTCGAACGCTAATTGAATGCCTCCGGAAAAGAAAAGGGGCGACGCGATAAATCAGACGATGGCGCCTGCACACGTTTGAATGCGGGAGACAGCGCCGCGCTGTTGCATATTCATCTTTCATACGCGCGCATTTCGTTTGGAGCCGCAGAAATTCGCAGAAGGCTGTTAAAACGCCGAATAGACAAAATGGCGGCGAAACTAAAACTCGGCGTGCTTTTGTTTGCCAGCGGCGCCCTCTATTACGCGCGAGCGGCAGAACTCACACCGAGCAAAGTTTTAAGTGTTTACATTCCTGTTCTGTCGCTTTTTGCCAATTCTACCTAATGGGAACGCGCGGAGTTTTCCGGCACCTCGTTTAATTTGGCGGTTGTGGAGTGTATTTTAGTGTTTATTTAATCCTCAAATTAAAGGCTAAACGCGAATCTTAAAATTTTCATGAAACTCGAGAATCTAACCGCGTTGAATAAAATACCTATACCTATATTTACGTATAAGTCTGCTGGGTATGCCTGTGAAGACAAAGCGTTTTAATGTTGAATGAATGGAACTTTCTTTGCTTAGGGCCAGAGCCTACGGAAACCTCTATGCCCGTTTGTAGAGTATCGGTTGCTACTATTCTACAAAAGCCGTAGCACTTTCATTTCACACTAAATACTTGATGGAAACATGAGTATACATCGTCTAAAAGTTTTATACCTTAACATGTTATATAAAATAATTAAAAACCTATTTAGGGGCTAAAAATTCCACCCATGCCGGGATTCGAACCCGCGACCTCTGGCTATTCGTGCCAGCGCTCTTTCCAACAGAGCTAATGGGCGACTCACCAGCAGTGAAATTTCGAACCTTTTTACAATATTCTCTGTATTACGTACAGGCAGCGACATCTGGCTGAAGTAATTTGCATCACTTGCAGCCCCGAGTACCTACTTTACAGTTAGGTTTTTACATCGGAATGATATCGCTGTAGCCACATGATTATTTCTTTTTTTGAATGGCCCAACCAAACAGAACCAAAGGACATTGTCCATTTCTGGCCAAACGTGGACAGAATGTAAGAGAAAAATCGAAATAACCCATGATTATAATTAATTTCAAAACGAATATTTTTGCTTATCTCATTGTATCAATCGGCATTTAAACAGTTACAAACTAATAAGAATTTAATCTCAAATCCAGTCTTTATTTTGTCAACCAGCCTTGATTTTTATTTCAGTGTTGCAATTTAAGGAATACAAATTGCACAGAGAACAATTTGGAGTTTCTAATGCATCGCATTTTAGTATTATTTGGGTAAAAAATAATGCACACTAATGCAACGGCATTAGAATACTTGCTAGATATGTCGTATTCAATTATTGGTGTGATAAAATGATTAAAAGAAATAATCTCGATTTGAGGGTAAACTATTTATTTATGGCAGCACTAGACAAAAAAAAAAGTTGTTTGAATTGTCATTGTCACCGGCTAAAAAAGCAAAACGATTCATTCATTCAATGTTTTTGCTGTTTCTTTGCTTCTCGTGAATATTGTTTGTTTTATTACTACTTTGGCTTGTGAAAAATGGATCCCGATTGTTCGTTTATTGATGGCCCCGGCTCAACTACGGATTTTGTACCGGACTTACTTTGTGGTAGGCAAATAAAGCAAACAAATCATAGGACACCTTGCAGCAAAAAACTCACAATGCAGGTATATTGATGCAAATTAATTACTGTAATAGGGTTCTTACTAACTCATACTGCAAAACCTACTACTTAGTTTTAATTCAATTGACTGTTCACGTTTGACCAAATCGCCCATACAAAGTGGACAATGTCCTTATGGCATAATTATAAGGTATCAATTGATTCGTAGTATTTGCAGGAGTGTCATATGCTTTATAAAATCGTCACAAATCTAACAACAAATGAAAACCATTACTAAACACACAAAAATAAACCAGTCGAAAAAAAATATGTAAGAAACCGAATGCTGAGCATTAACTACATTTGCTAGGTATTTATGTTAATTGTTATTTGTGTAATTATGTAATTGTAGGCATTTAGTATAGTGTATAGTGTTTGTATAGTGTAGTGTAGTACACATATCATGTGCAAATGCGTAGATCCGTTTCACACCTCCATTCAGACTCCCTGAGAATTATTTTCGCTGGAAGAATTCTCTCACGGAGATAAGCTCGCCTTGTACATGTATTTTCTTATGACAACTTTTCTGTATTATGTGCATTCGTGTGCAACTAAGTATAGTAATAATAAGAATTGACTACTAAGCAGGCGGTCTTGGTTGGTACCTAGGTTGGTCCCGCATGCTTAGTAGTTAATGCTCAGTAATCGAGTTGTTGGTATATTCATATAATCTGGTAAGACAAGATGAAAACGAAAAAAAAAACCGTAAAAAACGGCAAACCCTAATCTTTGCCTACCCCACCAGTACCTAGGCTAAAATTTATTTAATTATGTAATCTTGACGGTCAATTTGTATGAACCAAACAAAATGTTCACATACTGCAGGTGACTCAGAGAGCTATGGGAGTTGGAAATCTTCGAAATCGGATCAGAAACATCGAAACCCGACGAAGAACGAAACTAACTGACATAGCCACAGTGATTGCTCGTAAGAAGTAGAAATGGGTACCTAGAGCATATTTATGCATATATATATATAGAGCCGTAGACAAGACCAAATATAGGGTGTATAAGTATTAGCTGGGAGACCTAGAGACGGGCGTAGAAGTGTGGGCAGGCAATAACTAATGAGATGGACTGACGACCTGGTCAATGTGGTAGGAAAAGACTGGATTCGGAAAGCCCAAGACCAAAATGAATGGCGTGCATTGGAAGAGACCTACTCTCAGCATTGGGTGGCTATTGGTTGAAGAATAAACTTTTGCTTATGTATTAGAAGTGGTTTAATAATCTACCCCAATAACCGAAAAAACGGCTTAAAGTTTTTTTGGGTTATTTTAATAACACTTCGCATCTCCATCAGCCCGGACTCATTGAAATATCGAGTTATGTCCGTCGAATTTTATTTTCGGCAAGAAAGGTGGCTCGTTTATTACGTCCTCGCGCGTAAAAAGCCTCGAATTAGACACGTTACAGTTACATGGGTTTGGCGGAGTGTGAATTTACGAGCATCTAGGCGTCCCCGGGCCTGACAAGAGTGCGTGATTGGGCTCGGTGTCGCACACACTGGCGGCCTACGCAGCCGAGCTCCACAATAACACTAAATTAACCAAGATAAAGCTTAATCAAACATCCCTTGTGTTCAATTCACCGCATTTATTGCCCAACAATATAGTTCTGATTTACGACTTAGGTTGCCGGGTCTGCGATGCGATTGTTTATATTATTCGGACGACAATTGTTGCCAACAGCAGTATAACGAAGTTTAGCATTTAATTGTTAATCGATAATGAAAACTTCATCAAGCAGGATCCAGACATCGTATATTTGCACACATTTAAAGCACTGAACGCATTTTATTTAATCCAATAAACAAAACTTGGCCTGAACGCAGATATAACACTTTTTACAGCCAATACCACGTTCCCTTTAGACCGAATGAGTATTAGCGCTTTCACGTATTCGCCCTTGGGATTGGAAGCGTGACTTTTTTTCACAAAATCCTTGATTAGGACGGGGTGGAGAATACATAAGTAAACTTACCGACGACGCGCATGAAGGCGCTTTTATAGACGGTGTGGAAGAAGGGCGCGTCGGCGGAGACCTCGCAGCGGTAGCGGCCACTCAGCGAAGCCGTCGCTCCTCGTAGCACCACCTGCTGCGCGCCCGACCGCGACACCTGTACATAAGCCCAACTGATCGAAAGACATCTTTCCTAAAAACTGTTGGCTCGAAGCTACGTTACACTGAGTAAGCAATACGCCTCCGCAGCGGAATCGTTTTAGTGTTTGCTGATAGAAGATTGGCTGTTTGTTTACTTGAAATATTGGATCGTTCGTAGTAAAATTTGATCAACCATGAATCACTCTGAATCAATGTTCATATATCGAGTGATAAGCGGTGAAATATTGATACGGACAATCGTCGGCGTACGTATCGGCTTCCATCATTGAATCTGGTGAGGTACGGCCTGCCCCCACGTAATTTATACACGGACCGTGGAGTAATCCCATTACTGGTCGTATGCACTTCAGCGCAGGTCGCTGCCACCGCGAGTCCCGTTCACCTAAAAGCTTCGATCCATCTTACAGAAAGTCGGTCCACTTTGAGAAACCGCGGAACTAAATCGTGCCTGTCGCGTACTGCAGACGTCTGACCCGATTTTCAAGGGCTACGCTGCGTCATCGACGAGTACCAGTAAGTCATGTCTCGATGCAAACTTGGAGTGTTCGTTATTCAACAAAATGCTTTTTAATGTATTATTTTGGCACAATGTTATAACAGCGATGGCAAGGCGCCAACTGCTAAAGGTTTAACGTGCTCGCTGCTCAACGAGATTCTTAAGTGATTTTTTGCAGCGTGCACTAGCTCCGAGCGAGCAAGATGTCGCAGAACCATTGACCCATATATAATCACAGTTATGACATTGTTTATTATCTACCCGTAAGCAAGCTATTTGTGTTTTGTAGTTTTCTTTGCCCACTTTGCTTTATGAAGTTACTTGAATTAAGAAAGTTTATTTCAATTTTAAACGTTGCTCATTTCGCTACGGGTTCTTGTTTTTAAATGTGTGGAGAAATAGCTTTAACGTCGTGATTCGAATAATCGATTCAAGAGACATGGAATAATAAGCTTTTCAGACCGTTAGCTTTGGGACGGAAACTAATTTGCTACGCGTCACCGTCGCAGATTGTTGCCGCCATATTTAAAATCGCTCTCTACCACTGCCATGCATGGAATCTTATTTCTACTCTTTTGGTTTGTGAGTTATTTTATATTCCTTTGTCATTAAAGTCCCAAGTGTAGTGTAAAATATTGAAACGTAATTTTATTGAAAAAGCAAGATTGTATTAGGTATTATTATACAATCCTGCAAATAGAACTACGGCAATAAGCCCATCGCATTGTACTATTTTCTTATGTACGTGCAAGAAAATAGTAATAAATAAATAACATAACATTTCCATACTGCCGATATGCACATACAGGCGCATGCTTCTGGCCTCACACTAGGATACCCTGAGTCGCGGGAACCAGAAACAGCGACATCACAAACATGTACACATCCCAGACCTGGGGTTTTTTTTTTGTCTCCAGCCGGGGTTCGAACCCGGGACCTCTTGCATGGTCCATTACCGCTGCGCCACCGAGGCCGCCATATAAGTAGAACTTGGCACCTTCTTTTCTCGCAGGGGACAAATTCGCTCCGAACTTAGTCCCAGGGAGAAGCGGAACCCTTATAGGATCACTTGGTTGTCCGTATGCACGTCTGCCTGCCTGTCTGTCGCAAACTTCATCTCGGAAACGCGTCGAGACATCGAGTTGAAATAAAAACCTATTCTCATCCCTTGAGACTGAGATTCTTAAAAAAATCAAAAACTGCAAACATTTTTAATTTATTTTTTCAAAATAAGTACTTTACATTCTTTTATGTAATTAATAAAATCATAAAAAACAAATATCTTTGAAGTTCCGGATAAGCAAAAGGAGACTTGAAAAGAAAAGGGGGACTCGTTTCCTAAACTATTTACAAATTGTACGGAACCCTCGGTGCGTGAATCGGACTCGCACTGGCCGGTTTTTTTATAGTATAAAATACCTAAGCTCCCGTATTTAATCATTTACTGTAAAAAAACTAGCATTTTTTGGTTTACATAATATTATAATATCAGCAGCGAGATCTAACAGGAGGCGGCCTGATTAAAAAGTTTTAACGAAGGATTTCTTTCACTAGCCGACACAGGTTGTTTGTACTGGTACAAGCAACTTGTGCCGGGTCTATTCATTCGCCGGACAAACAGATATAGTGCTAACATGATAAGTATAAAACGGTAGATGAGAAATTAATGAGTTTTCAGGACAAAACGGCCTTTGAATTGATGAAGCTCTCTTTCTATGGATCATTAACTTTTTCTTATTGACAGGGCTGGGAGGTCACTAGCCAGCCAGTCTCTTTCCATAAAGCCAGCCTGCACCAATGTTACTGCTGGCCCCCTGAAGAGAGACCAGCTTTCTTATGGTCGATGTCCGTTGCACTTTCACGCTCTCGCAGTGAATGGTCAGGTGGGTGGGCGTTTGGTCTTCCTTGAGGCATCCTCGTCATAACAGTCGGTCAGTCCTATAGTGTAGCAGAGGATATTTGGTAGGCGATGGTCCGTCATAACAGCTTTGCGCAGATCGCATCTCCTCTGACGCAGCGGGATGCGTGTAGAGCCTCTCTGGCTTGTCTGCATTTCGTTTCCTTTTTCCATAGTCCGGCTAGTCCGTAACATGCTGGGCTTCTGTTTGCAGCCTCAGTATACAATGTAAGTTTGTATGACTAATTTATTTGTATGGAGTTGAAATTTTCGCTGCATAGATACGTAACTCTCAAGTAGGCAGTTACGTTCCATTTATGCTTCGCGCTGTTTCTTTTACACTAAAAGTCTAATCGAATGTTGTAACAGCTAATTGTTAGTCAGTAATTTTTAGGGTTTCCCCCTCTCCTGGCTAAGCGGTTGATTGTCGAAACGTGAAAAAAATCAGGATAGGAGCATAAATAATGAACATAAAAAGAAAAGTACCAGGGCTAAGTAGGCTTTTGAAAGGAAAGCATCGTACAAAATCCATTGAAAATTACGTGGACAAGGTCTACGGAACCATACAATGCGCATGGCATGAACCGCACTTGGTCGGTTTTTTTTAAATTTCGTATGCATTTTGGCCAACTGACAGCTATGAACAAACTTATTGACACATTGTTAGTGTACGGGAAATCAGTATTTTGCTATCTTGGCAGCACAGTTGTAACTTGTAGATACTTGCACTCACATCAACGCTGATCCCGGTCTGAGAGAAGACCCTCGTGTTGGGCAGTTCCTTAGGCACGAACCGGAAGAACTCCTGCGCACCGTGGTACCATTTGACCGTATAGAGGGTCTCCCCCGTGTCCAGAGCCCAGCGGCAGCCGAGCGTGGCACTGGCGCCGACGCCCACGGCTTCCGGGACTGAAAGCTGCACGTCGCGGAGGCCCAGGACGCCTGCCGATGAAAAATAGTACATTATTGCAAAGGCAGCGAAACAGGCAATTGCAGGTCGAGTATGAGTTTGAAGGCCGAGCCGCAGGCGAGGACTTCAATGATACGAGACAGGCAATTGCCATTTCGGCCGAGGCATATATAGTGCTTTTCTTAAAAAAATGCAAGGAAATACAAAATGGCCTTTTACATTACATAATAAGTTTAATTAATATTAAAAGTGACATTGCTTATGTTAGGACAATTATTGAACGAAAATGTTATAGTTTTTCTTTCGATTTCGCTGGAAGCAGGTTTTCCATCGCTAATTTAGATGCCGATCTTAAATCTGGTGGAGTGCAGTCAATGTCCATTTCATTTTCAGAATCATCGGAACTCATTTTAATTTATACTAACCAAATAACAACGAACTCCGCTTTGCCAAGTTTTTTTTTATTTTACAGTTTGTGCCGAAAGGCAAACGCATCTGTGGCTATACAGCCACGAGAACGCAATGTGTACGATAGATGAAAGAGTTCTAATTTCAAACAGCACACCGTTTCATACAACATTGCCGGTGCCGTAGATAGAGTAGAACTATAGATCAAGGCACAGTGTAACCGATTTTACGTCGGTGAATATTATTTGTTTGTGTGCGTGAATGTTGCCACAGTAAAAGTGAATTGCCATAATGTGGGGTAAAATATTTCAGTCGTTCATAGGCCATGAATAAAAATGCAGATTTAGTTTCGAATTTTATTAATCATGTCTGACAATTGTTTGTAAAACGTAGCAAACGTTTTATAAACAATTGTCATTTTGTATAATTAAAAACACGTTTTATTTTACACGTTTAAATTTTACAAGTTAGGGCGCTTAGGGACGCTATCTAGGACCACCAATGGAATACAATCATAAACTGTTTTATTAATAAGTTTTTATCATATAAAAATTCACCGTATAAAAATTCTTTCGAAGGGTACCTCAGACCACCAAAATGTACATTTTGTCGAAATGTAGAGAGCTTATTCGAGCATTTGATTTAGGTGACCAGTTCCCCTAAATGCTAGCACCCATTTTTCCAAAACAGGACTATTTTGAAGAAATCTGGAATAGAAACATTGCTAATATTAATAAATATTGTAATACATTAAAATATTATAAGAAGTAACTTTATTATTCCTTATTATTCGTGATACTCATACAAAGTTGTATATTAAACGGGTCGATTATTTATTAGGTAAATAAGGTAATTACGTTTTACCTAATAAACAATCGCGGCTCGACGGTATTGTACGAGATTCATTGATACAAATTAAAATTTGAATTCTATACTGAATTCAAGGGCACATTGCTTGCGGCAGAATGCACAAAAAGACTTGACCGAAAGGGTTATTACGATAAATTCGAGCTGACACATTTTTTGCGGAGTGGAATGAATGCTGAAAAATTATATGGGCAACAAGTCACATAGGAAGGCGATGCAGCTATCTAACAAAGCATCAGGATATTATATTTGATAATTCAGTGCTGTAGCCGTAATGTTTCTGTGTCTATTGTTTTGATTATAGATTTCGATATGAACCCTTGTATGTCCTTATCCCTGGGGCACGGGTCTCTTCCTGCATCGCAGGAAGGTAAGGCCATACTCCACCACAGGGGCCAAGCCCGGGTTATAGTTTTAGGTACATTGATTTTTAATAACGATACATTAAATACTATTTTTATTTTTAATGCACTAACCCGTGCTAAGGACAAATTTATAAAATACATTAAGTATTAAAGATTCATAATATATTTTGATTACGTTTGTAACTTAATATCTGTACCAGGACAAGCCGTCGAAGTCTGGGACTTCGAGTTAAGTAATGATCACGCAGCGTTGCCAGATTATACGATTTAAATCGTATTCATACGATGTTTTACATTTATTTTGCATGTACGATCCAGGGGCAGAAATCGTACGTAAACATACGACTTTTTTTAGATTTCATTGAACCACAGTTCTAATACCAACATAGCACGTCACTATTTATTCTTTTACTTACTAAGTACCAACCCTTAAGGTAAATCTAACTAATGTTAGACGTTACCGGTTACTCGTATTTGTGACACAGATTATGAACGCTGCTTCAGTTCAGTCAATCTTATTAAAACAAAGATCCCAAATAGGCTGAGCAATGAAACTCTAAACGGCACACTTTTGGCAAAACAACATATTTAACGCTATGGGTGTTGTGTGGATTTTTCTCAAACAAGAGAAATGTTAAATAATATTAACATAACAGTAAAACCCTTTACGGGGATAATATTGTATAAAACTAAATATTGTGTGTTTATGTTTAATCGATTGTTTACTTTAAAGTAAAGTAAAGGTTTTGAAAACGTACTGTTTTAGCAGCCTTAGGGAATACTACTTTTTATTTACCCATCGTACGATCGCTTATTCAAAACGTCTGCCAACACGGTCACGTAATGATCGGGATTTTGGACATAAACGAATGGCAACATTTTTTTCTATTCGGTTTTTTAGGTTAGGAAAGTAAATTCTATTAAATTGCTTTTCTTACGGCCTAGTTGTAAAGATACTAGTTGAATCTTAACTAAAATACTCAACATAAGGCAACTTTGGGCTTACCACTAATTGAAACACAATCATTACTTACCTATGAAAGGAAACTTCCCCCAAAGCTCTTTCTTGACGATTTCTGCATACGAGTACACTACAATTCACCATACTTTCTCTATTTAGGTCACTTTTAATATATCATTTCACAAATACACGGTTGCTCTTCGAAACGGCTAGCGTAGCGTTAAATATGATTACATTTTCAAAATCTTGTCGTTTGTTTGCCTCCAGAAACGTCATCTTGACACTGGGGGCAAACAAAAAAAGTAGTTACACTTTTGCTGTTTATTCTATCTCTTTCTCACCCATGATCGCTACGAAGTTTGTTTCATTTAAAACTTGTATGTGTGCGCTGTGGCTTGCTCTATAGTTTTACTCCCTCTGCGGCCGGTGCGCTCTTCGTTCCAAATTCAAATAATGCGCCGGGAAGTGATTTTGGTTTTTCAGTCTACGTAAATATGATACTTCGCGTGTTCTTTATTCAAAAGTAATGATATAATTTCCGCGCATATTTAAGAAAAGAAAATTTGTGAAAGGAGGTTGGCTCTCAGCTTTTGGATGCCACTAAAAAAAGCAAATGCCAGTGAAAAGAGGTTAGTAGGAATCCTGTTGAAATGAAAGTCGTAGAAAAAGTACCAGAAAGTGTAATAGCGTAAGCGTACCAATCAAATCGTTTTTTGGGGGGTATACCTACATTATTTAATCCATACCCGAAGTGAGACAGCGGGACTTAGCATAGTATCCAGTTGATTTATCTGTGTTGCATGCGTTCTTACGGTCTGTGTAGTGGTATACACAATGCTGATATTGATACTATTTTGATATTGATACTATTTTGATATTGATATTGATAAGGGGAATGGCGTGTGAATGAAACGACCGATTCCAACGAGTACGTTAGCGTAACTAATTTATTGTAAAGTAATGAGTAAATATAGTGTAAACTAAGCAATTTCAATACATTGTACGTTCGCTCGTAGGGGAGGATGGGGGAATTGCGGACGCTGTAGGGAAATAACGCACTACATTTATACTATCAGTAATAATCAGTCTGTCTTTATTAATTATTAATCTTTAGTTATACATCTACAAAAACAATTATCCTTATTAAACGAGATTAATCAACAAATAGAATATTTTTAGCAAAAACAAAACCTTGTCTGTCCGTAATTACCCGTAGCGCTCGGGGTAAAGTCGGACTGACCCTGGGTTAATTACGGACAGCATGGGGTATTTACGGACTAGGTCCACATCATAGACAAAAATCACAAGTAAAGCCTTTAGAAGAACTTCCTGCAGTGCAATTCTCATGAGCCCACTTGTTACACTTTGAGCACATAATCCAATCTTCGGCGGGTGGATCATTGTACTTTTCCTGGCAATAAATGCAAAAGTAATCAACATTTCGTTCATTTTCAAAATTATTCAGATTTCTTACACCCTTTGATCCATTTCCTGTAGAAAGTTTCGACTTTTTTAGCTTATTAGATGTAGTTTTATTTTCTTTTTCTTCAGCTTTTCTTTTCTTGTCTAATTTCTTTTGTTCCTTTTCTTCTAGATTCTTTTTTTCCGGTGTGCTGGTAAAAATAATGGAATGCTTTTTTTTTACTGCCCGTTTGCTACGACGAATTTGTAGAGTTGGGACCTTTATTAAATCACTAAGCGGTACTGATGAAGATTGACTTGTTTGACTTGTCGTACTTTGGTTTAAATCAGCTTCACTTATAGCATTATTCTCATTTATTTCGTCTTGATCAGGTACATTGGGAACGGATTCATCGATAATGTTTATGTTACTAGAGGGCTGAGACTCTTGTTGAGATCTTACTTCACTAGGAATGCTGTTATTAGCTGCATCACTAATTTGAGATTCGCTATGAAACTCTCTTTGGCTGTTATGATCAGGACCCACATGGCTGGTATCACATGGAGTTTCTGGTGTTATTATATCACCGAAACTTTCGAAAGTACCCTTGAATTTATCTTGATCAACTGGGAAAATTCCAGCACTTTTGAAGCCATTTATAGCTTTATCAATAGACGAGCTTCGGTTAAAAGCTTTTGTATAAAGACCAACAATATCAAATGCTGTAATTTTTGCTCCAGGATGGTTAACCATATAGGTTTCACATTCTCTGTTGTATGCTGTTTTTAGTGGTCCATGAAAGGTCAAGTCTAATGGCTGCATTCTATGCGATGTATGTGGAGGCAATGTCAAAACATGGATAAAATTTTTACGACAAAACTCGTAAGCTTTCAGACTAATATGGCTCTCGTGGTTGTCAAGAATTAACAAAACGGGATTGTCAACCGATGGTTTAGTGAATTCTTTAAAATGCTGGAGCCAATCAACAAATATCGATTCACTGATCCAACCAGAGTCTGAAACACAAGCTACCATGTTGCTATTACTGTCTTTCATAAGCTGAGCATTCATCCTTTTTCTTTTAAAAATAAAAAATGGTGGAATGTACGAGCCTCCAGCATTAAAGCAATTCACAACTGTAGTTAAAGAACCACGTTCTGCACTGGTACATTTTCCAACCTGTTTTAGTCCCTTTGGTGCAAGAATCCTGGAATTGCGTTGTACCGTACTAATCCCCGTTTCATCTATATTGTAAATTGAATCAGATTTAAATTTGTATTTAATCATGAGAGCTTTCAGATTCACAAAAAATATATCGGTTTCTTCTTCATTAAATGCGGTAATTCTATTTATGGAAGTAGCTTCAGGTCTTCGAAGTGATATATTTGGATGTCTAGCCAAAAAATTGTAATACCAATCCATTCCTGCCATACCAGTTTCTTTATTGAAATTATGTTTTATGTTGTTTGCGGTGGCAAAATCGAAAGCTATCTTTCTTAGAGTAGGTATTGTTATCCCAAAGAAAGCCTTACATGACTTTAAAATAAAATCAACCAGTTCGTTTTCTTGTATTTCGTTAAAAACAGATTTTTTACCTCTCTTTGGTATTGTAGAAACACTGCCTTTTTTCACTTGATCAAACAAAGTAGCTCTAGGAATACCATATTTTTCTTCCGCCTGACGAAAAGTTATCTTCTGGTCTTTTATTTTTTGCACAGCTTTTTGTAATGATTCGATGGTGTATGATTGTTCTGTTTTTCTTATATATTTCCGAGGCATCTAAAAATGAGCAGTTATTGGTTAATTTTATAATAGTTCATTGAATTAGGGGTAATTGCGGACGTCCGTATTTACCCCGCAAGGTTTGTCCGCAATTAACCCTACTGAGTATTTTTAAATCAAAGAGAGAAATTTGTAGGTTATGAAAACGTTCCATAAAAATAAACATTGGCGATTCTAACTCCATTGACAAAGCTATCCATAGAAAATATCACTTCTTAGCATCACTTAGTATATAGACCTGTCCCTCAACTTAAAAAACACTAAAAATTAGATCAATATACACTTTTTATTTTTATTTTACCTACCTTTCAAACTGTGCGCAGCCGGCTGTCGTAAGTTTTTGCGTGGCACTAAAATGGCGAAAAGAAACAGATGGCAGCACCGGGCTGCCGCGGGTGGAGGGAATGAGTAGATACTTGCCAGTCCGTATTTACCCCGCGTCCGCAATTCCCCCATCCTCCCCTACATCTTGCCGTCTACAAAAGAAATAAGAAATACACACATTATTAATAATAAAATTGTAAAAGGTAATAATTCAGATATTTACACAACATTAATTACAAATTCTGATAAATGATTAACTAATTTTGATTAATTTTAACGAAAGTTGGGGATGTTGAATTTCACTTCCGATTTTAGATTGGCTTGATGCATGCTGTTTTTGTTTGCTTGTACAGGATGTTGAAAAACACTGTCAATGACCGGTAGCGAGGTAGCGGCTGACATCTGGGATAGTGCAAGTGAAGTTGGAGGGGTCCTTGTAAACATCACAGCTGCTTGCTGCTGTTCTTGGCGCGTCTCAGCAGCGCGGCGTTTTCTCTTTATTCGATAGCAGCCCGCTCCAAGTATTAGAATGCACACGATCGCTAGTAAGACGTATATCATTGTGTAGTGGTGTGCGTCATGTATTGATAATGACATGTCAGTATCCGCAGCATGCTTAAGAGCATCAAGCTGATTCTGTATGCTCTCATACTATCGATCATTATTTTCAAGTTCCAACAGCTGAGATTTCGGTAGTTTCGTATTTATATAATCGTTCAGTGGTGACGATATCTTTGGCAGGAAGGCTTCTTCGTTATTGATAAAGATCTGGTTCTGATAGTCGTGATGTCCCAGAATGGTATAAGAGTCCCCTTTGATAATACAATCCTGACCTAGGGTAATGATGCCGCTATCGCGCAATGCTTGCGACGACGGGCCAGCTGGGCATAAAATGCGCACGGTGCATTCTTCGCAGCATGAATAGAGCCAGGTACTACTGGAGTGTAACTTGACCCATTTGTTTATGCATTCTGCCGACTTTATTTCACAAAACATCTGTTTGCCTTCTTGGCTTACAATAGGGATATCGCATATTGATTGTTTCACTGCAAGTTGATAAATAGGGTTGTTCAATTCGCAGAGGAAGCCCCTTTGATGGTATTTGATACAAGAAGATAAGTCGGTCTGCGTCATCGGGATAAAGGTATCTTTTCTTGTGTTGAATGCGATGTAGTCGGTCAGTGGTGCGGCATAGTAAGTGTTATTGTTACGTTTCTGCGGCAAACTGACGGCGTAATCAAGTTCGTAGTCCTCCTGCGTAGTTAGTGGTATTTTTATTTCGATGATAAGGTAGTTCCTTGTCACCTTTGCTCTTGCATGTAATAGCTGATGTAGGTTTTTGATATCGTCTGGACGGATTGGTAAAGACAGATCGCCTTGCAAGTGTCCTGATATGACATGCATTTGTTTTTGCAACTGCTGTGGCGATAATAGGTGAGCGTCAAGGCGGCCTTGATAGGTGTCAGTGACGGTGTTGATTAATTTTTTCCTGAGTCGTCCCTTTCGGTAACGGGCAGCAGGATTAACTTATTGATAGGACGTTTGATGGCGTGGTCCTTGGTCTTGAGGGCAACTCTTGTGTGGCCATCCTTTCCTGGATGGACGTCACATATCCGGCCCAAAGCCCATTTGCCCGGGGGCATGTTGTCTTCCTTGATAATTACAACATCGCCTATATATCTTATATCTCCACCGTGCTCTTGTCTGGAGTAGTTGTAGATAGTCCCCGGACCATTTCTTCCAGATGAGTTTGCTCATTGACTGTACCATATGCCATCTGTTTGATAGACTCATATGATCGGGGTCGGTTTGTGGGCGTGATAGTATTGGGCCTCCGATTAAAAAGTGTCCCGGAGTAATTATGTCGTCCTCTGGGCTCTCTGATAGTGGGCACAGAGGCCTGGAATTGAGGCACGCTTCGATTTGATAAAGTAGCGTAGTGAATTCCTCATACGTTAACTTTTGTTCTCCCAGTACTCTTTTTAAGTGATGTTTTAAGCTCTTTACGGCTGCTTCCCATAGCCCCCCTGCTGATGGCCAGGCAGGAGCGTTGAAGTGCCAGGTAATGCCCATTTCGTTGATATCGTTGATGGCTTCTGAGTTGATATTTTGAAGGATCATCTTGTACTCAGCCTTCAGGAGTCGCGAGGCGCCTACAAAGTTAGTTCCATTATCGCTGAAAACGTGTTTTAGCGTTCCTCTGCGAGAGCACATCCTTCTGAATGCAGCTAGAAATTGTGAGTACTGGCCACAGCACTGTCGACGGTTCTCCGTTTAAATTTGATATGACATGATACTTCATGTATTTTCATATTGTCAATGCAATTCGGTTTGTTAAAAGATTAGCAATAAAATGTGTATTTTATGTTCGCCATGTCTTTCCACGTAAAATAAACCCCAACAAATGGTAGCAGAGCGTGGTTATACAACTATCTATTAAATGAAAAGGTAAAAATATGGCATCGACGAGTTACCGAACTTTAGAACCTTTGACCAAGTCAAATTATGATACTTGGTGCCTACAGGCGCAAGCCGTCCTAATAAAAAACGACTATTGGGATATCGTAAGCGGCGAGAAGATATTGTCATCAACTGCGGATGCGGCGGCAAAATCTGCGTTCGAAAAGGAAGACCTTAAGGCAAGAGCTGAAATTTTACTTTTGCTGTCACCTTCCGAACTCAAACAAATAAAAACATGCACGTCATCGAAATCTGTATGGGACAAACTTAAAGCTACGTACCAAAGCACCGGGCCCGCACGTAAGGCAACCTTATTAAAACAGCTAGTTCTCAAACGTATGACAGCTGATGAAGACATCCGTGACCACCTAAATAACTTCATGGATGTGGTCGATAAACTCGCCGACATGGACATCAAAATACCACAAGAATTGCTCAGCATAATGCTGCTGTACAGTTTGCCAACATCATTCGAAAACTTCCGAATAGCCATCGAGTCCAGAGACATATTGCCTAATCCTGACGACCTGAAAGTGAAAATACTCGAAGAAAACCAGGCCAGGAGCGGTAACGAAGCACCTGAAAGTAGTGAAGCTTACCACTTCAAGAATAACAAGTCGAAGTTGTACTGCAAGAACTGCAAGAAGAAGGGCCACTCTACCGAGGCATGCTGGGGGAAGAAGGATCGCTCAAATGAGAAACCTAACAGAAGCCAACCAAGAAACTTCAACGTCTGCCTGAGTACTGCAAATTCAAGCACCGATAAAAACATGTGGTGTTTAGATAGCGGATGCTCATCTCATATGTGCGGCGACAAGACAATGTTTTCGGCTCTGACCCCTGAAAATGGAACCCTAAAATTGGCATCAAATAAATGTACAAGCAAAATTGAAGGCAAAGGAAAAGTCACAGTCAGCCAAGAAGAAATAGACTACAACTTCCAAGACACGTTGTTTGTTCCTGATGTGTCAGTGAATCTACTGTCAGTAGGCAAAATTGCTGACAGAGGACATAAAGTCATATTCGAAAAAGATAAAGCCTACATCGTAGAAAAAAACGGCGAGGTGACACTGACAGCACATAGAAGAGACGGTCTATACTATTTCGAATTTGAGAAGAAAGAAGTGTCAAATTATACCAGAAATGACAACGACTGCGACATAACGGAATGGCATCGTAAACTTGGCCATATAAATGAACGGGATCTAAAGAAGATGGCTCAAGATAACCTTATGTATGGATTGAGACCGACTGATGAAAAATTAGAAGCGTGCGAAACCTGCATAAAAGGCAAGGTGTCAAGAATACCATTCACACGACACGAAGGCCTCTACACAACGGAAACGCTGGAAATTATACATAGCGACGTATGTGGGCCTTTCGAGTGTGAAACGTTAGCGGGATCGAGATATTACGTAACATTCATAGACGACTTCACTCGATACTGTCACGTCTACTTCATCAAAAAGAAAAGTGACGTTTTCAACAAGTTCAAGCAATATAAAAGCGAAGTTGAGACGTTTCACAACAAAAAGATAAAACACCTGCAGACAGACAACGGCACTGAATATCGCAACAAGGAGTTTGACGACTTTCTCAAGCAACACGGCATCCAAAGAAGATTGACCACTGTGTATACCCCACAACAAAATGGGATAAGCGAGAGGAAGAATAGATCATTGCTAGATAAAGCCAGATGCCTGTTGATCGAAGCAAACGCGCCCAAAAAGCTATGGGCAGAAGCGGTACATACGGCTAACTATCTCATTAACCGTAGCCCTTCGAAAGCGTTAAACGGCGACATACCATTCACGAAGTGGATCGACCGAACACCGTCTGGCAATCATCTTCACGTTTTCGGCAGAAAGACCTTTATCCTAAAAAAGAATAGACGAGGAAAGCTGACTCAACGCGCTAAAGAGGGCGTATTCATGGGATACTCATTGACCACAAAAGGCTACAGAGTATACATACCTGAAGATGATGACGTGGTGATAAGCAGGGACATCAAGGTTATAGATCAGATGTACTTTAAAGAAAAAGACACGGATTATGAAAACCTTGTACACGAAGAGGAACGCCATCACTCGAACACAACTGAAAAAGGAAATAAAAATAAAAGAAAAAAGAACAAAACTAGACAGGAAATAGAAATCGAAATTACAGAGAAGAAAAATGACACAATAAACAATGAAATTCAAAGTCCAGAAAACTTACCTCTCGAACCTGATGACTTGGACGAAATCGAATCCTTCGACGACGCATCGGAGATAGTAGAGATTCCTGAGAATGGGAGGCCGCAAAGAGAAAGGCGCCCACCTACATGGACGAGAGATTATGTACTGGATGAGACTGAACAATATCAAGAAAGTCATTTACTCAACGAAATATCTTACCTGTCCGACGAAAATGATAATGAGAACGACGAGTACTGGCATGATGCCATAAAAGCAGAAATAAGAGCGCATGTCAAGAACGGAACCTGGAAAGTCGAAAAGAAAGACATGAATGTGAAAGTTGTAGACTACAAGATGGTTCTGAGAAACAAAGTAGGACCAGATGACAGCGTCACAAGAAAAGCCAGACTTGTAGCACGGGGCTTCACACAGCGACCAGGTATCGACTACAACGACACTTACGCACCTGTCGCGAAACTAAGCTCGATCAGATCTGTCATCGGAGTAGCTGTTGAAGAAGGGTTAAATCTGAACCAAATGGACGTCACAACCGCGTACCTAAATGGTGAGCTGGAAGAAAAGATCGTAATGAAATACCCGGACTATCTAGAAGAATACCTGACAGAAATTATGGTCGAAGAAAGCAAGAAAGAAGATTTAACTATTTACAACAAAACAGTTGAAATGCTAAGAGACATAAAAAACAACCCAAAAGAGAAGGTATGTTGTCTCATTAAAGCACTTTACGGACTCAAGCAGGCAGGGAGGCAATGGTACAAGAAGCTCGACACAGAACTAAAACACATTGGTTTTAGAGCATCAGAAGCTGACCCATGTGTATACCTACTAGAGAAAAGAGGAGTTAAAATTATTATAGCAATCTATGTCGATGACTTATTAATTGCCTACTCGTGTCCTAGAAAACTTAAAGAAGTCAAAGACCTGCTTAATTCAAAATTCGAACTTAAAGATTTGGGAAGACCGAAACGGCTCATTGGTATAGATATGATATATAACAAAAATGAAATTAAAATCTGCCAACAGAAATTTATAGAAGACACTTTAAAGAAATTCAACATGGAAGATTGTAAAACTACATCAACGCCAATGGAGCCAGGCCTCAAACTTGAAAGAAGTGGAACTAATGAAAGTCAAAATATTAATCTTCCTTACAAAAGTTTAATAGGTACGCTGATGTATCTGGCAGTGGCGACTCGCCCTGACATAATGTTTTCTATAAGCTACCTATCACAGTTTAATGACTGTTATAAGGAAGAGCACTTTAAGTGCGCCAAAAGAGTACTTCGATACCTCAAAGCGACAAATAACGTCGGCTTGACATTCACGAAGACCGGCCAAGACATGTACGGTATGGCTGATGCAGATTGGGGCTCCTGTAAGCTCGACCGAAAATCATTTTCAGGCTACTGTTTCAAATACGCTGGTACGGCTATAAGCTGGATGTCGAAAAAACAAAAGAGCGTCGCCCTTTCGACGGCAGAAGCGGAATACGTCGCTTTAACGGAAGCTGCGAAGGAAGCGATACACTTAAAGAGTCTGTTTAAAGACTTGGGAGCTGACTACGAACGAGTTATTGTTTTAACCGATAATCAAGCAGCCCTAAAATTAAGCCAAAATTCAATGGTGACGTCGAAGTCAAAACACATTGATTTAAAATGCACTTCATTAGGAACTGTATCCAAGAAGGAGCAATAGACGTCAAGTATCTTCGAACCGAAGACATGGAGGCAGATCTGCTAACCAAAGCTTTAGCAGGTCCGCGTTTGGTGAAGTTGCGGAACAGCCTTGGACTGTCCTGATTACCACGATAGTGCCGTGAAGAGGAGTGTGAGTACTGGCCACAGCACTGTCGACGGTTCTCCGTTTAAATTTGATATGACATGATACTTCATGTATTTTCATATTGTCAATGCAATTCGGTTTGTTAAAAGATTAGCAATAAAATGTGTATTTTATGTTCGCCATGTCTTTCCACGTAAAATAAACCCCAACAGAAATGCTGCTGTGCTAAGATCGGAAACTAGTTCCAAGTGGACAGCCTTGGTAGCCAGGCACACAAACACTGCCACATAGCCCTTACTGGTGCGGATGCCTCTTCCTTTGTTTGATTTGATTTCAATATGTCCTTTAAAGTCCACTCCTGTATTAGTGAAGGGCCGGGAAGGGGTCACACGCGGTTGAGGTAAGTCTGCCATTATCTGCTGGTTAGTCTCCTGTTGATATCGACGACACTTGTTGCAACGTCGTAAATGCTTCTTCACGGTGCAAATGCCACTGAGGATCCAATAGTGTTCTCTTATGTATGATAGAGTCAGTTTTGGGCCACCATGAAGGGTAGAGATATGCGCTTGGGCAATGATAAGCTCTGTTAAGCGGCTGGACGGTGATAAGATGGCCGGATGCTTTGCTGAGTCACGGATATTTGCGTTGGCTAGGCGTCCACCAACCCTCAGTATTCCCCTGTTCGTCTAGGAACGGATTTAAGTTTGATAGTCTGCTACTGTGTTTGACTCGACCTTTCGATTTCAAATCAGATATTTCTTCTCCAAATTCTATGCTCTGTACTGTCTTGATAATAAGGTTAATAGCATTTTGTAGCTCGGTTGACTTGATAGCACATTCCAATGGTCGGGGCAAAGTTTTCCGCTGATGTGGGTTAAAACGTGACATCCATGCAATTATTTTCGCAATCCGCGTGATAGAGCTGTTGTTGTGTAGTAGGTTGATAATTATTGAATCCGATGTATTTTGATGTAAGGCTGCGTTCACATTGTGCCTTTGTTTGACTTCAATTGTCGGTTCTTGATATTGCATTTTCGTGGATGTGGCGGGGTCAAAGGATAGTAGCCATTCAGGCCCTTTCCACCACAAGGAGTGATTGAGTAGTTGTGCACTCGTAATTCCCCTTGACGCACAATCCGCAGCGTTTTCTTCAGATCGTACGTGACGCCATGAACAGGCAGGTATGATGGCTTTGATCTGTTGGACTCTGTTGGCGACAAACTGCTTCCATTTTGATATATCTCCATGTAGCCATCCAAGCACAATCATGGAGTCCGTCCAGGCATGTATGGTGATACGGTCTGATGATAGCGATTCCAAGACCTTCTTTACTGGGATAGTAGGAGCGCACCCAGTAGTTCCAGTCTTGGCAATGATATACTCTTCTTGGTAGGTGTTACCTTTGTTTTGGCAGCCACCAAGGTAGATGTGTATGCGCCTTTATCGTTCTTGGCTAATACATACACGGCACAGGCGTAAGCAGATTCTGATGCGTCGCAAAACCCGTGCAGTTGAAGTGATTGACCGATGTGACCTAAATAACGGGGTATTTCGATTCCATTTATTGACCTTAGGTCTTCCTTCAACTTCAGCCAATCGGCATGAAGTTCAGTTTTTAGCTCGCTGTCCCATGACGTGTTTTCTAGCCATGTTTTTTGGAACAGGATTTTTCCTCTGATAGTGAGCGGTGATAGCCAGCCGAGGGGGTCGAAGATTTTGGATATTTCCGATAGCAACTGTCTTTTTGTGATACTCGTAGTTTCTGAATGATCCAACTTGTTTTGATAAGTGAAGGTGTCTGACGTAGGATTCCATCGAAGTCCCAATGCTTTCTGTGTTTCCGCATCCTTGAACTCCAACGGAGGGTTCAATAGGTCAATTAATAAGTTTTCAACGATTTTGGGTTCATTGCTGGACCATTTTCGAAGGTTCATTCCAGCTCCTTTAAGGATTTCGATAAGTTGGTACTGCAGTTCTTTCGCTTGATATAAGGAGTCCTGCCCACACAGCAAGTCGTCCATGTAAAAGGAGTCTTGTAGCGCCGCCGCTGCTAGGCTATAGCGGGGGTTTTCGGCGATATCATTGGCGTTTTGCTTGAGGGTGCGCATGGCTAGAAATGGAGCTGCCTTAGTCCCGTATGTTACGGTGGTAAGATGGTATTCTTGGAGCGGTTCCCAGGGCGAATCTCGCCAGATGATCGTTTGTAAGGGCTGATCCTTTTCTCTCACAACAATTTGGCGGAAAAACTTGCCTATGTCGGCAGTTATAACGTACTTGTATTTTCTCCATCTGATAATAAGGCCTTGTAAATCTTGCTGTAGGTTTGCGCCGCATTCCATAAGGTCGTTGAGACTGTAACCCGATGACGTCTTTGCTGACGCGTTGAAAACGACACGTAAGGCTGTCGTGGTTGAATCGGGCTTGACAACACCGTGATGCGGTAGATAGCATGCGGGTTCGATTACCTCAGCGGACTTGCGCATATGACCGAGTTCTTGATATTCCTGCATAAAGTTTTTATAACCCAATGATAGAGTTGGATCCTTCAACATCGTTCTTTCTTGATGTAGATATTGAGCCATGGCCTTCGGCTTTGATGTACCGAGGTTATTCTCGAAGTCGTGTTTCATCGGTATCGCAACTTCGTATTTTCCGTTTTCCAATCGATTGAAAGTTGATTGATAGATTTTTTTTTCCATATTGATGCGTTGAATTTGCCTTTTAAAGGCGCGAAAATGAGCCCTTTGTTGAACCAATAAGGGGTGTATTTCCGAGGAGGTATTGTTTTTTCGATCGTCGATAATGATAGTTGGTACCTCAAACTTAGTCTCTAGTCCCTTGCTGGTCGACGGAACGGGCGAAGTTAAATTGACTGGTGTAAATGATAAAATCATATTTCGTGTGGTGCCGTAGAACCCCTTCATTTTGATAAATGTCCTTGTAAAAGTATTCTGATGTTTTGTCATCATATTTCTGCAATTCTTCATTGTTTTGTTCAAATTCTTTCCACAAGCTGTCTAGCGCTTCTAATCGCATTTTCAAATAATCCGAAGTTTTTCTGCTGACGCTGTCTTTTTTGAAGTTTATATAGATCTTCTCCATTGAGTGGATAAGCTCACTTTGATGTGTGAGTATGGTCCCCATAATGATAGATTTGATCATTAAAGCTTTTAAATTCCCGGTACAGTATTATGCACCTTCTCAAGTTAATTGGTGATTCCCGCTTCTGAGAGGCCAATCAACCCGATTTGCTACTGTGCGGAAAATAATCGCAATTAAATATCTAGATATAGTGATAATTCCACGACGAGTAAAGTTGTTGATATTGGAGACTCGATGATATGCTGATATAGCCAGTTATTTGGCGTGAACTCGGTGACCTTATTGCTGTCCGGTCACTGTTCCAGGTTGATACGTAGATAGGTGTGCTCTTGATATGTTTAGCTGCTTCACTGACAGGCACTGATATTGATAGGTATTTGATATTTCTCTGATAGCGCCGAATCAAAGTGTCCCGAGGAGGTCGCGAGTCCTTCTATCCGGCTCGAAGGACCAAAATGTGTAGTGGTATACACAATGCTGATATACTATTTTGATATTGATACTATTTTGATATTGATATTGATAAGGGGAATGGCGTGTGAATGAAACGACCGATTCCAACGAGTACGTTAGCGTAACTAATTTATTGTAAAGTAATGAGTAAATATAGTGTAAACTAAGCAATTTCAATACATTGTACGTTCGCTCGTACACGGTCTGTCAAATAATAAACCGGCTGATATTACCTGTTAATGCCTTACGTTTTTTTACCTTTACAATAGTAAAGGAACGCATGTTTAGATAATAGTGCAGTCCCTGCAGTAAAACAATAGTTATTAAAAACTGACTAAATGTGATTTGAACTTCCGCTAAGGGCCCGAACTAAACGGAAAAAAGAATTTTTTTTTTCTGAATATGTAATCTATACCTGATTTTCCAAACGGCTATAAACGTTAGTAACTACAAACAAAATATTTATTTCCTTGTGACATTACGTCATTAGTTGAAACTAGGTAGAAATTAAACCAAAGGTATTTGCTAAGTACATACATATTAATATTGTCAATAGTACATAAACTGTAGATAAAAGTCGTATAATTTATCTTCAATTTTCTCTTTGAATACCTCGGCTACATAAGAATGTATTATGTTAGTTTTTACATGGACTAGTGCAGACAAACGGCTAATTCTGATGTAGCATGCAAATGTAAACACAAATAAAATAAAAGGAGCCAACATCGAGTGTAACAATGTGCCTATTCAACTGTTTTCTGCATCTCTATCCTTAGACAAACATAGCGCGAAGTATGGCTTTGTTGCAGCAATCCACAATTCACATACAAGTAGATAGGTATGTAGAATTTATTTATACAGGAAGTCGAATCAAGGAAGTCGTTTTAATTACGTGCGCTGCAATACGGATATAATATTATCCGATATATCAAAATTATCTAAAAACTTGCCAAGTTTGGTATGTAAATTTAAAAGTGCCACTATTATTTGCATTCCTGTCATAATATTGCTTATTCCATGAAAGCAATGAACTTGGCAGTCTCTGGATTACATATATTTTTTTGGACGATACGTTGGCTTTTTTTACTTACAGATATGTAAAAAAGGCCAACGTATCGTTTTTGGTGGGATTTATTTATACAGGAAGTCGTATCAAGGAAGTCGTTTTAATTCCGTGCTTTGCAATACGGATAATAATAACTGTAAAATTAAGAGCTATGGCCCACAACGACCTAAAAACGCGTTTTTAGTACTTAATATAATGTTTTCATTACTTAAACTACACATAAATAAGCTCTTTTGTAAAAATGGATGGATCTATGTTGCAGCGCGTTTGTATCGTTTCTCAAAAATAACTCAAGACGCCCTTGAAAGCGCGTTCAGTAGGCGTCGTGCGCTATCCCCCGGTTTCTCGTAAGCTAACAAGCTGTTACTCTACTGTTGAACAGATGTTTGTTGCTTTTTTTCGTATGCACTTTGACCAACTGACAGCTGTTAACAGTAGTCGTCATCAGGCTATACTAGTCCACTGCTGGACATAGCCCTCCCCCAAAGAGCGCCAGATTGAGCTATCATAGGGGGTAATGCCCATAATCCCCACGCTGGGCATGCGGGTTGGAGATTGCAGTTCGGTGGAATTGTACTGCAGGGGGCGCTTGTGTTCTTTACCCCCCGGTTTGTGTCCCTTAGTCGCCTTTTACGACACCCGTGGGAAGGATTGGGTTGGTGCTATTCTCTAGGCCGACACCAAACACCAGTAGTATTACCTACTTATTTATTTATTTTATTAAGTTTACAAAACAGAATACAGTCATTACAAATTCAACTTAAAAATACATCAACTGTTTGTGTTCTGGACTGCAGTCCGGTATGTAAACATAGTGGTTTTCCAAATTGAAAGCAGTATATGCAGTAATAACTTAATCTAGAATATTATTACTTGTTAGTTTACGAGAAACCGGAGGTATGTCTCTCAATCGGCTGATAGATAGGGTAAGTCAAAAAGCCACAAAAGCGTACTCAGGCAGACCCGTCTGATTGAATAGCCATACCTCGCTCACGTAGCAATACGTTCTAACAATAAGTAATGCTAATAACAAAGATACTTTCTTTAACCCGGGGCGTTCTCAAAACTCCCGCCGCGTTCCACTCGGAGCGGGTAATCAAATCTTGCCCTTCAGGGCATCAGCTATACTAAAGGTGGTCGGAATACATAAATCAAGTGAATGGGACGTGATCGAATTCAAGATCAGCACAACGAAATTCCGCTCGTCGACATGAACTCATTACAACGCAACCAAATTCAATTTATGGCTCCGGCCTCATCATATTTCATCCCATCCATCCGCGGGTTTAATGTATCATACACATAGATTCTACTTGGCCCCTCAAATAGGAATAAATGCTTTTGGCCCGCTCTCTGCCAAAATGTTTAACGTTGCTAATAAATGGATGGGGTCCTCGTGGGAAGCTGGAGTGCGAGATTGTAAGAGATCAAAGACCTCTTCAACTTTTATTACAGTGATCTGCGTTTGTTTAGGCTTTCGGCAAAATATTGTTATATCCCTGTCCTTCAAACCAAACAAAACATGGTATATTAGGAAAACATACATCATAAATAGTATTTATTGATAGTTACGACGAGGGTCAGTCGTTTTTTGTATTGGAAGCCTAACAAAGTAAAACAAGTATGTTTGCCTATTGTGTTTTACTACAGAAAAAAAATATAATTACATCTGACTCTGAATCAATCTGACTGTTTTACCTGCTTATCCGTTATTATCCAGTTTTTCTATTTTATTATAAAATAACAATACCTATCTGCAAATAAAGCAACAGTTGAAGTCGTTCCAGTTTTTATTATTTGTAAAAGTTATGCAACATTTCATTGGCGCCCAACGTGGTCAACTGTTGCTTTATTTGCAGATAGGTAATTGTTATTTTATAATAAAATAGAAAAACTGGATAAAAACAGATAAGCAGGTAAAACAGTCAGATCTAGTTGATGGGTAAAGTTGCAATGATGAAAAATGAGGGAAATTTCGAAATGTGTCACATAATTTAAATATTTGAAAATGATAATTAGTAAAAGAAACATAAAGAATGGTAGAAGAAACATAGGTAAAGCGGTTTGCACCGTTACAATATTAGTGCGACAACCCAACTCGTTTTTGACCGGTTTCAAAATGCGTTGAAACCGGTCAAAATAGTTTGACCGGTTTCAAACTATTTGATGGCTGTATTCAAAATCTGATAAAAGATAATATTACTTTTCAAGACTACCTTTTTCGCCGACGATCATTATTTTTATGATTTTTAACAATTGCTGGATTAAAAAATTCACAAACATGAAACTAAGTTATAACTAAATATGATTTATTTGAGCTATACATACGAAAATTCTTAACACTGTGTTAATGTGTTAGTAACCATGGTCGTCAAAATTGTATATGTTACAGTCAAAAGTCTTACACGGATTAGTTTTGACTGTAAAAAAGTAAAGTAAAATTCTAATATGTATCCAACAATGTCGAGTTGGTTTTCGGTCTAACATGTTCAACCTAACACGCTCCCCGCGCTCGGCTACGCTACGCGCTTTGTCGCACCTAGATTTTGCTGTCGCAGATTGAATGAGGCATCATTTTAGGTGTTTTACCATTTGGTATTTCAAATGTAAGCTTTGGACAAAAGTACTTTTTTTCAAACGGTCAGAACTAATTTTGACTGATTTTAGCAGTCAAAACTAGTTTTGACCGTTTAAGAGTTTTTACTGGGACATATTTACTTCATTATAATGAATGCCTACTTTTCTTTAAATTATTCGCTCTAAGTCTAATAGAAAACGTGTGCTCAGAGAACCCGGCCTTAATTAGATTTTTTTAATGTAGCCTATTTTACGTCCCACTGTTTCGTCCCGTGCCAATCCGCAATCTGAACTGGCGATACGGATTGGCAATCTAAAGCCCTTTTGTGTGGAATGTGACCACATTTGACATTCAGGTCTCCTCACGATGTTTTCCTTCACAGTAAGCGAGTGGTATTGCTACCACAACTTCAATTAGCAACTAAATAAACAATATGGTCTCAGCAAAATAGCGCACAAGCTCTTACTGAGACGACTTCGAGCATCATATTAGACAAGATAAGAAACAAAAGTAAAGGAACACTACTTCACAGAAACAATAATTTCGAGAGTAATATTATTTACCACTACAGCATATTGGTAAATAATATTTTATTGTGTATTTACCTATGTTTTAACGGCTTCATCCACTTTGGTAACCATGGTTTTGTAACCAGTTACCAAAGAAGAATTTATTTTTGCTGTTTTGTAACCAGTTATAAAATAAGAAGTAATTTTCCACTTTTGTAACTATTTGTTAGTTACGAATGTGGATGAGTAGCCAGGACCTATAGTTTATCCTCCTTTAGCCTGGCTTGGCCAGGCTATCAATGATAGACAATGGTAATAACCATTATGTGTTATACACCTATGTGTTATTTACTTTGTGTTAAAACTATATTCAGGAATTGCGTATTTCAAAACCCGGTAAAAAACGCAATCAACACCTCCATCTCCATGTGAGCCTAGTACTTTTTTCCAGAAGCATCCGAGACTCCTATAGGGGTGATTAAATCACACATTTTTCCATCTATTTATAAAATTACCCACTCTTACAATTCCGTGAGAGCCTAGTACGTTTTCCAAAATCGAAACATTTTAACTAATAAGTTATGCAGCTACCCATGACCTCATGCAATCCCAGTACTTTCTTTTACAAAATGTAACAGTAAAACTTAAATTCAGGAAAGTTTTATGAGCAACGGAAGAAGGATACAGGGAGCAAAGCGAGAAGGAGAGAAACGTGGCGCTGAACGCGGCAAGCCAGTGAAAGTTCTTATATAGGAGACATCATATTCATTAATGGGCCCACGAGAGAAATAGTTTATCCCTCGTGGACCCATTGATGACTAATAACGGGACCACGAGGGATAGATGTCCCTCGTGGACCCGTTAACGGGACGAAATAATGGGACCAGAGAAAACACCCAAATATAGCATGGGACGGCGAGCGCGTCATTGATAGAGGAAGATCGTTCCACAGACGGACAGCTGTGATGGTAAGGTTTTATCTCAATGTTCTTTTGATTGTCATTGGTTACCAAAAAAGATTTATTTTGATTAACGAATATGGAAAAATATTTTTTATTTTATAACTGGTTACAAAACTGCGAAAATAAATTCTTCTTTGGTAACTGGTTACAAAACCATGGTTACCAAAGTGGAAGAAGCCGTTTTAACCACTCAATAGACAATATTGTATAGGATAATAATTGATGTAAATGGTAAAAACTGCTAGCTGAAATCCACTATTTAGTTCTCACATGAATTTTGTTCCCCGGCTCCACAAGAATTGCTGGAAGAAATCTCTCATAGAGGTAAGCTCGCCTTTGTACATGTATTTTCTTAAATTGTGTAAATTTTTGTGTTTTTCGTGTGCAATAAAGTATAATATATTATAAACTGCTATTCCAGTGCTATGAAACTTAATTGCGACTATTTTAGGTTCATGCTCCGCCATTCTATTCACTAAACAACAATCTAACACCAAACCTTAAAACTAATTTGATAAAATTATAAAATTGGTACATAAAATAGCAAAATTAAACTTAAAGCACCTTAATAAGTTGAAACAGATTGGCCCAAAAAGTGTAATTTGCAGTAAAATTATTACATAACCCCGCCACGCTAATTACATCTAGGTTTAATTTGCCAATGCCATTTCATATTGGAGCTGAAATATTGACATTACCGTGATAACTTCTCATAAACTTAAGCCATTCCAAATATGCACTGACTGTGACCTAAGATACTATTATAAAAAGTCTTCTAACGAATCAACTATGTGAAAGAAAATAGACAATTTCATTGATTGCCTTTTTTAAATTGAAAAGAAGGAAAGGAATCTGAATTGAATTAGAATAGCAACATTACAGCGAAGCTAAATAACGTATTCCTGGCACAGCAATAAAGCCTTAATAAACCGGAGGAAAACGTAAATAAGATGGAATTCCACAGATCTACGTCTCTCTCCACAACCCTTCTCATAATAAATCCTTTCAAAAAGCAGGTTTATAGCGCGAAACTTTCCGTGTCATCAAAAACGGCCTTAGCCACAATAGCTAGGGAGAAACGACCCACCAGAATAAGCTGTGCCAGCGAATAAGAAGTTTGGCTTATTATACCAATGAAAACTACTGGAAATTGATGAATTCGTATTCACCTCCCGACTTCACTGCGCGCAGCCACTGCCTTAATTCTAAGTATTTTTTTTAATCTTATATAAGTCCCACTGCAAGACACAGGTCTTCTCTCAGAAAGAAAGAGTTAATTACGAGTACCGTGCGTGCCGCAGATTGGCAATTTTAAGCGCTGCGGTGTATGAACAACTCATATACTCAGGTTTCCTCACGATGGTTTCCTTCACAGCGAGTGGTATTGTCGAACCGAGTGATTGGAATCAATCACTCAAGTTAAGCAACAACAGGCGCGGTCAGGTGCTGGATGGGTGACCGTCCCGTTACTACCGCTAGTGGCATTTTTTCGAGCGCTTCCGTGCTTCGCAAGGCACGTTAAGCCGTGGGTGCCGGCTGTCATGTAATGGCAGTCGTTAAGCCATGTCAGAGGCTTTATGGGCGGCTTGATAACTTCTGACAGTAAGGCCCGCCATTGTCTTACAAACCTCCACCAACCCGGACTTGGTCCCGGTGGTGGAGTATGGCCTAACCTTCCTGCAATGCAAGAAGAGACCCGTGCCCCAGCAGTGGGGACATACAGGGTTGCAATCGCATTGCTACTATAGGCATAGTAGCAACATCACTCGCTAAATGTGTAACAAATGTAAGTAACTTAGAGAACAAAGTCATAGAACAAATTTAAATTCAGACGGGATAAAAACCCATGACCTCCTAAATGTGAGACCGAGACCGTTTACCGCTGTGTTACCACAGCTACTAAGTAGCCGCCACCGCAGATAAGTTAGTAAAATATATATATTTTATTTTGGGCGTGCGTGCTCGACGGAGCAATAATTCCCAACATCTTCGGGGTGGAGAGATTGGCACTTTACAGAATCTTCGACGTCTTCGGTGTCCTCGTAGATTTCCGATAATCAGCTTTACTTAGGGGATTGGATTCGAAAACTCGATTGTATCCGGAGTGATTTTAATAATTCATCACTTCTGTAGTTATTCAGCGTTACGGGGCGGTCTGATTGAAAAGCTTTCGGGATCTTCCGAGAAATAAAAACAAAATAACATGCTAAAATCAAAAATCTTGTCGCAAAATTGTTATGCAAAATTCCAGTTCAAGTGCCGTTCTCAAATTGCCTTTGATTTTCTTTTAAGTTATCAATGTCTGTGTCCTACAATGACTCGCTATCGTTTATTCATTGTCCAAGAAACGTAATGAAGAATCCAATCCAAAACACTCGTAATTTGGAGTGGCTGGAAGTGTCAAACAACTTTAAAACTTCACGTGAGCGCACCGTTAATTGTATCAGCGGGTGCGTTCCACGAGCGAATTGCTCTCATAGCTTTCTCGAAGTCTTGCGGTAATGGATTAAGGCTGTTTACACACAGGTCAGTTCAGAAAGCCAAATACAAACACAAAACTCATTATCATAAAAGTATACACATATAGTGCCAGGTCTCCAAACTATAACACTCTAACACTCTACATTATGGGTAATCAGACTTCCAGGTGTTTCAATTTTTATTTTACTTTACTTCATTTAGGTACTTTTATTTACTTAACTGTCTTAAGTAAATAGTTGCCGTGGTATCGGGTAGACTGAAGTGGCGAGTACAGTCAATAATTTTACCTAATAAATAATCGCGGTTAGAGCCGTTTAATATATAACTATGTAATGTGAACGGCCGGGTATTCGAAAAACTGCAGGCAGATGCTGGATGCTGCAAGCTGAAGACGGGGCGCTATGGCGCTTATTAGGGGAGGTCTATGTCCAGCAGTGGATTAATATAGCCTGAAGAAGAAGAGTACTCACTGCCGGCGAGCCAGAGCAGCGCAGTGGCGAGCAGCGAGGCCATGCCGCGGCTGGCGGGCACACGTCAAGTCGCGGCACACGCGCGCCGCCGGCTCACCGCGCTCTCTTCCATTTTTAAATCGACAAGCCAAATATTGGATTTTTTCCCGTCAGAGCGAAATTGAGTTATGCCCGAAACGCTCGGCGTCGCAGCTTCACATCTTGATGCCCCTTTTGCGGTTCATGACCTGCAACAATGAAAATTGATTGTTATAATTCCGAAGTTCTCGTAGGTAAATCTGGATACATAGTAAATTGATGCTAAATAGTCGTTATCCGATAGTTTTAGAGCGTCATTAGTTTTCATTAGCGCTCAAGAGCCGAAGCTGAATGCGCAATATCGGGCCAACAGCTTCGGACACCCGTTTATTACAATTTAGAAGATATTGCTTTAGAATCGGACAAACATTGCCTTCGAGCAGTAATAAAACAGAGCGCAGAAGGATCTTTTCATTAAACGTATCTTCGATGCCCGCGATTTATCGCCTCGCGAGACACTATTCACGGCGTACGTTTTGTTGTCCCGAGATCGATTGGCTTTGAAATAAAATACATTCGCCAATTGAAAAGGGCGCGGCTTGGGCCCGCAGCACCGTCGCCGCTCCTGAAAGCGCGGGGTATGTTTCACGGCGGGCGACACTTTTTCAGACGAGAGGGACAACTAATGGCTTCACGCGCTGCCCTCCGACTTTCAATAAATGCTCGGGCCGTTCGTGCCTCTCCCCCGGCCGAGGCTAATCTATCGGAGGCGCTACATTTTTTCCGTGATTTTTTTCCTGTTTTCATCGCCCTAGATGGAAAACTTCGAGTTGAGAGAATTCTTGTCGCATAATTTCACTGTTATTATAATGTCACGTCGTCAACATTCTTATGGGAGAAATGCCGCTGTCTGAACAAAACGAGCGTTTCGAGTTTCACATTGTAGCCGAAAAATAACTTTGAATGAGTCGTTTAATTCGAATAATAATGCCATTGCGTTTAATAACAACGTACGGTGGCGTAGTTATGTGAACAATGTGCTACTAATGCAGCGTGGAATATTGTTCGCACATTTCGAGTTTATAACGTGTCGACAAGGTAAGCTAATATGCATTTTCACTTAGGTGGTGGAGACAGCGTACAGTTGTAACAGGTACCAATTATAACCTCTTCAATATTTGATGAACTGCTCACGAGGGGCACAAGAGAGCGACTAATGTGCGTAAACAGGATTCCTAGCGCCACGTTGCCCGTCAAGCAATACACACATACTTAGGAAGGTGCCGTGCTTCCATGCTTTGCAAGGCACGTTCAGCCGTTAGTGCCGGCTATTGTATAATGACAGTCGTTAAGCTACTTCAGAGGCGTTATGGGCGGCTTGACAACCTCTAACAGTAAGACTCGCCATTGTCTTATAATTCTCCACCAACCCGTACTTGGCCCCCGTGGGTATGGAGTAAGGCTTAACTTTCCTGCAATGCAGAAAGAGACTTGGCAGAATGGGTTGATATCAGTAGGATAGTGTATTTTTCTTATCTTGTTCTGTTGGCGCTGCTAAATCATCTTTGTTTTCTTTCATTTAATGCATTAAAATAAGAGTTCTAATTGTGTTTAGAGCCTATGTTTAAATAAAAACAGCAAGGATCGTGAATATGATTATATGTTTTGGAATAAAGTTATAAATTGTGATTTAGCTATATTTATAACTGCCATTAGACCCGTTTAATATATTACTATGTGTGAGTATCGTGAATCATTAAGAAATACTATTATCTATAGGGTGTTATTTAAATGGTTAGCATAGTATTAGTATTTTTGACAGAAGAAAAAAATTATCTGTCAGCAGAAATAGCTAATTGGTCAGCAACTCATGGCCAGCAAACATTTCAAAATCAATCAGCAATTTATGTCATTCTGGATGGCTGTAATTATTTTTGTACTGCATATTAATTATATAAGCAGCCATAAGCTGTTCCTGTTTTATAATATTTGGGTAAGCACTCAGAGAGGAAGCAAAATAATTCATTTTGTGCTGCATATAAACGTAGCACAAATACCTTTTTTCCCCTATGGGAATATTTTTAGCTTCAAGTGGGGGAACCACATACTTTAAGCGAATCGCCAAACCAATCACGTGCTTGCATATATATGTTACAGTCAAAACTCTTAAACGGTCAAAACAAGTTTTGACTGCAGAAAAATAAAATAAAATTCTAATATGTATCCAACAATGTCGAGTTGGTTTTCAGTCTTACATGTTCAACCTAACACGCTCCTTCGCGCTCCGCTACGCTACGCGCTTCGTCGCACCTATATTTTTGTTGTCGCAGATTGAGCGATGCATCATTTTAGGTGTTTTTACCATTTGGTATTTCACATATAGGCTTTGGACAAAAGTACTTTTGACTGATTTTAGCAGTCAAAACTAGTTTCAACAAAAACGCAATCCAATTAGTTATTTTGCTTACCATGTTTAAAATGTGCATACCAATCAAATAAAATGCATATAGACATGTTTTCTCTGCTGATCAATCATAAAATCTTGCTGACCAAGTAGTTATTTTGCGGATTTATTATGCTGACTAAATAATTTCAATGCTGGTTTGGGTGGGCTCACCAAATTTTATAATTGCGTATCATTTAATTACTTCTCTTATCTTTATTTCTTAAAAGACATATTTTTTTATAATTGGTGTTTATGTAATTTTTTATTTATTTTGTAATATTTCGATGTTTTATTATCACAATTGAAATTATGAGATATGAAGGACTTCACGCAGCAGCAGCAGCGCTATGCACAAATAAACCAAAATTGTTACAACCGTACTCAGTCTCCCCTGGATGCGGAGCGCGGGGCACGGTCGGTCGGGGCAAGGTATGGCGAGTTATCTATTCATGTAAATTGCGGAACGTGGAGATGCAGGCAAACATCCAAGGAACGAGAGCTCGGCTACTCGCATGCCATGCGCAGTCGTAGCGATGGTATAGCACACGCTACAACCAGCACATCATAAAAAACTGTCTCAACAACTGACAGCCGCGGTGGCGCAGCGGTTTGGCACGCTGACTGTAAAACAGAAAGTCTCGGGTTCGATCCCCGGCCGGGTCAAACTAGGAAACGAACTTTTTCGGTTTGTCTCGGGTCTTGGATGTTATCTATGTATTTATTGTATTAAATCTATCGTCGAGTTAGCACCTATAGCACAAGTCATTTAGTTGTACTTAGTATAAGGCTAACGAGATCTGTGTAATATGTCCGTGAATATTTATTTATTACTAACTATTTGTACCTCATAATTGAAATACTTAGGTGGTTATTACATACAATTGTAACTTGGCATGTAAATAAATTCATTATTCATTTGCCCCTAACTTACGTAACGTAGAGGGCAGTATTGAATGAAACAGAGGCAAATGATTCTTCGGATCCTTTAATTAACAGTTGCAAAATCACCCATTTCTTGCAGATTCCGCCCATATCGTAACTAGGGAAAGACTTGATGTCGACTGTACTGACGTATAAATTAAGTGCACTTCATGGTAAACTGCCCGTGAAATGTTACCTGTTATGAACGTCAAATTTTACGCGAGTCGAGCGTCTTGCATATTCTAGCAGAATTATTTTTAAAAACACTTTGTATATCTTTTATAATAATAATAAATACTGGAACGACTTTAATTGTGGCTTTATTTGTATATTAACAGTATATTTTATAATAAAACAGAAAATCTGGATAAAAACGGACAAGCAGGTAATATTTTTTTTTTTTTATTTACTACAAAAACACTTACAACTATCATTACAGGGTGGCCTATTGCGATAGTGAAGCACTTAAAACATATTGTATGAATTAAATTATAAATAGTTACAAGTTGATTATAAATTTAAAACAATAAAATCGCACAAATACAAATTTAAATAATTATACACAATCATGTCAATAAAAAATACATAAATTCATAAAAATATTATTAATTCATACACTTCAATATAATAAAACATGTCAATCATAAAAAAATACACTGCGAAGGTTCAATGGTAACATAAAATACAAAGTGCAGCTATTGTAAATTCATTCAGAGTACAATTAAAAAAGTCAATGGTCTCCGAAATGCTGTTTAGAGTGCGGATGGCACGCGTGAGGGGAGCGTCCCGCAGCAGGTTAGTGCGCGCGCTCGGCACCGCCAACAACTCCACACGACGTCTACGCCACACGTAGCGGTCTGGCACAGACAGGCTTACCATCCGCAATACCTCTGGATTGCACTGCATACCTCGCAACAACTTCAGAACGTAAGTAGCTAAGGCTAACTCTCTCCTTACCTCCAGTTGGTTATATCCTACCATACCCAAGATGAAAAGGGTTGGATACATCAGAGGATAAAACGGATAAACACCATAGATTTTTAAGTAAATGAACCTAAGAAATTTATTTTGGATACGTTCCAACATGAGTCTATATTTTTTTTTTATATAGTCAGATCTGGTCGAAAAGTAAAGTTTTAATGATGAAAAATGAGGGAAATCGAAAAATGTGTGTCGTAATTTAAATATTTTAAAATTATAGATAGAAAAAGAAATAAAAATGGTGTAAAGAGGTTTGCACCGTTACACAGTGACAAGCGCGGGTTTACTATTGAACATTTGGTTACTAAATAATACGTACAAGAGCAGCTGTAGCTGCAATACACAGGTGTACTGTTTGGCAAGATAACTAATTGCCACGTTACCTTCGCATCGCGGAGCCTTGAGCTGCATGTTTGTGCACCTTCGATTCATCGTGCTGCAAACTCGCCGCTTTGAGCTAACCAAGCTACATTGACCTCTAATACAATATACCAAGACTTACTAGCAACTGTGTAGTTAGACATGCTCACCCGAAGGCATAAGTCAAACTCACTGACAAGTTGCTACAATATTCACTGTGCATTGGATATGGATAACGTTTGGGTACAGAATTGCTGATACGTTTAATCAAATCGTATTTGCAGAGCGATACGGAGCAACAATCTGTGAAATACATTACATTCATTATTCAAGGGAAAGTTTCTGAAACTCATACAGTTCCGAAAAGATATTATTCAATATACCAAAGCGAGAGTAAGTAAGTGTGTGTACAACACACAGGCGCGCGTGTAATGCGGTGTCTGTCAACGACTGTGGAAAAATTGTCGTAGCGGGCGACCCGCGCGCGGCGACGATACGTCACGGTGACGGCACGACGTCCCGCTCGCTGCCAATATTCCGCGCTGACAATTTATTTTATTACTTGTTCATTCAGACGGCACCGCGCCCGCCTTAAACCGCCCTGACTGACAATCGAACGGGGAAATATTCACGCGGAAGGGTTCCTTCCTCTTTTGTTTCTGATGTACCCAAGACGCTGGAACTACTCGAGACGTTTTGTGGCCCGGTTGCCGAAGTCTTTGCGAAAGGTAGTAGAAAAAGAAGTAGACTATAGGAAGCGCTGATTGGCTTCGGAACTTTCATAGTAACGGGAATTCCGCTAATTACTTCAAAGAGTTTCCCGAGCGCTCTAAAAGTGGAGCGCTCAGCGTGTTTTCCCAGAATCTGCGGTTAGATTTACAGAAACAAATGAAGGCTTATATCATCAAAAGGCTGTTTGTTTGCCGGAAAGTTCGCGGCACCTCTCCCGATGTTTCGACGTCTACGCAGCTGTAGCGGCGGTCGACCGGGCGTCCAACTTTATTTTATTACAAGTTAAACTTAACTTTGGCGTTCCTTGAAACGTTTCCTTTTCCTAAACTTCCAGACATGTTCGACACATCTGCTCTGAGGAACTCGCTACAACCCCGTCCGCTCGCTTCGTACAGTCATACAATAATAGCAGAAACTTTATGCTTTTGCTCTACAGCAGCGTGTATTTATTTTGTACTGAAGCCATAATAGTTATTAAGAGTATAGATGCACATTGGTGGTAAATTACCTAGTCTGTAAAACAGCAATTTTACTGAGCCGTGTATCTATTCACATAAAAACTTATGTATTTGAACTTCAGTGATGAATAAAGTCCGATTTTTTTTAACTTAAAATACGTGGAAAAAAATTGTGTAAGTATATTGGGGCCCGATCCTAAAGCTACGCCACCAAAACAAATTGCTTTATCAACGAAATGTTCCTGACAGGTTAATATTATTTTGGGACATATGTGACATTTTTTACTCGACTCCGATAAAGCCCAAAAGGAGGAGGGCTCGTATGTATGTAATTATATCCGGTTCTAAGTTCCTTCATAGCTTCTTAAACAATGCCGACATTCCGACAACTAAGATCTCAAATGCTTTATCGTGTATACGTGAGCATCATAGGCTTTATGAAATTAGCGTCAAGAAAAAAAAAGTTTTTTTAGTGTAAAATGACAAAAATACTGATTACTCGACTGCTGAGCAGGCAAAATCAACCTAGGTACCTCGTTTTTTTTGTTTTACACGTGACACTTATTACTGAATTATGCTTCAGCGGAGTCAGTGAATGCCAAAAAATTAGTGCCTAATAAGCTCGTAACGCTACCGGTAAGTACAGAGCTAAACAGTTGGTTACTCAGCAAGCAGTGGAACGCCGGCGTTTATATAAAGTATGAAAATGTAATCAATTTCGCACACGTGCGGTGCGTTTTTTCATTTCATTCACCCATACTCGCACGAGATTGTGGGTAGATAGATACAAGAGCGTTCAGTCTCATAGCCTGGTAAGTTTTCAGACACAAATTCAACCCAAGCTAGGTCACCTATTCAAATTCCCTGGCTATAAAGTCTGCCGAGGCGAATTACCTTCGTGTTTCTACTGAAAGCTTCTGCAACAATAACGTTGCCTGTGTACGTTGTTAGTTGCAATAATACAATAATATCGGCAAAGAAATAATACCTTTATCACCTTTTGTCTTCATTTTCACCCACGAACGAGTTGGCTACGTGACGGCAATGCCAATACATCGACAAACGAGCGTGCAGGCACAAAATTTTCTATGGAGATGGTTAACTCCGCAACTACTGTGAGGACGCACGAATTGAGACGCAAACATGCATAGACATTGTTAACAAAAAATCTGTGCTTCTCACCAAACATGTTGCAGTGAATTATGTGCGAGCGGGTGATAATGTTTAAAATTTTCCCAATTTTCCGGAGTTCTTGTGATAAGACATAGTAGTCAAGCCACTCGGTTTTCGGAAATGTCGGTGAGGTACTGAGTCAACCTTTTGCATGAAATATTTCGTAGCGCGCGAGAGAAATAATGTGTTGATACTTAACTGAAGGAAAAGTAACAGCGCGAAACCATTAGACGCAACACGGAAAAAAACATGGCAGCCATTTAAAAACACACCTTGCCTTTTATTGCTGCTTATGACGTGTGCTGTCGTGAAAACAGTATTTTAGGCAAGAAAATCCTTATTAATAGACTTCAAAAAAATTGAAGTATTTTTCGATTTGATAGCTACTACAATTTGAGCATTTACTAGTTTACAAAAATTTATTTTCCTTGATAGTACCTACATAGTTGATTCAAGCATATTGCTTAGGTAAAATCGTGCTGATTTATAATGTTTCATTCCAATTCAGTTCTCATTTGTTAAATTAAATAAACACTACACTTGCATCAAACTATGTTCACGTAATAATAATAAATAATGACTTCCACACAACACGATCACTTGACCTGGTCCCAAACTAGGATGCCCCGTAAACAGGTAAGGACGTCACAAATATGAAAATACACCCAGACTGAGACCACTTGTACAAATTTACGGCGGCCCCCAGTGGAAATCGAACCCACGACCTCTAACTTGGTAGCCAAGCGCCTTTGCGGCTAGACCAACAAGTCAGTTAAATGCCACCTCTCACGTTCCCCTATTATCCACATCCACAGCCACTTTCACGATACAGGACCCTAATATCTATTCGTCATTACCCCTTGTATGTCACCACTGCTGGGGAACGGGTCTCTTCCTGCATCGTAGGAAGGTTAGGCCATACTCCATCACGGGGGCCAAATCTGGGTTAGTGGAGGATTGTAAGACAGTGGCGGGCCTTACTTTTAGAAGTTATCAAGTCGCCCATAAGGCCTCGAATAGCTTAACGACTGCGATTATATGACAGCCAGCACCCGGAAAAATGCCACTAGCGGTAGTCACTGGACCGCGCCTGTTGTTGCTTAACACAAGTGATTGATTCCAATCACTCGTTTCGCCTAGGCCACGAGCGCTTCTCGTGGTAATATCTAATAAAGTAAATATCTATTAAGTAATATCTATTAAATTATAGAATTAACCGACACATGGTGTAACCTTATTCTCGTTTACATCCAAAATAGAGAGTCCTACTCGTCAATACGAAAACATGATGGGGAAAGCTTTGTAATCGCGATAAAAAGGCTACTGTTCCATATTTTGTATGCCTTATTGGTCCCACGGCATAACGTCTGATTACCATACCGGAGGAGCGGTAGTAAGGGAACGCTGGCCTCTCAATCGGGAGGGTGTGGGTTCGAATCCTGGCATTTACAAATGACTTTGTTCTGTAAGTTATTACATTTGTTAGGTTAGGTTAAGGTAATACACTGAGAGGAGAGGTCATCTAATGTGTAAAAGGCGACTAAGGGACACAAACCGGGGGGTGGGCAGCAGCGCCCCCTGTAGTACAATTCCACCGAACTGCGATCCCCAACCCGCATGTCCAGCGTGGGGGTTTTGGGCATTACCCCCTATGATAGCACAACGTGGCGCTCTTTAGGGGAGGACTATGTCTAGCAGTGGACTAGTTTAGCCTGACGATGACGATGATGATTGAGAGGAAACCTTAGTGTATGAAGTGTTAGAACACCTCAACGCTTGGCCCAACTGTGAAGTGTGGTAATTTCAGGTCTAATTGCCATGCCGGAGGTCGTAGGTTCGATTCCTACTGGCGGCCGCCGACCATTTATGCAAATGGCTTCAGTCTGGGTGTATTTCCGTATTTGCGGGTATCCTAGATTGGGACCAGGACAAGTGATTGTGTTGTGTGAAAGGTTTTTATATAATTCAATGTCGCAAGTTTGGAAGTTTGAATAGAACAGATGAAATTTTTCTTCGATTTCGAAGATTTCCTCTTCGTAAAACATATTGAATTGAATGCATCCGACAGAGAACCAAAGTTATCGACATAGCTCAGAGAATTAGCGAGCTGAAGTGGCAGTGGGCTGGCCATATCTAGCGACGAAACCGGCAACCGTTGGAGTAAACGTCTTTTTGAGTGAAGACCGCGACTCACGTAGTGTAGGACGCCCTGCGACCAGGTGAGATGACGATCTGCGGAAAATTGCCGGCAGATGCTAGATACGACAAGCTGAAGACAGGGCGCTATGGCGCTCATTAGGGGAGGGCTATGTCCAGAAATGGACTAATATAGCCTGAAGAAGAAGAAGAAAATGTATTGTTCGTATTGACAAGTAAAAACCTCTTCACCCTTTTTCAGATGTATACAATAATTTCGTTACACCTAGTAAAGAGAATTAATTTCGCAAAAAGATATTTAATGGGTTGTTCAGAATCATCAGTAAAACATGACGGTAATTTGTGCGAAACAACTTCTTTCTTTTCAGGTCCTTAGTTGAAGAGTAATAAAACTCATATTTAGAGTTCGCCTGCCAATTACCGTTTTTCCTTAGACAGAATAACACAGAAAAAACAGAAAATAGGTTAGCTTAAACATACTCGATAGTATTCTGGGCGCTCTGGATCAAACTTGAATGGTGAATTAATGTAAATCAAGTCAGAGTCCCCCCTATAGTCTAGTGTGGTGGTTGCCGCACCATAATTGACAACAATAATATTTTAGTTTTATTCTTAAAATAAACCAATTAATTTTCAACCTTCTCATACTCCATTTATATAATGGTATCAACCACACTATGTGGTGATACCATTATATGGGTACTAAAGACCGATGTAATTTCACACATTTGTGTTAGCTTTTAGTGATGATATTAAAATAAACTTGCTTATAGCAGATTGTTCAACAGTATTGTGTGTCAAGTGTGTTTCGGTGTGTAATTGTGCGCGTGTAGTGCATATCAATCAGATTGAAAAGCATTGGGGCATTTGCATCAAATTTAGGCTGAAGTGGCATAGTAGCATAGATACCACAGAAGACGTAGAAAAATACAATCATAAAATTTTGTTTAATCTCTTCGGATTTCCTGAACATCTAAAAAACTAAAATAGATTTCTTTGTTTCATTGAATTCTAAACATTTTCTAATAACGGTGAAGATACGTATTCTGTTTCGAAATAACTCGAATATTGATAAGTGCTCCATACATTGTACGGCGTTCAAGTTGTGACAGCTTGAGTCCGATTTACTTGCCGCGTTTCTATACAACGTGAATAAAATAGATAAAAAAATGCCTCGTTTATTTGTCTTATAATATGATTATATCCTCCTCTCTCTTCGATTATATCAAAACATTTTTTATATCAAAGCAGTTCTCCATTGGTAATAACTGGCAGCGTAATGATAGGTAGAACTCTTGTAGAAATCTTGAATTACATTCGGGAAATCACAGGTCATTCCAACGCCTACTAGGGGGGGCTATGACTGCTTATTACGCCATTCATTTCCGATTTTAATACTCTCCTTAATCCCTAAATCGAAAGATGGGTGTTACGGCTGCCTCCCCATCCCTATTCGACTAGCCGTGCGACCCAAAGGAATTTATATTTAAAAACTCTAAAGGAATAACCACTCATTCTGGACACCAAATTAAACTATACGAGTATATTACAAAATGTTCCTTTAAAATTGTGCACTGTACTAACACGCAACTTTTAGGGTTCATGACACCTTGCCTGGCAACCAATTGGGATTTACGTGAACGAATTGCGTATTAAAAATTTTGAGTAATGTCTATAGGTTTCTTTGGGAGAAATTATTAGATACATTTCTGCATAGTATTTTCCAAGGGTAACACGAGCAGTAGACATAATTAAAACTGTTTTTATACGGATTTATGCTCGTTTATTACATTTTTTACAATTTTCCAACGTTTCGGCACTTTTTCAGGTGCCGTGGTCATCCGGGACCACGGCACCTGAAAAAGTGCCGAAACGTTGGAAAATTGTAAAAAATGTAATAAACGAGCATAAATCCGTATAAAAACAGTTTTAATTACATTTCTGCAACAATACGCAAATAAATGCTGCTTTAGAAACCGTATAATCCTTTTATTAACATAACATAACATTTACATACAGGCACATACAATGCTTCTGGCCCCACACCAGGATATAGCCTGTGTCGTGGAGACCAGAAACGACGACATCTAAACAGCCTGACTGTTGCCAGCCAGTATACCTATGAAAATTTTATGTATGCCAGGAAAAATATTAGAAACTTTAACTTTAAAACTGTAGGTACTCAACACAATGTTAATACTAGAAATAAACATAAACTTTTGATCCCAATATTTAGGCTGGCAAAGGTAAATACATCTTTCATGGGGCATTGTATACGTTTCTATAATAAAATCCCTGAAGATATATTAAGTTTGACTGAAACGCAGTTCAAAAAATGTGCAAAGTGCACTTTGTGTCAAAAGGGCTACTATAACATTAAGGATTATTTCGATGACAATGATGTCTGGAATGAAAGCATGTAAAATGTATGAGTTTTGTAAAAAATATGTAAATTCTGTTAAGTTAAACTTTGAAAATACTAAGTTTAGACGTTTTTTGTCCATTTTTTCTCTAAAATTATCGAGATTTTGAAATGGACACCTAGTTTGACTTGTAATCTTCATTAAGCCGTAACCTTTTTATTTCATTTGTAAACATCTAAGAACTGGGATTTTTTTTCGTCCCCAGCCGGCGTTCGAACCCAGGACCCAGGCATGGTAGGCAGATACGCCACCGCTGCGACACATACGTCGTCATTAAGTTACATGTCTTCCGGGAATTACTCCTGTTTGTTAAAACTCCATAGATGGTCATAAAATGAGCTCTGATCTTCTGTTTGTATCAGTTATAGGCGGGCTTACGGTCAAAGCTCCTTAGTCGTATATCGAGAGGGCGCGCAAGATGCTCCAGCGCGTGACTTGCTGCAGACTGCAATGTCACGTCTGCAGCAGCTTGTGTGCTGTCGACACGGCTGTATACCTATAGCCTTTATAGACGTCCCGTCGAGCATTCTACTTTTACTACGGGTGTCTTACTGACAAAATGTAAAGATTGGACATCTGTGGTCGGTTCCCAACAGTGCGTCCAAGTCCAAGTCGGTTCCCAACAGGCCCACAAGCAGAACAAACTATTGCTATTATTAAATTCTTTATTGCACTTGAAACAAAGTATACAGTGGGGTGCTTAATTCAGTTACCATTTTCCATCATTGAATATTGAATGTCACTGGCGTCCTACAAGAATGTTGTTTTTACATGGCTTGGGATCGTACTACTTAAATTTCATAAATTTAACCTTTAAGACAAGCCGGCATTGCTCGTGTATGTTATAACACTAGCTTTAACGCCGCGAGAATGTCGGCAAATAGAATGTTAAAATAAAATTATGTGCCTAATCGGTTTCAAAAATTTCACCGAAATTGAGCAAAAACTTATGACAGTCGCGACTATTGTATAAAGCAATATTAGTAAAAAGTAATATATCTAACGCCAAAAACTGACCCACGCTCAATTGTGCCAAGCAATTGGAGTGAGTTCAGTCCAGCGAACACGACCAGACAGCTATTTTTCGCGATACCTAGGTATTTCCGACGGTATTTCAAACTATAGACATAACTGAAGTAGATTGTCAAAAAAATAAATAAGTTAACAACAACAACGAAAGTTGAGTTAGTTTCTACGCGTAAATATAATTATGAAAAAATTTACAGTATTACATTTTTTTGTAATTACACTCAAACAATGTTCACGTCATGCATCGTGCACATTATAAACTAAACACAGGGTTATTATTACTCTGCCGAATCATGCGTTTTCATTGGTACACTTTTTTGAGCGCTTTTTGCAGAAAGCACTATCAACATCTAAGGTTTTTTTTATTCCTATGTATGAAGTATAAAATTCAGTCGTGATTTCTATATATGTATGTCAGAGTGACGTCTAGCAGGTCTAACAGTTTGTATGGGCGGGTGGGTGATATTACTATAATATAGAGTGGAGCACAAAAATTTACGCGTAATAATAGTATTATTACACAACAACAAAGTCAGCAGCCGCAAAATATAGCATAAAAAAATAAAGGTCATTCAACTCCATAATAATAAAATTATGTAAATTTTTAATTAATCACAATGTCGCATTCACGCTGTTTGAAGGAAAACGGAATTCATTTTCATATTTTGAACCGGTTTACGGACAATGCAATTTACAATTCTACTGTTTCCAATATTGTGAGTCTGGGCCAATGTCCCGGTCGAAAATCGCGTTATTAACTGATATTCATACATTGTTCGACGCAAAATTAATAGAGAGCGATTCGTAACACATCTCCGGAAGTTTAATTTACAGGTAATAATATCACAGCAATCTATATAATCTCTCTGACGCCTAGGATGTCGATTTGGAACTGGATAAGTGGTATCTTAGACCACAGCTTATATGTACATACGTCTCAATGCAGGGCGCATAAGTTTCACAAAGAGAGATTGAAGTTAAATCATAATATATTTAAAGTTAATAAAGTCAATAATTGCTTCAAATTGTTGTTGACCGTTAAAAGATGGGAAAACAACTCCGTGAAAATATAGCTTAGCTATTTTACCATACCATGGAATTATAAAGATGAGTTTCGCAATACAGTGGATAAATGAGGTAGTTCGGGATTTATCAGGCCTTCTTTACCTCTATACGTACTAAGGTTTGCTATGTCTAAAGTATATGGCCAGTTTCTGAATTGAGAATTTCGCTAAGTAAATTGTTAACTGTTATGCTGTCTTTTCAAATTTTTCAGAAAAGAGAGGGACAGAGCGTTATTTAAGTATTTACTTAAAGAAATTCTCAATTCAACCAGCCGAGAGTGTTTTATTAGTTTATTACAGATATAACCAAAGTCTCTACCCTTTTACAGTAATAACTTGTTAATTGTTTGTAACCGACTGAAATATATTTTTCTTCAATGTATTTCTGATCTAATTTAATAAATTTCAACAACTACATTATGACGGGAAAATTAATTATGAGGTAATCGAGCAGTCTCGAAAATTGGCAACTGGAACGATAATGTTCGAATGCTTTAAAAACTTTTCTACTTGCTGTTCTTTTCAATAGCAGGAAGACAATCAGAAGTTTTTTGGTATCATGGTAAAATTATAAATACCATGTCAAGCACTGAAAATTGTAGAAACAAGTAAAAAAGTTTTAACACTTACGTGTTTAAAAGCGGCGCAGTTAGTACAACAATGGACTTGAAAGCGAGAGACCCTGAATCATGTAAAAGTCATGTATAAAGACTTTTTTTCTATCTTGGAATATATGGAAATCTGAGTGTCTGAGATTTTTAAACATCGCGATACTTAAAATACTCTCTCTCTATCTGAGAGAAGGTATTTGCCCTGCCCTGAGATGTTTAGAGGCTACTTAAAAATTACAAAGAAAAGTAATAAAATGAGGTGGCAGCGGTAATCCGTTTATTTGTTTACAAGTGATTGAGTAACAAACACTCGATTAAAAACAACAGAGAATCAAATTGTTGCCACATCATCCCAGAATTGCTGCAAAGTCAGGTGCAGAACAGTAGCAGTGCTCTCGGTATTTTAATCAAAGCAATAACTAGGTGGAGATTTCCATACGCTCGATTACTTCTACAAAAGGCCGGACGTTCTCTGCGAGACTGTTTTGGATGGTTATTGCAGAAACGGTAGAAATGCCTAATACGAAGTCGAATGGAAAAATATATTTTAAAATCTGTGAAAACGATGAAATTTATAAGCGCAATTATCTTTAATAGTAGACGCCAATAAAACCATTTGCGATATCAACCCTTCCCCACTGCTGGGGCACGGGTATCTTCCAGCATCGCAGGAAGGTTAGGCCATACTCCACCATGGGGTCCAAGACCGGGTTGGTGTAGGATTGTAAGACAGCGGCGGGTCTTACTGTCTTATTGAAAACCATTTAATTGGTCCAAAAGTTCTGATAGAAATGTCCGTAGGTGGTGATAGACCGGAGCATTTATTTGTGACAAATGCCATTTCTAAATTTGTTAAACTGAACAACAAACAGAGTCAAACATATTTGCGAACATTTTCACGATTATTTTAACGAACTGTCTAGTAAATCCTCGCCATACTCATAATATATTAAGCTGGGTACTGACAAACGTTACGAGGTGTAATGTAACAGTCGCGGACAGCCAGGTGGAGCATTCAAACTGCTGCGCACTCGCTGGTTTATTTTTTTAATTTATTTAGAACACAATATGGAAACCAATACGTTTTGTGTGCCATATTTAAAAAAAATACATAAGATATGTTATGTGTAATTTAAATATATCGACGCCTTACTGCTAAAACCGACTATCTGCATGAAATGTTGTTTCGAGAAAACTCGAGTTTAAGGTTCGGATGTCGTTAACTATACTAAAACTTGTTGCCTTACTGCTAAAACCGACTATCTGCATGAAATGTTGTTTCGAGAAAACTCGAGTTTAAGGTTCGGATGTCGTTAACTATACTAAAACTTGTTATTGTGTGGTTAACAACATTTCATGCAGATAGTCGGTTTTAGCAGTAAGGCGTCGATATGTTATTTCATATCTAGCTTGTGACTCTAAACTTGTGGCATGCTTTTAGATTATTTATAAATTTTAATTTTAATTTTTTTTTTTTGTTTAGGACTTTTTAACTTTCATTATTTATTATATCACTAAGAGTGCTCTGAGGGCGCCACGGACAGCTTTTATAAAGACGTAAAATTTCTGGAGAATATCTATGTGCACATCTTCGGCTTCCCCGTCACACTACGTACTGACAGCCTGAATGCTCGCTGTGTAACATTTTACACCTCGTAACGTTGGTCAATACCCCGCTTTAAGTTTGACAACTTGGAAAAAAAATCTTGGCTCGGTAAAAAACTCGAAGCAAATTTATCGTCGATTCACTAGAATGCTCGCTAAAACGCTGTTGTTTATATTATTATCATTATTAAAATTCTTTATTGCATAAAAATTTTGCACATTGGCGAGCTTAATGCTACTTAGCATTATCTACCAGCTAACCTAAGTTTTAGAGACAAGATTAGCAGGTAGTGCAATATTAAACAATATCAAATTTACTAATTATATCTATTTTATGTATTAACTTAAAAATGGTAGGGGAATATTATATAACATAACAACAAATAAATATGAAATACAATAAATACATAAACATTATCTACATACAAATATATATATATTGTAGGTATATATATATTTGTATATATACCTACCTATATATATATATATATACCTACAAAATTCCTGACGATATTGATATGTCTACATGTGAATACTACATATAATATATTATGATAAATTACTGAAGACTTAGGTAGTGATGGTATACTTTATCTTTGAATACTTCAAGCGATTGGGCATGTCGGATGTGGGGTAAGCTATTCCATAGGTGAATTGCTGACACAATGAAAGAGCTTTAGTAGCTAGCCGTATTGTGCTCGGGGGTACGAAGATGCAATGCTCGTGAAGGTCGCAGAAGGCGACCTTCACTGACGAGGAACTCGAAACGTCCACTAAGGTAAGAGGGGGAGCAGGGGTTGTTTAGAATACCATACAGAGTGGTGAGAATGTGAGCATTTCTGCGGGAACGGATGTTGAGCCACTTTAGCTGATTACGATAAGCAGAGACATGGTCAAACTTGCGCAGTCCGAATATAAAACGGATGCAGAGGTTGAGCAGTCTGTCGAGTTTGCTGAGCAGCTCCTCGGTGATGTCCGGATAGCATACATCAGCATAATCGATAATAGGGAGAAGAAGAGAGTTGACAAGTGTAACTTTAGCGGAGTATGGAAGGAAATTCTGTAGCCGCTTAAGAGAGTGCATTGAGGCAAAAACTTTCCTGCTTATCTCCGCCACATGAAGATCCCAAGATAGGTTGTTCTGGATATGGAGACCTAAGTTTTTTACATTTTTGCAGTAAGGGAGAGATATTCCATCGTATCGTACAGTAGGAAGTGAGTCCACATCGAGCCTGGCGATAAGGGCTCTGCTCCCGACAAACATGACCTGCGTCTTGGAAGGGTTGACTATAAGACCATATCGTGTCGACCATTGCCATATGGCTTCAAGATCTTCGAACATCCGACCTATCACTGTGAGAACATCTATAGGTCTACACGACAAGTACAGTTGCAGGTCGTCTGCGTACAGATGATAAGTACTAAACTTGATCACGGAAACCAGGGTGTTGATAAAAACAGAAAAGAGGAGGGGGGACAAAACTCCACCTTGTGGAACACCAGCAGTAAGGTTACACCAGTCAGAAAAATTATTTTCCAATCAAACGCGCTGCTGGCGGCCCGAAAGGTAAGAGGAAAACCATGCGGTCACTGATTCCGAGATGTTCAAGGATTTGAGGATAGCAAGAAGAATGTCGTGATCGACGCAGTTAAATGCATTGCTGAAATCTAGCAGGGTAAGAAGAGTGAGGTAGCGTTCATCGCAGGCAAGGCGGAAGTCATCAGTGATTTTGATAAGGGCAGTACAAGTACTATGGGCAGGGCGGAAACCAGATTGGAAAGGATTGAGAAGTTTGAGAACAAAGAGCTATATTGTGAGCTTTTACCTGTAATGAACATGCGCTAGAATTCTCTTTACAATTGAATGATCAAATCGATCAGCAGCTTAAGCTAATGGTGCAAAATAAAATATATCAAATGCTCCTTCGCTTTGAAGCACGTCAACAATTAATTGGTTCGTACTAATGCCTTATGCAGTGCGCTTTAAGAGCCATGGCGACGACGCCTCGAGTTGAGGCCATCGCACCGTAACTTTCCGAGTGAGTGATTGTTTCTCGTTATCATTAATGTCTACATTAGAATTTAATGCTAGTTTAGAAAAGGTTTAAAAGGAAGTTCTTATTTAAAAAACCAGCCAAATGTCTGTTGGGCCACGCACAGTGTAGGGTTCCGCAGAGGGAGGTTTTACATAACTAATAAATCAACTAACAACTACTTTAACAAAGTTATTTTTAATGGATTTGTATGAAGTTTTCCTTTTATAAATTGGTATTGGTGATAGTTTTCCTTTTTACTTCATCATATGTGCTACAGCGCCAAATTGTTTCATGAAAGCTGATGCAAAATCATTGAAAGAAATAACAATCGTATTGATTAATAGCATTTTCTAGATGTAGTATAGTTTGGACAAACCTTGTTAAAAATCTGGCTCTGACAGATATCCGATACACTATTATTTGTGTACCTAAACATACCTTACTATTTTTAGCCTTTAAATAGGTTTTTAAAATTGTCCTTAGCACGGGTTAGTGCATTAAAAAGAATATAATATCTTACTGTTTTAGGATTCAGAATTGTCTATTTAGTTACAGTAATTAAAACAGCGGAGTGTTTATTCCAGTTCCATTGTTCCAGTTATTATTTTTATGTAAAAATTCATTTTACATAAAAATAATAACTGGAACTATTGGAATGAAAGGATTGAAAGGTCGCGTGTTCGAGCCCCGGCATGGGTGGAATTTTTAGCCTTTAAATAGGTTTTCAATATAAAATTTTTTTAGGTGTGGTAAACATTCTGAGTTCATTCTGGTAAAATGATAACATCAGTTGTATGTCCTCACACTGTCATTTTAAAAAAATTCTGAGCAAAATTTCAAATGAAATGTTAAGTCTCGTTGGAAAGGGCACGTCACTACGATTCTGTGGATACCAAACACTCTACAAATTAATACAATTGATCTGTGTTTTCGTGAGCGAAAGTGTTAAAGGGGCCCGTTTTTTTTCGTTCTTTTTGTGGTTTTATCGTGGAAAACCAAGTGGGATTCATGTGAAAAGGTAAGAAAACCAATGTACCAAGTTCTAATAGGTTTAGATTAGATTAGAAAATTCTTTATTGCACAATAAGCATATTTGTACAAAGGCGAGCTTAATACTAATGAGTATTTTCTTCCAGCTAACCTTGGGTTATATGGATAGTAGTGCGGGTAGTGCCCGGAGAGAGTTAAAGTAAATAAATTCTCATATAAAATCGCATCATATAAGTTAAAACAAAAAAAAAAAAATACTTATCAATATACCGAATGGATAACATAAAAACTTAGAATACACATTATAATGATATACCTAAATGTATAAATATATAAATTATTTTTTGGTTTATTTGACTATTACAAAAAAAGTTTTACCGAAGTACCCCGTATTTTGTAAACGTCTATTTTTAACTGCTTATTGGTGACTGTTTCGAAGTTGTTTACATAATATCATTAGTTAAACATTGGGTACATAATTCAAGATGATAAATCTTTTTACAAAACTAAAATCAGACGTAAATTACAAAAGTTCTAGCAATGATAAGAAGTTGGGGTAGGCGCGTGACTAAACCGGTTTTGGTCACGGGGATTCTGCCGTGTGGGCTAAAACGAATTTAATTGAGAATTTACACGTTAAAATTCATGGTCTTCCTTTGATTTCTGGCACTATGTTATGTAGCAAAAAATTAGGCTTTGTTGGAGTCTTTCGATCGGTATGATAAAGCTACAGGGTATTGTTTCTCATGTAGGGGGTTCGATTCTTGGCTCAACCATGTAATTATTTATAAATGTATGAATGCCGTTTAAATTGTTTTTTAAATTAAAATAATGTTTTCTGACAGTAAAATGTTCCACCTACAATATTAAAGTTACTTTCCCTCCATATGGCATAGCCTGGGACACCCTGTATATACTCATATTTGACACACTCAATTTTTTATATCTTAATCTTCCTATAGATTAGGAATATGGAATTTTTCTTTCCATTTATCTGTAACAAGATCTGTTCCTTAATAACCTTTGCTCTCGCATCGTAATATCTATGAATCTAACTATATTGCTTAATCCTGACCGCAAGCTGTCTAAATTGTTAGTCATGAAATGGCAAACTGCCTCTACGTCTGCATACTCATCCTGGATTCTGGAGTGATTTTATGTATCTACGTTTACCCTATTACGTTAATCCTTATGTATATCGGAAATCTATAAACAAGACATGACTGAAGAGGTTTATGTAGTTTACAATTACGTCCTTCAAGTATATTGATGGATGTATGTATGTTATTATAGACGAAGTTTCTGACCTCCTTGTCACTTTCTAATCGAAGTCTACATCTCCTGGTCTGTGTCGAAGTCATGTTCTCTATTTCAGACTAAAGTCCCAGAGCGGGGAAAATCTTTGTCTCGTAAACTTTACATTGTATTGTTCAACTTCCACCTCACGTCAAGTTTTAGACAAAACTGTTATTGGATAGTAGAGTTCGTTCCGTATAGGTATGAAGTAAATAAGTGGGTAATCTCGTCGAAATTTACGTAGGTATGATAAGTTGGTGCTTACCATATCTAACTACTTTTTAAACATAATGTAAAATTGCGGTACGACATTGGTGATCCTACGGATGATCAAATACTACCGGATTATGATATATACTCGTAATAGGTAGGTTCAAATGTGTCTGTCCAAGAATAACGAATAAATAGAGTGGGAAACGATTGAGACGTAACGCAAATTGCGCCTAGAGATCGCACGTAAGGATAGTTAAATCGTTGTTACGATCAAAATGGCTTAATAGTAGTCATGATACTAGAGGCATGGGTTCATATTCCGCTTCAGTCTGGAATGTTTTTCTTCTATATGATGTTTGTTTATCAAACCTAACATAAGACTCATAATTAAAAAAAGTGTACTATCAATGACCCGCGATGATCAAACATATGTTTGAAGAGGCAAATCGAAAAATGAAAAAGGTAAGCTGCAATGTTGCCGAAACGTCGGAAATTGAGTTCACCTGATCAATAATCGCGTCAGACCCTTAAAATTTACTACTAAGACATAGGGAAAACTTTCGGTAGGCCAATACCACCATGGTCAGTAATGACCATTGACTTACGTAACTGACCGTCCGTCAGAGGCCACATTTGTTTACCCCGGCAGCCGCGATCACACGGTCACCGAGACTCGTTTTAGTATTCCCAACGATCGCCACAGGAGCGGGCTCGCTACGTGACTTCCCGTCTCCCGTTCCGGAATGCATTCGGCCAGTTTTGCTGTACTGGAATCTCATAAGCCAACCGATGACGTTTGCGGAATACGGAGCTCGAGCAGGCAATGATGAGCGTGTAGAGATGAAATGGCAGGATGAAGGGCGAAATAAACGTTAAAATATTGGACACTAGCGATTAACAATGAAATTATACCGGGAGGCGCGTTGTTACCACCGCCAAATTTACCGCAAGTTTATCGATATGACTATCAATTTGTGCACTTTATTTATAACGACGTGGCTACTTTGTCCCGTAATGTTGCGGCTCGGAGGAGTTCTGCATTTGTCAAGTTAAATTTCCCCGCAAGCTTTTGAAGCCACGAGGTTTTTCTGCGGACTGATCTCCTTCGTACTTGGATTTTGCCTTGCAGAATGAGATGTAGCAGATTGTACTCGTACTTGTGGCTGAGCATAATATGACCATATTATTGAAGTATCGGAGTTTGGATGTTTTCTCAGTTTTCGTATATATACTTAGAACTATATATAAGAATATAAGGGGGTATGGCAACGGTGGGAAAATATAAATTTGGTCAAGACTTGATGACGGGATACCGGAACGCGATTATAAATACCAACAGTACCACCTAGTGTTCAAAGGGCATTGTCCACTTTGTATGGGCGATTTGGCTAAACGTGAACAGTCAATTGAATTAAAACTAAGTAGTAGGTTTTGTAGTATGAGTTAGTAAGAACCCTATTACAGTAATTAATTTGCATCAATATACCAGCATTGTGAGTTTTTTGCTGCAAGGTGTCCTATGATTTGCTTGCTTTATTTGGTAAGTACCACAAAGTAAGTCCGGTACAAAATCCGTAGTTGAGCCGGGGTCATCAATAAACGAAGAATCGGGATCCATTTTAACAAGCCAAAGTAGTAATAAAACAAACAATATTCACGAGAAGAAAAGAAACAGCAAAAACAATGAATGAATGAATCGTTTTGTTTGTTTTAGCGGTGACAATGACTATTCAAAAAAATTTTTTTTTTCTAGTGTTACCATAAATAAATAGTTTACCCTCAAATCCAGATTATTTCTTAATCATTTTATCACACCAATAATTGAATACGACACATCGAGCAAGTATTGTAATGCCGTTGCATTAGTGTGCATTATTTTTTACCCAAATAATATTAAAACGCGTTGCCTTAGAGACTCCAAATTGCAACACCGAAATACAAATCACGGTTAGTCGACAGATTAAAGACTGGATTTCAGATAAAATTCTTATTAGTTTGTAACTGTTCAAAATGTCGATTGATGCAACGAGATAAGCAAAAATATTCGTTTTGAAATTTATTATAATCAGGGGTTATTTCCATTTTTCTCTTACATTCTGTCCACGTATAGCCCAAAATGGACAATGTCCTTAGCGTACTTTAGTTTCTTTTTCGAAAAATATCCGTTAACAATTTTTTTTATGGGGAAAGAAAGTCAATCAATCTATGTTTTCTTCTACAAGCAAAAAATCTTGTTAAGTATATTACTTTAGTTTGATCTAGGTTTCTAATTTTTATTTGTTAATCTAAAGTACCAACAGTAACTGTACTGTACAGCACTAGGTTAAGTTTGTTGTGGTTATTATTTGTAGATAGTACAGTCAGTAGAAGTAATAACCCAACTAAAAAAAAACACGAGAATAGAATGTACTCTTGCTAAAGTATTTGTTAAATATGCCAACAGGAGAAACAAAAATATGCCTATTTGAAATTGTCCATATTGTTATATATGTATAATATATACAGATAATTTGGAATATTCGAAAGCATATTGTTGCCATCGAGGCAATTATTTTTTATGATCGAGTCCCTAATCCGAACCGAACGGCAGATTTTCCGGTCACATGAGGTGAAGAATAAGCTATCCAAAAGTAAGTATACTGACTATGGTTGTAATTTAGTAAGCAGTAAACTACAATAAGCGATATCACTTTTTGTTTCATATTCATATTTATTTCGTAACGAATGCATCCGACAGAGAACCAATGTTACCGACATAGCTCAGAGAATTAGCGAGCTGAAGTGGCAGTGGGCTGGCAATATCTCGCGAAGAACCGACAACCGTTGGAGTAAACATGTTCTTGAGTGGAGCCCGCGACTCTACAAACGTAGTGTAGGACGCCCTCCAACCAGGTGGGATGACAATCTGCGAAAAACTGCCGGCAGATGCTGGATGCGGCAAGATGATGACAGGGCGCTATGGCGCTCATGAGGGGAGGGCTACGTCCAGCAGTGGACTACATAATATAGCCTGAAGAAGAATACTTATTTCAGTCATGATAACATTTCTTCTATTGTAGCCGAAATTATCGTCGACTCATTTTGTACATATTACTAAATGACGATATTTTTTCGATTCTTCGGCCGAAAAATTCCATCCAGATTGGCATCGGTCATTATCCTTCCTCCCATCTTGTGTGGGTACAATAAAACTGGATAAACGTTGGAATCCGTAATGCATACCTACTCGCTCCACTTGACATCCTGCCTCTTATCCCTGTGTATTTATTTGTGTTATCTTTACATATAAAACGAGCGGCCCTGATTGTCTGTTTGTTTCTCTCTTCCCTTGAGATTCACGAGCAGTTTGTCAATATTTTATTTCACGATTGCTTTCTTAAGCAATTTATTTACTTCGCAACAGCATCGCAGAATAATCTTCCGATTGATGGGGTATGTGGTTTTCTAGTTTATAGCTATTTACTTACGACAAAATTAATAAAAGGCTGTCAATGTCAGATATCAACGTTTTCATTGTGAGGAGAGCAAAATATTTTCCACAGCTTTACGAAAAAGCTTTCTGCTTTCTTTTCATAAGTCAATAATCGCTTTACTTCCATTTTTACGTAGGTAGAGCAAACAAAGCCCCTCAATACTGTAAACGACCGTTCTTAACGGATTAAGTACAATAGGAAGTTTGTTATCCCTCTAGGAATTTTATCATTTCGATCACGTGCCGGGTCAATGAACTCTTCTCCACCTGTCAATTGAAAAGTTAGCTTCGGTGACAGCACTAACGTTAATCGAGCGGTGAATTTGGGAATTTCGTCTAAATAGAAATTATTGCATCGTTGAGTTTCAATCCTATGAGAGACCAAACAATTTTAGTACTATTCGTTCAATTGGCAACCAATCTTAATGATACTTAGTAAGTCTTGAAAACAATTCCACATATGTCCCAAACAAACTTAATAGGTATACCAAACTAGCGGACCCAATAGACGTTGTTCTGCATATAATGCCATCTGCCGGACTGATTTGTGAATCTAAACCATCCAGGCCGCCACCCAACGCACACAAAAAAATATCATTGAAATCTGTCCAGGCGGACAGGTTTGAATGATTTTTTTTTAATTTTAGGGGTAGTTCAGTGACATACACACGTACAGTAGAATTGTATATATAAAGATAACCAGAAGTAGTCAAGTACTACTTCTACCGTAACCACATAACGACAGTCCTTTGTGATCTCCACAGTTGTTCTTTGTTGTTCTGTTCATCTGTCATTTCACACTTTATGCTTGTCTGGAGAAAATGCTTACAATGATTGACCGTTCAGTTTTAAGACACGTCCTCGTCAACATTATAAATATTATTAAAAGTTACTCTTGTCAGCCCAAGATTTGCCTCGTACTCCGACCGTAGTGGTACTAATATAACTTGTGTCGCAAATGAATGCTTCAAATGAAAAACTTCACTTCGTAATACTTTACATTATATTCATTGAAGGATTCATATATTAATTCGTTCATTCATTCACTATATTTCCCTTTGTCTATAAGAATTCACAAAATAGTTCATACTTTACAAATTGTTATTAAAGCTCCCGCCGTAAAGGAAGTCCTTCGGTAAGGTCCTTAAATTCAATGCATTATAAACGAAAAATTCTTTAACCTATGGGACTTCTTAATTATCGCCGTTTATCCTGCCGGTGGAAGTACGGAGAGCCAAGTCCCTACCCATTTTTAAAACTTTGATTAAGGAATACTATCTAGCTAGTGTTATGTAAAACTGCTGTTATTTGTAGTACTGTTCTGCAATTGTTGGTATTTTATTTATGTCCTGTACACAAATTGTTATGCCTATAAATGTATGTATTTATATAAAATATATATTTTTTTATATCACTTTCTATTTATGTATATCATTATTTGTATGTATGTATTTACTTAATTAAGCATATTTTATTCAAATGTATCTGAAATATTTTGATTTATTTGTACATCTACTTCCTTCTCCAATAAATTGCTCCAGTCCATCCAAAGGTTGTCTGGAAGAGATCACTTTTAGTGATAAGGCCGCCGTCTGTACTCTTAGGTTAAGAAATCGTAGTAGACAACAAACGTAACGACATTTTAATTGAAGTAATTAAAATTATAACCGTTCCACTCGTTCATCATATAAGGTCAGATATTAGCATTATCCATTCATTTATTCATTTAACAACACATTTTGTCATCCGTCGAAAGAAAGCTGAAACGAAACATGAATTGATGAGCTACAAAATGATGGAAAACTATTAACTACCAAGAACTGCATCTTTAAAAGAAGTTAATTACGTGACTCTCGTTTTTTTAACCAAAATTTTGATGCTCGTATTATACGGCATGACACCCAGTTTTTCTTTTTAGCTTAATAGATTCTTTGCGGCTTTAATACATGTAATTTGAGTTAATTTGTTGTCGTTTGAGACGCTTAAAGTCACTTTACTCTCATAGCAAAAAACGAAATTGAATCATTTAAACAAAAGGTAAGACCAAATTTTAACTATACGATAAAGTTTTATACTCAATTTAGCCATGTACAATAATCATAGTAACCGTCTTTCTTTTCGGTTCGAATTCAATATTCATAAGAGACTTTTTATTCTAAGTATGACTTATATATAACAATGTGACTAATGGCATCTGCTTCAGCTGAAAAATACTGGGCCGTTTCAGTTTTATTTAATTTAAATTTGAGGGACAGGTTTTTGTTAATTACACGTTACTTAAGTCAACGTTTGTGTTTTTTAATGTTTTGTCGTAAATTTTATCATAACGCAGCACCCTTATAACATAGTATAATATAATAAATATACTCTTGAACTACAAATAAAGTGTTCTCTCTCCGTAGAAATTGCAATTTACCATCGTCCATAGAAATTCCGATCCAAGGTACACCGTCAAAGTACAATTTACTGAACAACTAAACTCACGAAGATCGATAAAGTTTCGAAAACACTAGACGTAACAATTCGAAAGCACTTCGTCCGTTACTGACTGCGTAACGCGTAGGCGGCTACGGCGAAACGGCTACGGCGTAGCGGCGCTACGACGGGCGGAGGCTGACTGAGGCGAGCGAACTGGCCACATGATTGCAGCGAGCGCGCATGAGTTAGAACCAGAGGGTCAGTGCCGGCTTGACTTGATAGTAAAAACTACAGTATTGCATGCTACTAAGATTCTAATGGGCTGCCTTTAAAATGTGCAATTTGTTTCACGTTTTATGTTTTCTGAAACATGATTACGTAATTTTATTATAGAGATTTTACCTGCTTTTACGATTTCACGATAACGTAACAACGATGTATTGTTGTAGTTGTGTTTCACAGATATTATGTGTAGCTTCTGCAACCCTACTTAAAAAAACAAGTTTGGAAAATAAATCTAGTTTAAAAACTTTCGGTTTTTAAATTAAAATTATTATTTTTATGCACACATTTTGTTGGTCCATTAAAAAGTGCAAAATAATTTTGTAACTTTCAATGGCTAAGTCAAACAAGAATTTGGTATCATTTCGTGCATCTATTTTTAATTAATTTAGACAAAGCGCCAGTCGATTGCTGGCTTAGTGACTACGACACTAGTTTGTTTACTACTGTTTTCAGTTTTTGTTTGTTTACTATATTACTAATAAAAGTAATTTTTTATTTTTTCAACTATATTTTATTTATATAGTTTCCGTACAAAAAGCAACAAACATGTTGCCAGAGGCTGCATGCCCTAGTTATTGCTTCGCTAATTGTGAACTGGGCGTATCTACTTCATTATCCAGGACTTTGATATAAATTTACAGTAAGATAAAAAATATTAACAGCATTTTAAATATCAGGGTCGGCTGAAATAAGAGCTACACTTCTGCCAGCGCGGCTGCACGGTTGCGTCTTGCGCGGAATGCACAATCGGGTTATTATGGAACCGTCTTTATGAATATTTCATTAAAAATTAACAAGCACCTCGCCCCGACTTCACACGTGGTGTTCAACCATGTTAACTTTTATATATGACTTAATTACCTACTTTTCTAACTATATTGCCTTAAATAAGAATCTTCGATGCGTGATTTCTATAGATGTAGACTTCAGTAGCCATTTAAATAGAATGTTGTATGAGAGTATCGGTCTTAAATTACTATTACTGTAAATATTTTTTTAGGAATAAACCATATATTAAATTTTCCTCTGTGTAAGGTCCTAAGAAAAAGTATATTTTTTGGCAAAAATCTCTTAAAAAATATTTAGATTTTTTTAAGAGACTTTTTCAAATTTCATTCCTGTTTTAATCTTGCAATAACACCCGGCCAACAGTCGATGACCTCTTAGATTAGTGCAATCGATTTTATTTGTCAGCTTATTTCCCAATACTTCTTTAATCAACTGTTCCGATTTCCAGAAAGGATAAGGCTCTCGACAAATTTAAAAGTAAAATGTTTTCATCGTCGGCTCAGCATTGAACCTCAAAACAAATGAAATTCCGTAACGTTATTGAAGGAAATCCCCAAAGCTGGCGGTGGCTTTATGAAAGAATTTTATAATAAAAGCAGAATATTATTCAATTTTTCTCGAGAAAGGTGGAGCCGAATGGAGCCCCCTTCTCTGCCACCCACCTGAGGCTAGTCGAATTTATTAGCATTCAAATGATTTATAACTAGCGAGCGGCAGCTGAATATTTTCTGATTCGTCTTAAATTAAATTCTTTCATTCCTTTGACGGGATTTCATTAAGGGTAACGAAATGCTACGAGGAAAATGAAAAAGATAATCTTTCCGGCGAAGCGCGCGCGCCGCGGCGGGCAGACGCCGCGCCGCTGATGCACGCACCATTCCTTCTAAGCTAACTCTGACTTCACTATTAGCTAAACTGCCATCAGCGAAAGTCACAAGGACCATAAGGTTGATTTTCTGTCTAACATCCTTGTCCCACACTTATTAAAATGTTTTTTTTGTAATTAGTTTTTAACAGAAAAATAAGGCGTAAGAGGGTAGAATTTTTTATAACAATCTTCATTAACATAAACTAAACTAATAATAATTTGCCACAAGTAAAAACATGTTCAAATCAGAGTTATCTTGAAGTGTTCTTGAATTATTTGCATTTGAGTTCATTATTAACCGCCAGAGTAATAAATCTGACACTGATAAATTATTTTTTAATTAAAGAGAAAGAAAGAGAGACATATATTTTAACAACAAGACTTATCACATAAACAAAATAAACAGATAATAGACACAATTATCGAGTAAAATAAGGAAAAAACAAATTAAATGAGGTGGTGGAATAGTATAAATTTAAAAGGACAGGTCACCTTATATTTGCATGGTCTACAAAACGAAATCACAACGTACTCGTACATAGCTCAAAGCTCTCAGTGTAAACTCAGCCCGCAAACTGACCGCGCTGGCTCTCCATTAAATTTCATTTTGCCTGATATCAATTCTCCATTGTTTCAGCATCAAAAACAGATAATACAGCCGGCTTCTCGCAAGGGTTAGGCGCAATAGAAATGCAATGATTTTCAAATCCGATGGCAACTCACGTAACATGTAGCACTGATCTGAAAATTTCATGGTAATGCTAGTGAAGCGAGATACAGTGAGAAATAGCCGTTATTAAAACCATTCATCAAAACAAATCTAACTTAACCTAAGCAGCGTATAGGTATTTACGTACCACTATATGAAATAATAAAATTTTGTTTATTTCAGGCAACAAAGTAAAAGGGGGAAATAAATAAAATAATACATTATTATAAATTAAAATTTACCTTTTCTCAAAGAAAAAGGCATAAGCGCCGAAAGTGCCTTTCGCGGATTGGTGATTTTAAGCACTAATACATATCAATACTTCAGGCAGTTAGGTTTAAACACGATATTTTGCTTCAAAATTAGCGATTGGTTTTTTACTACAATTAACAACTATTCGCAGCATAAAATAAAGTCATGTGTATTTGTGGAAAGGAATTGAAACCAGGTCACAGTTTTATAAACTTTATATTGCTTAGTTAGTGTTAATTTTTAACATGACGTTTTGACACTCCAGTGTTTTTTGGTTTAACACTCTTTGGTTTTAAAAGTATACATAGAATATTTTCGGGGCTTAATCGCGTAGTAATTTATTGCTATATTACCTCGACGTGTCGATGACGTTACAGTCATCGTGGTCACGAGAAGACTGATGGCTGGCACCCGTTCGCATCTTCAGCTGATGAGGTTTCAGACTACCCTCAATCAGCCATCACAAAGCACTATTAGGGTTACGACACACTACACTGACAATGTCGGACGATAAGTCATGCGACTTTTTTCCACTCGAACACATCTTGACGACCGGATCCCACGTTTGCGACAGTTTGAAACCACATTTCCGATTAAATTTTTTGTGTTTCTTAATTTCAACCTAAGCTTTGTGATGGCTGATTGAAGGTAGTCTGAAACTTCATCAGCCGAAGATGCGAACGGGTGCCAGCCATCAGTCTTCTCGTGACCACGATGACTGTAACAACGTCGAAACGTCGAGGTAAAATAGCAATAAATTACTACGCGATTAAGCCCCGAAAATATTCTAACTATGTGTACAAGTCGCGAAAGTTTAAAATATGTTAAAAGTATAATTTATTACATTACATTCACTCAAGCCAATACTCGGAAGGGGTAAGCGGAGACCAGGGTTTACACATAGCACTGATCCTGGTAGACCTTATTTGACCTATATTTACAAGTAAATTAAAAGAAATTCAAAACAGTAAAACTTACTCGATTATTTGGGATTGGAAATTCATTTATTTCCAATCTATCCATAATACAGAACTGCTATGGATCAACCTTTAATCAAGTACTTACGCAGCTCGAATATAAAAGCCGCGAAGTCGTTGTATTAGCAGCTTACATTTGGCACATCGTAGGATACAGGCCTTCTTTGAGACATTAAAAGCCTTGTGCCACAATTCAAACGCCAAATTCCGTACCAACACAAATAAAAAAAAATCATTTTCAAATTTTAAGTTTTTAGTTTTTCATATGTCAATATTTTTGTACCTATTTTTATTTTCTTTATGTAGCCTATAAACATCCCACTGCAGGGCACAGGCCTTCTCTCAGAGAAAGAGTTGATCTTAATTCCAACGCGAGCCCACCTCGAATTGGCAATTTCAAGCGCTGAGGGAATTGAACACCTCAGAGACCCAGGTTTCCTCGCGATGTGTTCATTCACCGTTAGCTAACAGATAAGATAAGATTATTTTTATTGAATCAATTTTACAAGATACACGGTACAGTAATAGGTAGGTACATATTTATTATTATGGCATAGTTGGTGTAGAATGGTATTCACAGTAGGCAAAAAACCTGTGTTGTGAATACCAGCCACTCTCCCGAGTGTGCAACTAATTTAAGAAAACAAATGTGGGTATCTTGACGCGTGCCGCGTGAGCGCATCAACAAGATAAGTTTAAACTTAATGATAAGGTAACCACTAAACTTACGAACTTCATCATAGTTGTATTATTGCATTGCATTTCCTTATAATAAGATTCGAGTAAGGATTACTTAATTGGTAAAAGCAGAGGTTGACCACTTAAAATGTGAGCTTGATACAAACTAAAATTTTAACTATTCTCATTTTCTACACTATTATATTGCCTTTATGTTAAATACATGCTTAATCACGAATATGTTTTATACATGGATGAGTTGCGTTATGTGTGTGTGTGTGTGTCAAATGGTATAATTTGTTGGGATAATTCAAGGTGGGTTTTTTAGTTGTATCTCAGTAAATATGGAGGTTAGGCCTCTAGGCAAAGAATTCATAGTATTTTCTAAGGTTAACACGAGCAGTAGACATAATTAAAACTGTTTCTACACGGATCCATGCTCGTTCATTACATTTTCACAATTTTCCAACGTTTCGGCACTTTTTCAGGTGCCGTGGTCCCGGATGACTGATGGATGATGATAGGTAAAAATGTAACAAACGAGCACAAATCCGTGCAAAAACAGCTTCAAAGAATACATACTCAAATTTCACTGATGCCGGTGAGTCGCCCATTAGCTCAGTTGGAAAGAGCGCAGGCACGGATAGCCAGAGGTCGCTGGTTCGAATCCCGGCATAGGTGGAATTTTTAGCCTCTTAACAGGTTTTTAAAATTGTCCTTAGCACGGGTTAGTGCATTAAAAATAATATAATGTTAGTGGAGTTCAGTGGATTTGCAAAAATTTTTTTTTTAAAACACTACGTAAATAATTGTCAGAAACTTAAATACATGATAATGCATTTAAGTTTCTGATAATAGTTTCTGTTTAGGTTTCTGATCTAAATTATAATAATAATAATAATTCGTTTATTTCAGGTAACTTTACAGACCCATATTTTATTAGTATATACTTACAGCTATGTTAGTATACTATCATAATGAAGCAATATTAAATTGGTTATACTTCTAGAAGCATCTAAGCTATTTATACATAATAGGTGCTTCTAGAAATATGCATATTATCACAATGCCTCATATATGGGCAGACAAACCTCTCGCCTATCGACCGCAGGATGGGGTTGGGGCTGGCCCGCACCCGGCGCACCAGGGACGTGCATCGTTTTCGCATAGTAGCATAAAAGCAATCTACACGCGCTTCCGCAAACATCCCTGATGCGCTACAGAAACGGGGCAGCCCCACCAGCACCCGGAACGCGTTGTTATACTGGACCCGGAGGGCCCCATAGGCCCGTTGAGTATAGTAAGCCCATAAGCTACACGTATATAGGGAAGTGCAATAGGCTTTAAATAATGTTACTTTCACCTCCCCAGTACAGCGCGCAAACTTACGCGCGATCATGTTTGCCCTCACTGACAGGGCCCTCCGTTCTCGTTCGATATCCATGTTGTCTTTTAGGTCTGAGGTAACAACATGGCCTAAATATTTAAAAGTTCTCACTCTTTCCAAAGGACCTCCACTCAAAATAATAGGAGGTACCTTAGGTATCTTATAACCAGTAGGCTCAAACACCATGAACTGTGTTTTACCAACATTGTATTTCAAGCCATGTTGGACGGCGTAGGTCTCACATAACTTTAACAGTTTTCGCAAACCACAAGCCGATGCGCTCAACAAAACCATATCGTCGGCGTAACTCAAGTTATTCAAGCAAATATCGTCAATATGGCAGCCTGTATGGGTTTTCCCGAGCACCTCGAGAAGCTCATTTATGTACAGATTAAAAAGTGTGGGCGAGGTCAAACCCCCCTGCCTCACCCCACATTCCAACCTGTAAGAGTCTGACAGTGTACCTGACCATCTAACACTATTGGCCTGATTCCCATACCAATACTTGAGAACTTGTATGGTCTCATAAGGTAGCTTTATGGCTTCTAGCTTTTTCCATAGGATATTATAGGAAACCAGGTCAAAAGCCCTAGACAAGTCCAAGAAGCACGCATAAACGGGCGTCTTTCTATCCAAATAATACTTGACAGTGTGCTTAAGGCACAGTATTGCACTTTCTGTTGATAACCCCGGTCGAAAACCAAACTGATTGGGGCTAAGATTAACATACTTATTTAACTGTACATTAAGCACACTATCAAATACCTTAGCAATAATAGTCGCGAGGGATATAGGCCTGTAGTTATTGGTGTTAGCCAGGTCTCCTGTTTTGTTTTTAGGTACCGGAATAACCACAGTCCTCATCATATCCTCCGGTAAGTAAGCGTGCCTCAAACATAGCGTGTAAAACATAGCCAACACCCTTGAGATATGCGGACCCGCATTTTGGAGATGTTCGATGCTGAGACCATCGTGTCCCGGGGACTTGCCACGGGAGATAGATTTAATAGCCTCGGTTACAACCTTGGCCGAGTATCCCGGTCCAGGCTCCATTTCGATGGTCTCAGCCTCAGGCTCCATTTCGATTATAGTTAAAAAAATAAAATTATATAATGTAGAAAATAAAAAATAAATCATACCACAATCAGCCGAACAAAAAACATCCCTGCGCTTCAGTACTGAAGGAAAATATTGCTTTCTTTAATTTCTTGGGATGGTAAATAAAAACTAAAAATAAGCGTTCATATGAAGATAGCCAAGTTACTAAAAAATCTCTATTGATTTCTATCTTAAAGTATTAACTTTCAATCAGAAATTTATTTACAAGCACATTCAAATATATTTTCTACATTACATTAAAGTATAGTAAATAAAAAACAAACAAGTAGTTTCTATTTAAATTCCTAGTTGGAAAACAACGAAGAATTTAAATAGAAAATTGAGGCCAAATCTCTGCCGTCGGCCTGTAAGGTTAGAAGGCCTAGAAGGCTGACAGCATTACCCCACTGAATGGCGAAGTTGATTACCTGCAAAAGATGAAAGGAATACATGAGAAGCCCTTAACTACACAAACCGTCAATTAATTAATGTTACATATAACAGGCTATTACAAGAAATAACATGTAACAAAGGCGAACTTATCCATGGAAGAGATTTGTTCCTGCAAACATTAGAGAATTGGAGAAGCGGAACAAAACGTGTCCCATGAACAAAACCATGAATGTTTATGTAGTTTGAAACCCATAGCAAAATTAACTTGCCTTAACAGTAGCTATAGAATGCGTTAAATAGATAGAGACCACTATATTGTACATGAAAATGGAAATTACAAAGATATTTCTAGTTAGTTTGTTACTTAGAGATTTTGTGTCAAGATATTTTCGGTTTGGGTAGTTGTCACTATCCAAAAATATCTTGTCACAATTCTATGAGAACCTCAAATCTATGAGAAAAAGAAAATCAATTGAAACTACTTTAAATTTGTATCACTAATACAAATTTAAAGTAGGTTCAATTCGATTTCCTGTATTTAACGATTTATACACACCGTACATAGATACGTGTTTTTTTTTTAAGTTTACCGTGGAAGGAGTCCAATTATAAATGAAACCGTGAAATTAAAAAGTAAAAAGTTTTTTTTTTGTGCCTGTGCTCTTTCCAACTGAGCTCATGGGCGTCTCACATCATCAGGCATCACGGCATCAGTGACATTTCGAACCTCTTTACAATATTCTCTGTATTACGTACGTAGTATATTAGGTAAGTATTTGAATAATGGTGTGAATAAAATAGCAACAAAAAGTGGAAATGGTTTTTTACACCGATTTTCCAATTAACTTTTAAGTATAAGACGACTATAGCGACATTTCTTCGTAGATACTGTTGAACACCGAAGAGGCGCAGTTACTATTCTTTTCCAAAAAAATAAATATTTCTTTAGATCTGCAATAGGGACTATAACTCTTTTTTTATTAGACACTGACATAATAAGAATTAGAACAAAATTTAATACCACTGACAATATCTAAAAAACGATCTACATAAAGAAAAACTAAAAAATTAAGAAGTCTGTCACCAACAGATATATTTAACGGTAACGTTATAAGTTCAGTGGGAAATCGGTGACAAAAGACTATTTTCCCCAGTCACGCCTGATGGTAAACGAAGACGAGGTTTAAGATGTTTAAAGATGTTTCTATTCATACTCCAGTTCCTAGTAATTTATTGTAATCATAGCTCTTTGTGGTAGTGGTTTACAAGCGCATGACATACCTTCACTGAATACTACTCTACTTAAATTATTGCCACTCTTAAACCTTGAATCGGATTGAGCATACAAAATAATTTCAAAACTGTATCGATGCTTAAGTACTACGTTGGCATGCATTTTAAATTCGTGGGACTGCTCGGTGAAAAGTCTTATTCAATAAAAACGGAGCTATTATTATTACTAGAATTTTTTGGGTATTTGATACCAAGCCATTCAAATCTCTGTGGCTGAACTGTTTAACATGCAACAAAACACCCGCAACATATGCCAGGCAGCCCTGTCTCATGGCGCTATTAAAATATTTAACGACCCACTCGCGTCGAACAAAGGGGAACACCGGCCGTGGCCACATTCGTCCACTAAAACTCGGATGCTCATTAAATATCCGGCTCATCCAAAATATGCGTCAGCGTACCACATGGTTGTCTCTATACACAATTTCTGAAAAACGTCTTTTCGATTATGTGTTTTACACAATTAATATTCTATGAGATCTTTCTCAGATCGATATCTTTCGAAATAACAGGTTATTAATTTTAACGACTGCGATGCGTATGAGCATAGGTATATAGTATATATTAATCGGTTCAAATCGCAATTATTTTACATAGCAAATAATCACGGTTTATTGCAAGTTTGCAACTATATATCCGGGTTTGTAATAAGTGGTTTCGCGCTTTATGCGCTACCACAGTGGCACCCTCCAGTAGGTAAATCATTATCCCGCAAAAACCCGTAAGACAACGTTATTATTATTTTTAACCAGTCCAAAAGTAGAAATGCCAATCAGATCATGAAAAAAATACACAAGACACTTGGAAAGTCATAGAACAACGTTTTGTAAATGACAAACTGGCATTGGGCATTTTCTAGGTATAGACAAAAGTTTCACTAACATTTTAAGTGTGAAAGTTTGTAAATTTATTTGATAATCGTGCAATCACGGATAACTCAAAACGGATTTGGATCAAATTTGGCATATATAGTTCATAATCTGGATTAAAACAAAGTAAATAATATTGTCATAAAACACTATACTTGGTTTTAGTTCAGGACATGGGCTATGTGTGCTAAATTTAATTTTCCACTATGTATATGAAGTCGAATTTTCAGCGAAGTTGCTTACAAATTTACTCGTAAACATTAAAGTGTGTGTTTTAAGCATTATGCAACACAATCCGTTGTCCAAGCGTGAACCATTATCGTTTAATAAAAACAACTGAATGCGTATTTACAAGGGTTTTGTGTGGGTATTACAATAAAAATATCTTGGTGTGATATTTTTTTTTATTAATTTGTCTCCTTTTTGTCCTTTCTGCATGCTTCTCGCTACAATAGTTGAAATAATGCTCATTATTTAAGCAAACCTTAATACCTGATACCTTTTAACCGGATTTATTTTTTAGCAGATATGTTTTTAAGCTAATGTAGCCAGGGCGCATAATTAAATGATATACAAGATGTTACAGAAAGGTTTTGTCACAATTTACGGGGATTTTCTTCACGCCAATACAAACAACTATACAGGGGGAAACATTTTAAAATTTTAAAACGATTTTAAAATTGAATATACCTCATAATATTATTCTACACAAAAACGGCGTTTTTCTAAAGCAAGATATTCGGCTATAAATTGATCATTACTCCAAACAACATTTCTTTCGTAGGGCCCATTACGACGTGTTTTTGAAATAACGTAAAATCTGAAGATTCGTTCAGTATCGATAATTCCAAAAAGGAAACATACGATCTTGAAACTTGACTCAGATTGTATTTTTTTTTAATTGAGCCGTCTTACGTCCTAATTTCACAAGTCAAAAGCTTTATAATGTATAGTTAATTTATATGTATTGAATGAAACACGGTAACAGGACCGATGTAAGTTTGCATTAGCAGCTTGGCAAATGCAGTAATTGTGGTTTTTCATGAAAAAGAAGAAAACACATTTATTACTGCAACAGTTACACAAAACATTAGACATACTGACTATTTAATACATTGAGACACCACAAAACAAAGTACTTAACGAAACATTTACAAACAATGGTCACGGTGTGTCTCTGCTGCTTTAATAGGCAGCTGAGTCAGCATACTGCCGAGGGTATTCATCTCTAATCATGTTTTCTTATAAATAAATAAATAGTAAAAGGTCAAGTGAGGAATGGTCCCGTACCGAGCAATCACCTCTTTTTAGTTACAAAGTCCCTTATAACGTGTAACGTAAGTGAATGCAGAGATGTGGGTAAAGACAGATGTACAGTATTATATTAAAGAATAGACTACATCATCATTCATTGTTTGATCTCCATCATCAAAATCAAGTGAGTGGAGTTAAATGAGTTTCTGTTTTGTTGCCCATTGTGCATTGATATGCGCAGCAGAGTGGAAATTCATCTACGCAATGACGAATTGTCAATTGATCTTATAATGCAATGAACTCAAATCAAACTTCGTTATCAACCCTTGTATGTCCCCACTGCTGGGGCACGGGTCTCTTCCTGCATCGCAGGAAGGTTAGGCCATACTTCACCACGGGGGCCAAGTCCGGGTTGGTGGGTTGGTGAAATGAAACTTATTTAATCAAAATTTTACAGAAACTGTTGCTTATTGAACGTTACAAGTAAATCAGAGTCTTTTGATGCTTAACAGAGTTTAAATATTATTCTAAAACCTTGTGCATTGCACTGGCCTTTATTCCAGATATCTTTGTCATTTAAATAATCTGTAATGTTATAGCCCTCGTGTGCTTTACACAGTTTTTGAGAAACTCATAAACACAAACAACAATTAACTTTTCCAGTTTTATTACCTTATCACTCCTATTCTATTCCTAGACTTCTACGAAGTTTACTCACCCAGTAAGCCACAAGAAAGTTTGTTGTTCGACTCGACGCTTAGCTCTGCTCTTTGATTAGTGGCCCAGAAATCCTTCACACGTGCATACGTTTAGAAAATTCCTTAGCACTGAAATAGGGCAAATTGAACACGCCAGTTTCCATCCGGTTGGAAGCACAATGTGTGTCCCGGTGGTACTGTATGTAAGTCAGCGCGACAGGCAACAAGCACCCTAATTACCGGGCGGTAGGCTCTTCACTCGCACCGCATTTCCAAGAGGTACGAAGCTGTGTGATTGAGCAACTTGATACTGAAAGACGCTATTGAAAGAGACACTCGGACTAAGTGCAATGATGTCATTGGTTCAGTCAATTTGGGACATTGATTCGGTTCGATGAACGGACAGTATTTTTCCATGTAAGGGTGAGTGAATGTAACGCGTAAAAACAGACCTTGTAATTTTATCAATAAGTAGCATGAAATGTGAAAAACTCTGTTTTAATGCAATAATTAAATTTAATAATGAGTCAATAGTCCAAAGATGCGTTGCGGTGGTAGACCAGCGGTAGAACGCAGGCCTCAGATTCGTAATGTGGTATAGGAATAGGGTTAGGCTCGGAATCCGGCTTGGATTAATGACTTTTTTTTTTAAGTTATATTAATACATTCATGAAATTGTAATGACATTTGTAAAGACAAATTGTAATGAATTGTATGAAATTGTACTACTCGCTAAGGGTGAAGAAAACCATCCTGTGGAAACCTGTTTGACTGCGGTGGACACATACCTCATAGTCAGAGCTTGAAATTGCTTGAAATTCGGGGTGGGCACGCGTCTTAATTAAGCCTATACTCTCTTTCTCTTTCTCTCTCTGAGAGATAGCCTGTGCCCTGCAGCGGGATTTATGTACACTACATAAAAAGCAATAATTTTTATACTTTATTTCGGAAGATTCGCGAACTGTTAACTAAGTACTGAAATTTATAACAAAATGCACTTAATCTCGAGGTTGCAATACATCAGGGTTATAACGGCAGTTGCCAAAGGATTTGGGTTATTTCTCATCGTGATGCGGCACTCCTGAATATTCGCAGGTGCAGGTGAAACGGGGCTAATGAGCGGGCACAGACAAGTCTCCGCAGACACTCCTCGAGCAATGAATGTCGATGCACGGCACTGACGCTCCACTGCAATGACGCCATCAAAGCACGCCGGTGTGGGCGTTGTTCTACGATGCCCTTGTAAGGGAGAAATCATTAACCGTGAATAATAAACCTTGTCTGCTTTCGCAGCCGTATAAAAAGGTCGTGTTCTTTTGTCATAGAAATCAATCAAGTATAAATGATACTCGTCGATCAAGCTTTTATTTTGTCCTTTTCCGTCTCAAGTTTTAATTTTTTTCGCGCTCTTCCAAAGGAGCGTTTTTAATAAAAAGCGTTCAGGAAACCAAAGTCAAGAGAGTATGAATCTTTTTTTTAAAATAAAGTTTTTAATGAGCATCGGACTCAATAAAAGCTAAAACAATGGCGTGTGTGGGCGAGCATTGTGGCGCCTTTGTCCCGACGCGAGCAGTCATTAAATTTTTTCACAGCGAAATCTAATGAGTACATACTTTATGTGTATGCATTTATGTGAGGGTCAATTTGAGTTCTTTTGTTGCAAAATTAATAACAGGTAATTGTTGAGAATACTCGCACTAATGGTTCCACGAATGAATTATATTCTGTCAATGTCTGCTCGACTTTGAGATGTAATACCGTACATACTGGGTCCCTATAGCCATGCAGTATTCATGCCACTATTACTTCAGTATACATATACCGCAATATCCGAGAGGGGTAACCGGAGATCAGGGTTTGCCACTCATTTAATTTAATTTGTTCAATATCTTTTTACTAGTTGGATAATGAAAAGTTTGGTGTAGATTGCTTTAATCACAATATCTGTTATGATAAGACGATGCATTTATTTGTACTAGTAGTAGTTAATTTTCCATTGAATGAACGTAGATTAGCTTCGCAAGGCACGTTAAGCCGTTGGTGCCGGCTGCCATATAATGGCAGTCGTTAAACCATGTCAGGGCCTTTTGGGCGGCTTGATAACTTCTGACAGTAAGGCCTGCCACTACCTTACAATCCTCCACGAACCCGGACTTGGTCCCCGTGGTGAAGTATGGCCTAACCTTCCTGCGATCCAGGAAGAGACCCATGCCCAACAGTGGGGACATACAAGGGTTGATATCAAACATACATTTGATTCAACTCATTGGTATTATTTTCGACATCCAGAAACGTAGAGGAAATAATTTTACTTAATCTAAGCACACAATGTTTTGGTAGGTCGGCTAGCAATTCTTGTAGAGAGATATGATAGCAATACCACTAAACGTTAGCAGTTAGAGACGTAAAAATTAAATCACAGTCGGACAGAGTGAGATGCAACCAAGAATGTTTCCTTGGATGCAACATACACGAGTTTCGCTAGCGGTTCGCGGCGCCAGAGAGCGAAAGGCGTTAGAAAGCATTCGAGTGGGAATCTTATTCTGAAATCTGTCAATAAGAATCTAATTACTTTTTAAACTCCTTAGTCGTGTCTAAGTACGTAAGATAAGAGTTGTTTATTGGAATAAGGCGTTAAAAGTAAAAAGATAAGATAAGACGATAAGAATATTCTTTATTGTACACCAGAGCACACATTATAAAACATGTAAAGATACAAAGTACAATTGGCGGCCTTATTGCTAAAAGCAATTTCTTCCAGACAACCTTACGACGGAAAGTTGCTGAAGGAAATAAGAGACGGGTAGTCGGTGCAAATATGAATATATTAATACACTACCGATATAAATAAACAGTTACATATATAGTTACGATAAACTTAAAAAGTAAAGTAGTACGTGAAAAGTAAAATACAAATTCTTTAAAAATAATCCTAACAAGTCGTCTGTCCCTCGTCAGCAAGAAGACGAGCGTTTCAAGAGAAGCCGAGGCTTCGCAATGTAAGCCGGAGACTGCACTGTTCGTGCTGAGGAGCTATCACATTAAACATGGTAGGAGGGCAGCCGTAGGGGCGCGAGGTCCATCGCATGGAGCGGAAATAATGACTGCCGCTCTGTAATTGGGACGGAACGGCGCGGACTCACTGCACTAGCTCTCTGTAGATCTGCAGGCGAGAAGCAAGCCCGCCTATAGCAGTGGAGAGAAAATCGTATGTCAGAGGTAGGAGAAGAGTTAAAATAGTGAATGTCATGTAACGGCCAGATGCGAAGAATATAAGAGAATTTAGGGTAGACCATCCATCATATTCATTCATATTCAAAGTCCAGGTCTTGGATGTTTACATGTTTGTGATGTCGTTGTTTCTGGTTCCCACGACACAGGGTACCTATCCTATTGTGGGGCCAGAAGCAATGTATGTGCTTGTATGTAAATGTTGTTGTTAAATGTTGTTATGTTATACAAGCATTTATTGCACTGTTATGCATCATTATAGTTCGTTTTTTTATTTTAAGAGTAGGTACATATCTCCCCACGTTATCAACCCTTATATGTCCCCACTGCTGGGGCACGGGTCTCTTCCTACATCGCAGGAAGGTTAGGCCATACTCCACCACGGGGGCCAAGTCCGGGTTGGTGGAGGATTGTAAGACAGTGGCGGGCCTTACTGTCAGAAGTTATCAAGCCGCCCATAAGGCCTCTGACATGTCTTAACGACTGCCATTATATGACAGCCGGCACCAACGGCTTAGCGTGCCTTGCGAAGCACGGAAGCGCTCGGAAAAATGCCACTAGCGATAGACACGGGACGCTCACCCATCCCGTACCTTACCGCGCCTGTGTTGCTTAACCACGTGATTGATTCCAATCACTCGGTTCGCCTAGGCCACGAGCGCTTCAGGTACATATCTCCCCACAGGGGCACTAGAATAATATTAAAACATAGTATTTAAACGTGATAGAACATTCAACCTTAAATTATTAACTTAATACTATTTGAGATTCTTTTGTCAAGCAGAATATTATTATTTTTTATTATATTATGGTAAGAATATTATGCCTAGTATAAGATATATCAGAATACAATATTTATATCATCGAATAGAAGTTTTTGCTCGTAAAACTCTTGTAGTGTAAAACCCTTACTACAATATTTGACTATATTCTTCGTGACCACAACAATGAGGAACTTGCGTCTCGAATAGATTGGAGTGACATTGCTTTTATACTAAAGAAGACATAGAAACATAAGAAAAGTTAACAAAATAAAACCAAAAGAAAAAACAAAATCAAACCCTAAAATATTTTTTTCAGGGTGTTCGAGATCCCAAAAAATTTAAAAAATTAAGATAATATTTTTTTGTAAACGTTTTCTTATAAAAGTGCAGTTGTATGAAAACAAAACTATTTTACGAGATAACACGAATATTTATAGACGCTTCATACATTGACTGAGGCTGATTTGTATGGTGCGTTTTAGTACTACCTGACTTTCCATAGTGGGCTCTGTTTATGCGCTGATTAGATAGATAGATTTAGCAATTGCGTTCAGGACCGCTAGATGTGTAACAATGTGTGAGCTCGCTACATAGTTCGTCATCCACTAGAAAAGCCTACTTAACATTTCAAAGCTGAAATAGACCAGTTGTACGTGCTATTGTATGCTCAACTTGAAACGAGTACTATGCATAACATCCTGTGAACCTCCCACGTTTTGTCTGCCCTACGCACGCGGACAGAAAATCTCACTAACTAGCAAAAGATCTACAATACTACTGAAGCTACAGTTCGCGTCACGGCAATGTCAGTTTTTACTCAATTCTCGCACTTACGTCTCAGAATGATTGAAGTCACTGTAGTATAATCCGCACTGTGGCTGCGTGTACAATTGTATGTACAGATTTTCAGTCCGAAATTATTATGTGCAACTGCTGTTGCAAACATGAGAGATTAGAACTTCCAGAAGTAGGTATAATAATGCACCACATGTACACAACGAGTTAGTTGAAAATTATTGGGTTTCATACTACCAGAACCACCAAAGGAGAAAGGAATTGATTGGTCAAAGGCCAATTGTAATCCATTTATTGGTTCCATGAACAAGAAGATAGAGAAGCCCGTTCTTTGACATTTTAACGGACTTCATAAAAGAGAGTCCTTTGTAGATCTGCGGTGTGCATAATTTCGGTAAAACAACTAAGACCTTTAATTACGAGTAGAGTCACCTTATTCTGAGACATTTCCTGTCGTAACAATTAAACCGTCATCGGCGAATTAACGGGTGAAATAGTAGAAACGTGGTACGCTCCTGTCTGTAGTCTGCGAGCGGAGCCTCTCCGGAAGATCAGGGAGTTCCGCACTCCGTGCTCAGGAAATAATGACGTCCTGCGAGCAACGTCCGTAATTGAAACATACCGCTCACCCCTCTCCCGGTGCATAAGTGAATCGGTACTCGATTCGTACTGAGGATATTTAATTTGGAACCCATTTCCTAAGTCTACTTTGACCTGAAATGTAGAGGTTATGGAACGCAGAGCGATATTTATGTAGTAAAGTATAGTGACATAATCATTGAGTAACACTGAGAGATATACTAAGTCAATTTGCATATTCACCTGCAGTGTATTTGTGCAACTTTCGCCTTTGTGTACAGGTACGTTATCGAATTTCTTACAGTGGCGAAGTTTTACCGTGGCAATTTTCATGGGCTGTTTAGAATTCTTCAGAAACTTTGTCAGGTTTTATCTCAAAGAAGAATTGTACTTTGCTTCATTCAATGCAATTTGTCAGTTGGAATATAAACTCATTCCGTTGCAGAACTGAAATTGAGAAAATGGTGTTTGAAAAGTTTCGAAAATAACATGTCTGTATGTATATATATTTGTCTACGCTTTTTGCATTCCTTTGTGACGACAATCTTTAACTTTGCACAACTCTTTACAGACTCGACTCTTATAAAGTGGACGTATTCGCATAGGACGCTTTTATTTATGAAATAGCTATCAAATACACCCCTATTTAATAGCGCTAAATCCCGTTGTAAACATACCCCGTAAAGTCGATCGCCTCGTACGTAAGTGCATGATACAGAGACTTGCATTCGTCTTCGTCGTAAAGCCCGTAATATCTCTCGTAAATTTACAATCAAAAGCGAGTTGGGGTCTACTTTTTACTGTATATCATAAAATACTTTTGTACTAAAGCTAGATCTTTGTTGTTTTACGCCTTTTTTGGTCATAAAATTAATGTGTCGTGTATAAGCGCCCTAACTAATGATCGTTATAAAATTATTTGTGTAACAACCGCCTAAATGGGAAAGTAAGGAAAGGTCATGAGAGTTGAGTCAGATCGTTGATCCTTCCCATCTTTCATATACTTCACGTACCTTACATATACTTTCCCATCTCAGAACGAAAGACATAAGCCAGGCAGCATAGTGCAAGGAAGTGTGTCATATTGACGTCTTTCCATCGCGCGCTACGGACTCTTCACTTGCTTTGTTCAATAAACAGCCTCCAAACAAACCGTATCTGTGTGTAATAGGTGATGGGTGAGACAATCGTGATGAGGGCTGCCCGGCGTGGATCTTTGCAGGTCTTTGGACGCGGAAAGTTCGCCAAACGAATTAAACGAGAGCGCACAGAAGACGGGATTATCTACAAAGTGCTCCGTGCGCGTAATGGGATCCCGTCTTGACTATTGGAATTTCACTCCTTGCTTGTCTTTGCTTATGCCTGTAAGTGTTGAGCTTAATTATCACTTTCTTCTGAGCTTCTGAGAGCCATGGCTGGCCACGTGCAAGCATTGAACGCTCTCTTAAGCTGAAGAGTGGGTTCAAGTGTCCTTAGAGGTTGACACCTAACACAAAAGAAAATTGGTAGAGTAACTCTTAATTAGTTATATTATTTTTTTAATGCACTAACCCGTGCTAAGGACAATTTAAAAACCTATTTAGAGGCTAAGAATTCCACCCATGCCGGGATTCGAACCCGCGACCTCTGGCTATCCGTGTTAACGCTCTTACCAACTGAACTAATGGGCGACTCACCGGCATCAGTGAAATTTCGAACCTCTTTACAATATTATCTGTATTACGTACAAGCAGCGACATCTGGCTGAAGTAAATTGCATCACTTGCAGCCCCGAGTACCTACTTTTCAGTTAGGTTTCACATCGGAATGATATCGCTGTACCCACATGATTATATATTTTTTTTAATGCACTAACCCGTGCTAAGGACAATTTAAAAACCTATTTAGAGGCTTAAAATTCCACCCATGCCCGGATTCGAACCCGCGACCTCTGGCTATCCGTACCAACGCTCTTCCCAACTGAGCTAATGGGCGACTCACCGGCATCAGTGAAATTTCGAACCTCTTTACAATAATCTCTGTATTACGTACTCTAAATAAGTTTTTAAATTGTCCTTAGCACGGGTTAGTGCATTAAAAAAATATATATAATCATGTGGGTACAGCGATATCATTCCGATGTGAAACCTAACTGCAAAGTAGGTACTCGGGGCTGCAAGTGATGCAAATTACTTCAGCCAGATGTCGCTGCCTGTACGTAATACAGAGAATATTGTAAAGAGGTTCGAAATTTCACTGATGCCGGTGAGTCGCCCATTAGCTCAGTTGGAAAGAGCGTTAACACGGATAGCCAGAGGTCGCGGGTTCGAATCCCGGCATGAGTGGAATTTTTAGCCTCTAAATATGTTTTTAACTCTTAATAAAGTCATATAGATGTATTTTTACCAACGGGACAATATAGTACTTTTATTTTATTTTAATTCAAATCCGCTCAAAACTCCAAACGCATTTCCTAATGCAAGTAACTTCAGGTAAGTCATAGAACTACACAACAATGAATGAATTTATTACATCAACCCCGGCTATTAGGGCGACAACAATTATTCACGAATATAAACGTCATGTCACAGCGGAATTAACTCTGTTAGCTCGTAAACATGTCCTGACGTTGATTTATTGCATTAATTCCGCGATGCCAGCCCATAATTATTTAGAATCAAGTATTTTAATAAACCTCTCCTGAGCGTTATTACGCCAAATGCCGCTTTATGTTGTTGGCAATTAAATTTAATGTGAAATCATAGCAGAGGACTACCCGTAGAACACAGTACAAATACTTCATTATTAAGTCTGTTTTGAGTTTTAGGTAGGTAACCACCTACTATGTTGTATTGAATAGGTATACAGATTTTTTTCTTGAATGCGCAAATACTAAAACGCCCCAATTAACAGTTTGTGTTTTATCACAACTTTGTTCTACGACGTTTCTCCTAGTTTTATATATTTCAAAATATCAGGGCTTAGATACAAATATAGAGAACTCTCTTCACAGCCTCTAGTTCAGTCATTATGTCAGAAAATAACATGTGAACCGAGAAGGAAAAACAATGTAGGTATATTATAATGGTGTTCAATAAGTAATAAGAATGAGGTATACGAGTAATCGAAAATGACAAAATTTAAATTGTCCGGGTAATTAAATATCTGTTTAAAAAAATTGGTTGGCGTTGGTGCGCTGAGTTTTAGATTCTGGCTGCCATAAATGACGCTGACTTCTATATAATAATACTTCCTCCGTCTTCTCCAGACTTTACTCCTAGTGACTTTTATCTATTACCGAGATAGAAAGAATATCTAAGAGGCCAAAAATTAGACAAGATGACGCAGTGATCGCCGCAGTTTTTAGAGATCAAGGTGAAGATTTTTTTTTAAGAAATTAGTTTAAAGCTTAGAAAAAGGATATCACAAGTGTACACAACTAACAGGTGACTATCTTGAAAAATAAAATAACATTTGATAAAAGTTAATTGCATTTTATACATTGTCACTGCTTATTGAACCTCCGTTAAGCCATGGCAGAGGCCTCATGGGCGGCTTGATAACTTCTGACAGTAAGGCCCGCCACGGTTTTACAATCCTCCACCAACCCGGACTTGGCCCCCGTGGTGGAATATGGCCTAACCTTCCTGCAATGCAGGAAGAGACCCGTGCCCCAGGAGTGGGCACGTACAAGCGTTGTTATCAATCGATCTATATTGAACCTCCGTGGGTCTAGAAAACTGTAAATTGAAATTGGTCATCAACATTTCTAATGTGCATTTTCTTGTAAAAAGGGTTAAATTGTAACACGGTTTACAATAAAGTTGATTTTATTCAGTTTTTTTACTCGGTTTTCACGAATCTTTCATCGTTATTGAGAAATGTTTATTAAGTTAAGCTTAATCTTTTCTGCTTCTTGCTTTCTCGGTTCATATGCATTTCCAATAGAATTTAATAGCTCGACTACTACCCATGTTGTAGTCTTCAGTAAATCATCGTCCAACATAGAAGAATGTTGATTCTATATTACACATATTATGGTAAAAGGATTCTTATATGTGTGATATTGAATAGGCATTTATTATTTATTCATCAAACAAAGAAACTACAAAGACGAAAAACGCAAAAAGGTTTCGTTTTTCTACAAGATAAGTAGAAAAAAAAAGTTTTTTTTAAAGCCGCAGAACAAAAGTTTATGTAACAAGTGACAAACTCTATGAACTAAGGAGCAAATAAATTATTATTATTATTATTATTACTCTAACCGACATGTTTCAGCAATTTTGCATCTTAGAAAAATCCAGTGTAACGCATTTTAGTGCTGTCACAAGTTGAGAACTCTTTTCTAAACAACAAAGTGGATCGGACTAACCAAGTCTATCAGGGATAGTACATAGGAATGTTGTTGCCTTCAAGGAAAAAATTTAAGTATTACCAAAGCGAAACACACACTTCGCAGATACGTACGGTAAGGTATATGTATCTGAGAACATATCTTTCAATATCGCTCTCTATATAATTTGTATGAACTAACACACAGCGCACATAATTTATATTTTATCGTAAAAATATGTGTGGGCACCGACATATATAAAAAGATGATGAGATTATTGTTTTCGTATACAAATATACCGGAAGATAACATCTGCTGATACAAATTTCTCCTGCATGTAAATACAGGATGGATAAATAAATCTGGCATCTCATAGATCCTGAAAGATATTAAATTCGCCTCGATCCTTTTAAAGTTTTATATGGCGTTATAAGCAAATACCTACTTCGCGTTTTAGTATGTGAAGCAATACATGCATCAAATTTAAAATCACAATCATCTTCTGCCGAGCTTTCTAATAAATCCAGAAGCAATAAACGCGTTTTTCCCATAAAACGCGAACTCATTGTAACACTCTGTATAAACAATCCATACCAAAAAACAAGTCTACTCAGTCTGAAGGATTCCGAGTGAATGTATCATCTCGTATATTATTGTATCTGTTTATTGTGTGACGCTTTCAGATAATTAAGTTTGATACGCAGATAAAATATTACCGTATCTGCGTAGTGTGATTCGCTCACTTAACTTTCTTCACTATTACAATAGGTATATTTCATGTTATTTATGTATTGTACATTTCTTGTTTTATAATTAGGTCTATAGAATTATTAAGCTTCTAAATATTTAAGTGAGTATACCTACACATAGTATGTGTGATTGTGTTGGATTAATATATACATACCAGCAGACCGGGCAAACGTTGCTTTGTTTTGCTATTTTAATTAGCCTACGACCTATTCTATTCTCAGACCTACCTAGTACATACAAAAAAAACAAAAATATCGGTGAAGCCTTTTCAAAGCCTTAACAAACACGGTGACATGACACGAGATTTTTACGTGTTACTATATTACTGTATTGAACCGAGTGATTGAAATCAATCACTTGGTTAAGCAACAACAGGCGCGGTTAGGTACAGGATGGGTAAGCGTCCCGTGACTACCGCTAGTGGCATTTTTCGGAGCGCTTCCGTGCTTCACAAGGCACGCTAAGCCGTTGGTGCCGGCTGTCATATAATGGCAGTCGTTAAGCCATGTCAGAGGCCTTATGGGCGGCTTGATAACTTCTGACAGTAAGGCCCGCCACTGTCTTACAATCCTCCACCAACCCGGACTTGGCCCCCGTGGTGGAGTATGGCCTAACCTTCCTGCGATGCAGGAAGAGACCCGTGCCCCAGCAGTGGGGACATACAAGGGTTGATAACGAACTGTACACTTTACCTCTTCGTTTTTAATGTTTGTCTCACGATACAAAGGGTTGGCTGGAAGAGATTTCTGGTGAAATAAGCTTGTCTTGTATACTTTTTTATTTTGTGATTTTTTTGTACTTACAATAAAGCATAAAGGCAGTCACCTCTGCTGACTTTACTACGTAGGTCGTATCTTGTTAAAACAACGGCGCTTTTTCGACGTAACGTTTTCGTGAACAAAAAATGGTTCTCAAAACAAAACTCACACATTCTTCGTCTTAGCAATATCTTTGTGGGGGCGGAAACGGCATTTGAAAGCTAAAAACGAAAAAATACCCGCCTTTGATACAAGAGTTGTTGCGAACGTCGTGATTAGATTACTTGCCCGAGTTAATTTTTTTCTCATAACCGCGAAAGAATTCGTTGGCACTCGCCTACTGGCGCTCGCGCTCTTTTGGGTTTTCAGAGAGATTAAATTTTTCGCTGTACAGAATTTTAATTAAAATACGTCCAACTGTGCCTCGGAGAGGAGATTGTTTCTGTTTCTTATCATGGCTAAGTTAGAAAACTTAATTCTAAAGCTCTTGTTATTCACCCGGACTTACTCGTAACTACTCTAAGAATAACGAGAATGCAAACAAAATATTTTAAGTACCGGTATTCTTAAACAACCGTGCCCAATCCTGCTTTTTTTTAACTCAGTTAAATAATTACGAGTTAGTCAATTCGTATATTTTTATTTATGTTCAGCGATAATTTTTTTCCACATAGACCGTTTTCGTAATATATTTTTTTAATATATTTCGTAATATATTGCGCTTCACGAAAAAAGTACCCTGTTGTGGTATGTAAACCGCTCAGGTAGTCAGGAATCGTCACGATGGTTTCATTCGCCGTTAGCGAACTCTATTGCTATTACAAGTACCAAATATTATATAACACATTTTACCTACTTTTAAAATAAATATTATCCAAATATATAAGGCGCACCGCAATTTCCTCCTCCTAATTTTTATACGCGACCAACGACGAGTGGCGGAAAGGAGAACATTTTCGATAATAAATTAAATTCTCGAAATGAAATCGATTATAGGTATTAACCCACAGGGAAAGGAACGCCATACATCAACGTCACGGCGCGGCAGCCAACTGATCGCCGAAATGAATCCCGCTGCGTGCGTTCTGGAATTCCGAGCAATTGGAACGTGGTGTAAATAAATAGGCTATGGGTGACCGCCTCTTGTATGCAAGCCACAGCTAAATTAGCTTTAGCGGATTGCAAGAGCGAAGATTTTTCTCTTTTACACTAATGAAGCCTAATGAGTGGCCCGAAAAGAAATATCAGCCATCATACCCTAATTCAACAATTTCTCACTAGAAATCAACACGTTATCCATAATTAAATAGCCATAACGTCCGGCGACACTGCTCGAAGACGAAAACAATCAGTAAAACAGAAAAGATAAAAGCATTGTCGCCTTGGAACGTTCACGTTTTTGCCAAGGGTCCCTCGTAAAACTTTATTAGGCGCATTAAGGTCGCGGTTGAATCCTGTTTATGTAATCGCCTCCGGGAACCTTTAGCAGGAAAAATATTAAGTGAAAAAAAGTACACACAATGTCACCCTAAGTAAGATTATATGTAGCCGAGATATTTACGTACTCTTGATTCCACTTTGGTTAGGGAAAATATGGCTGGAGAGCATTGATTAGGGACGAGGTCGACGGAGCGAAAAAACTTTAAGCTAACGTTATTTACAATAAAATATCTTGGTAGTGTAGGAAACTTCGATCACTGTCTCTAGAAATTGCTTAAGCCACATATTGCAAGCAGAACTTGGCTCCCTGGTCTATAGTTGGTGCCTGGAAAGCGAGATGTAAATTTCATGCATACTGTTTAATTTGCTATTTCCAAGATGCACCGAACGGCTCCAAACTAAGGGCACATCTGCATAATTATTATTTATGTTAATGCTGAACTATTGGCTTAAGAAATGATACGCGTCGCGTGTAAAATTACCATATTATTATGCGATAACGTAATCATACCTTGTCTAGTTATTAGCTACCCCATCTGTGCCAATAATGATTGATATCAAGCCTTTGTATATCCCCTCTGCTATGGCACGGGTCTCTTCCTGCATCGCAGGTTATCCATCGAAGGTTAGACCATACTCCACCACAGGGGCCAAGTTCGGGTTGGTGGAGGATTGTAAGACAGTGGCGAGCCTTACTGTGCCAACAATAATGTTAGCAAATTGTAAGAGTCTATGATAATATGCTTTAGTCTGCTCCAGACATGAGTCCAGAAACTTTTCCCCGACGAGACAGGCATTTCTTCGCGACGCCGCGTGATTGGAGTGACATCACATGTTTTAGCCCGCGCTGTAAGCCAGTAAGCGATGCGCGTGCGACAGTGACAAGTGAACCGTCAGCTAGACGCGAGAATGTCTCACAGCTTAGGTGACCCAGCCACACTCGCGGTGGAGCAAACCCCAGACAGCGCGAACACAGCTACGTTCAGAAACAGAAAACACAAAGCCCTATTATCGACTACTATCCACATAACCCAAAGTTAGATGGAAGAAAATACTCATTAAGATTAAGCTCGCCTTTGTACAAATATCCTTATTGTGCAATAAAGAATTTTCTAATCTAATCTATTTCATAGAACTCTAATTCATTGTTTACTATAACAGTTCGATGTACATTGCAAAGTCAATTAACCTACAGATTAACAAGTACAGGACTATGCTACACAATGTACATGTTATCATTATCTATGGCTTGTAAAATAGGGCCCTGGACGCGCCGCGCATCCACTCCATCGAAAGTTAATAGCAGATGATACTACACGTAATTAAGTTGTGTTTTTACTGGCAAAGCGTTATATTATGCCTGGGTGTTACAGGGCGCTATTCTATACAAAAATGAAAACAACTATTACTCGTAATATGAGACCAATTCTGAAATCGCATAAATATATTATTACCTTCTGTTGCATAAACTATTTTATTACTTGCTCTAGCAAAACCAGGTATAAAAGTACTGTTTTTTCTCCTGACATTCGGGAGGTCTTGCTTTCGAATTCTAAGTTACGTAGATTTGCGGAGTTGTAATACACGTAGTAATACAACATGTTAACTGTGAAGGAAACCATTAAGAAGAGAAAAGCTCTTATTAACTAGTTATTTACCTACCTCAGCGCTTGCTAGTAGGTACAATCGCCCAACTATGAGGCTAAGTGCGGAAATCTCAGGTCTAACTGCCGATAGTTTTTCTTGACTTCAGTGTTGCTTCCACAATAAAAGTTATTTGTATTTATGGGTAGTAACGTTCCAAGTAACTACGTTAACCGGGTGTACAACAAAAACGTTTTTACACGAAACGTACTTCGTTACTCGAAGGGCAAGGGAAGAAGCATCCCCATCCGTGGCTTGAGACTCGACGCGGATGTGATTTTTTTTTCGCACGTGCTGGATATAACGGGGGCGGCGCGTGGAGTAAACATATGTGTGTAAACGTAACCTTATAGCAGGATGCTGTGGAATGTTCGCGCTGCTGTTGAGCCATAACGAGTGTGTGAAATTAGCATTATGTAACGCGACGTCGAGGCTTACACGGATTGAGGCGGCCCGCCCGCGGTCCGCTTGACTGATGGTCCTGTTGCGCTGAGGCGCATCTTCCATGTTAAATCTGCTTGCAGATTGCAAATAAGCTATTATGCACACTCACTAAGAGCGACGTTACTAAAAAATAATGTAATATTTTGATTATAAGGCAGCCTATATATATCCCAGTCTGTCGTAATAAGGCCGCCGATTGTACTATATTTTAATATAATTTTTGTTACTGCAATTTCTGTGTACAATAAAGAACATTCTAATCTATCTGTCTATCCTACTCTAGGGCACAGGCATTCTCTCAGAGTGAGAGTATGGGCTTAATCCCCAAGCGTGCCCACCGCGGGTAAGCAATTTCGCACGCTGAGGTTTTTGAACACCACCATACCCAGGTTTCCTCACGATGTTTTCCGTCACAGTAAGCGAATGGTATTGCTACTGTAACTTCACAAATGTACGTAACTTAGAAAAAATAAAGTCATTGGTACATGCCGGCATTCTCATCTTCGACCTCCCGATTGAGAAGCCGACGTTCTGTTCTCCCCTATATTTTTCTTAACATTTTTGATTATTTAGTCTTACGTTGAATCATTATGTAGCTAATAAAATATTTTACTTACTTATCTTAATTTAGTCCTGGGACTTCATTTCCTTTCTCGACTCTTTCTTTTAATAACTTTTCAGCGCAACCTTCACTTATAATCTAATGAAACTAGATGGTCTTCGTAAATACTAGCTCCGTTTGACACTAACGAATTGCTGCAATATGTAAGGTTTGTAAGTGGCTGAGGTGTTCACGTACCTCGGCGTTCAAAATCGCCAATGCACGGTGGGCACCCGTGGTTTATAAACTCTCTATCTGACCTGCGACCTGCAGTGGGACACACACCACATTAATGAAACTACTTAGACTGAGAAATGAAAGTGAAAGTTATTTATTTACCACTTTGTTGCACCAAAATATGTATTTTATGTATATCGAGCATCTTGAAGAAGAAAAAATATAAAAGTAAATTATTTTTGAAATCATAATATTTATATTTATTTATATATTGTTATTATTATATAATTTATATATTGAAATGAAATGAAACACACAAATAATTAATACATATTTAAATATTTTTTATGTGTATATTATATTTATATTTTGAAATGATAAATTATATTAAAAATAAATGAATTTTTTATTTGGCTTTTTTGGAAGTGGTTAAATGGAAATCTCTCTCTCTCTTCCCAGCTTTAGTCCCAAATTGTGGTGGGATAAGCTCGTGTTGTTTTCTTTCTCCTCTTCGGCCTGTTTGACACCTTGTATCTCAAGGCTCAGCATTATTTCTTTACTATGTCGATCCAGCAAATTTTAGGTTTACGCCTGGGTAACCTTTAACCTGAAAATAGTTCTTTCAGTATTCATGAATTAAATGAATACTGAAAGAACTATTTTCAGGTTTTACGTTATTTCGGTAACACATTGCTGCTTAAGTGTATGAATATAAGTTCAAACTTTAGTGTGTGCCATGAAAGCCAGCCTAACACTCTTGGGTCCCCGCAGCCCGCGGCGTTAGGTTTAACTAAGTTAAACCAGAGTTAACCAACGGGTGTAGGCTGATGCAGTATGGCATGTGGCAACAATGGCAAGTTAACAGTCACGTGGAATAATTTGCAACTTCCACAGCGCTAGGTGCAACTAACGCTACAGAATTTTACTAACGAATATCGAGTCATGGGGAGAAAGTTATAATGACTTTGTCATTTTCCAAGTTGTGGTTATTTACATGAGTTTACATTTTAATTGCGTTCCCTAAACCTAGCTGCACTCCATACGTCCCACGTAACCTATGGAACGGTTTTTTATACGGCGATAGTAAATGTTAAAACTATAATAGATGAATTGTCGTTACAGCTGTCGTCAATGTACGAGGGTCAAACTGAAAGTTCTCAGAACTGGCCACTTGTAAACGATATAATGAAAAACTAAATTTAAATTTTTAAAATGAAAATTTTTAGCAATATTGTGTATGTATTTCATTCATTTTTCATTTGTTTTACCCTCGTAAAACCGTCAATCCTTCCAAAGTCTTATTTTTCTGCTTCTATTTGGATGTTTAATGCTGAGTTGCTCACCCGCCCTGTCTATATAAGGCAGACTGCCGGCAGCGGCAGCGGATGGTGAGGTTGCCTGAGGACTGCAAAAAGTGGCGTGCCTTAGGTGAGGCCTATTTCCAACTGTGAGCGAGTAAGGGCCGACTGATCCCAAAAACTGTTCATGTGAAGACAGCAGGCGCGCCTTCTGTTCGTCTGTCTATCATTCATTTAGATCTGATAGCGTGATGCCCACTATCACGAAGTACCGCCTACTTATTTTTTTCAATGGTCAGCAGTCGAGTTGTTGGTTATTTACTACAGGTTATTCCCAAGAGGCAGAGTCTTCGTTTTTTGCTTTTTAAAAAAAAATAGTAATGTGAAATGATGTAATTAAATTCTAAAATAAATGAAACAAGTGTGAGTAGGGTTCTCGCTAACTAAGTATCCCGTTTGATAGAAAACATGAATATCTGGTACGCAGATTCATTAACTAACTTTTCTTTTAACATGCGATAAAACTTATTGTGCATTGTATATACACGAACGAATGCGTAATTCACCCTGATTTAATAGATTTTAAAAATACCTGACACCAATTAGACATACAATAAGATCCAACTGTGGGTGTTAAAGAAACTAAGAAGAATAGTTCAAAAAACTGAGAAGCGTTTTTATACCAAACAGTTTCTCGAAGGGAAAGAACATTGATTTTCATACGAGCCGGAAAATATAACCGTAATTTTTCGACAGTTTTCTTCGTGCTATTTAATAAGTAACTGAGCAGGCTTATCTTTTGAGGCAGATAGTCCAATTTCCACCAGAACCTTGCCGTTATTAGCCTCCGTACACGGTTTCACTTTTGCCGGAGGCTCATAACAGCTCAACGATTTGGATTAAGTACTATACAGTTACCGTTATCTACGCGCTTTGGGAAGTCGCGAACTTACTTCGGCTACTTGTTTGTTTAATTTACGAGTTTTATAATAATTTCATCGTACAGTCGTCAGCAAATAAACAGCAGATTTTCTTTGCAAAAGTGCTCATAACGCATCTATGCAAAAACAGCAGATTTGCTTTGCAAAAGTGCTCATAATGCATCTATGCAAAAACAGCAGATTTGCTTTGCAAAAGTGCTCATATCGCATCAATGCAAAAACAGCAGATTTGCTTTGCAAAAGCGCTCATATCGCATCTATGCAAAAACAGCAGATTTTCTTTGCAAAAGTGCTCCTAACGCATCTGTCGACTTTAATTTACCTGGCATAACATAATGCAGCCTATGCATTCCACTGTAGGGCACAGATATGTTACAGAGAGAGAGTGTGGACATAATCACCATGTGTACCTACCCACCGCGGTGGCTCAACTCCTCAGATATTTATATAGAAGGTTTCCTTGCGATTTTTTCTTCACTGTTAGTGATTACCTAATATGTTAATTTTAAATCAGATAATTATATTATCTATTGTTACATAAAAAGAAATCAGCATTTGATCGCAATGTTTAACATTAACACTCACAACAACACTCGGCAAACTATATATTGTATACGGGAAAACATAGATATGTAAAATTTTTACCTGCAAGTATAATAATAATATTGGCCTTTTTGCATCTACTTGTTGAGATGATTTATACAGCGTCCAGTGGTATCTTCACTCACACTAGATGGGTGAAGGGACCACTCCGACGCTGTAGTGCCTGGGACATGGTTTTATAGATGGTGTAGGCTTGCCCAGCACCTATACCATCCTGACATTCGCAAATGTACGTAACTTTGAAATTAAACAAAGTCATTGGTACATGCCCGCACTCGGGATCGAACCTGGGGCTCTCGTTTGCCAGTCCATGGTTCTACCCACTGAGCTACCACCACTGCAAGTATATTAGTGATTATAAACGAATTTCCGTGCTCCGCAAGGCACTTTAAGCCGTTGGTGCCGGCTGTGGCTCGCCACTGTCTTACAATACTCCATCAACCCGGACTTGGCCCCCGTGGCCGAGTATGGCCTAACCTTCCTGCGATGCAGGAAGAGACCCATGCCCCAGCAGTGGGGACATACAAGGGTTGATATCGTATATCGTAAACGAATGACGAATGACGCGAAACAAAGCGCTTGCCAATCGACACCGACCATGCACGTCTGAAACACGCTAGGTTGTCTCTCCAAAGACGGCGCGAGAACAGCCGTACACAAACCGCCTCATTCCATTCCACGTAAAGACACGTCGCCAAATGCCCATAAGAAGCGCTCGTGGCCGAGTCGAACCGACTGATTGGAATCAATCACTTTTGTTAAGCAACAACAGACGCGGTCAGGTGCCGGATGGGTGACCGTCCTGTAACTACCGCTAGTGGCATTTTCCCGAGCGCTTCCGTGCTTCGCAAGGCACGTTAGGCCGTTGGTGCCGGCTGTCATGTATTGGCAGTCGTTAAGCCATGTCAGAGGCTTAATGGGCGGCTTGATAACTTCTGACAGTAGGGACATACAAAACGGTTTCCCCAGCAGTGGGGATATACCAAACGGTTGATATCGAAATGCACATCTTTCAAGCAGACTGCAAGATGGGACTGATATTGCTATATTTATGGTTGCCTCAAAAACAGCGAGGACAGGCATAAAACATTATTCGTTGCATCCAGAGAAAGATAAATTTAATGAAGTAGCAATACGAGCGGCTACGATTATTTATGGATATTTTGTAATCACTATTGGTCTAGCTAGATATGTGGGTAATTACGCATGAATTGGAATTGATTCACTTCGCAGGTTTTGGATTCTTTTAGGTCTTTTAATTAAAAATGTATCAATAACCGAAAGGTGATACCAGTATCAAAATGGTAGGTACTTTATAGGTAAAGGTTGCCTGAAAGAAATTACTTTTAGTGATAAGGCTCGGGACACTTAGGTTAAGAAATATCTGTGTAATTTCCCTTTTAATGTACTATAAAGTATATCTTAATGTACTACCTATATATCTACTTGAGCATGCAGTATCAAGCGGTCGTGCGCCCGCGCGATCATGCACCTTGCGATGCCCATCACATTTGCGCGCTCGCTTATCAAAGCGATAGAACTAGCCGTTTCAGTTAGAGTAGGTACACTGTTATGCTTTGCGCGGGCTTGAATATTACTTACCACCTTTCTTTATATTGTGGCTGAAGGCTACCGAAGGCCCCCGTATGCATTAGCTTTAAGTGGCTTTGGTGACCTCCTCATTACTTTGTCATCACATACTATCTCAGATATCATGAAGATTGTAAAACTTGTATAAATTTTATACCAGATTCTACGGAGCAGTTTGACGAATGGAAAATAAAAGATTTCCTAGTTTCAGCTATCACGTACAATCAAATATTACGCTAGAAGTCCACTAAAATAATATCTACACTTGCCAGAAAGTCGAAGAAGATACAAAACGGAGCAATTGCAGTGGAAAGCGAAGAGCGACCCGACCCATTTTACCTACCTTCACTTCTTGGAAGATACTCACGAAAAACTTGTCCCAGTAACGTAGTGACTATTAAAGTTTGATCAGTGCAAAACTTTTAATTGCCACTGAACGCGCCGCTCAGCCATGGACAGAGTTCACAGCCAAGAGATTCATTCTTTTTAGTGACGTATTCATATCGGCAGAGTTATCTATTACTATCCTGCTCTATTGTATGGAACATGTAAGAGAGCAAAAGATGATTTTCGAACTGATTTTGCTTCTGTAGACTTCAGAATTCGGGTTCCAGTTCATTCTCAAAGGCTGCAACGAGCCCGTGTGCATCGAAAATCATTGACGTAAAATAAACTAGCCAACTTTCAATATTTGTGCACACGAAATAAATGGCACTTCATTTACTCGCGCTGACTTAGTAAATGTTACGTTGGTGCACATTGCAAAGTTTACGTTGCATAAATAAATAATACGGACTTTGAATGGGCGTTTGAGTCTATGAATCCAAATTTATAATATTTGTTGGACACTAAGAAAGTTTTGCTAAAATAAAATACCCTCTTCACGAAAGAGACCCTTGCCCCTCAAATAAAGATTTCTATATATCAATATTTTCCTATTAAATATTTTAAAACTAGTCTCCAAAATCCTCTACACAAAGTTTCATGCGAACCAGTTTTCGAAACACTTTTCAGTCTGCCACAAATACCTCGCTTACAGCCTGCTCGAACGCTGACACCTCAACTTCCAGAGAAGAACATTATTTCCCTTCGAGCTTTTTTATTATTTTCTGGAATAAAAAGAACTCACAAGGTGCTAGGTTAGGGCCGTAAAGACGATGACCAAAGAGTTTGACCGACCAACGTGTGGTCTAGGCCTGCGTTTGGCCGCTTGTTGCTCACATCAGAGAAAATTTCAACCATTCATTTGGTATTAGCATTGATATGCCGATATACTACCAAATGCTTCTTTGGTTCCACGTTAAATTGATACCAAACAGCCAGTCATTTTGAAAAAGCTCCTTGAAAAAGCGATCGAACCCTTCCCCTCGCTTCTAGAACGCTTCACTTTTGTAAGCGTTAATTTTGTTACACCCAAAGCATCACTGGTGCTTCGTTTCTGGCATAGCGTTTGCACCTACGTTACGAGATTTATGCATCGTCCAGTGGCACCTTCACTCACAATAGATGGGACCACTCGTTTCTGGATCGTATAGATAAATATATGCATTATATGTATTACGATGATGTATATCCGATAAATGCGCATTTTAGTGTTTCAATGCAACACGATTTATTTGATCGAAAAAATGTGAACTTTTTTCGACAGAATTTCTTAAACTGGAACGTTTTCACTTAACACATTTAAAAAAAATAGATTTTAATCAATATGATAGTAAAGTTTTTGTGTAATATAAACTAATTTGGTCCTCATAAACGTAGAGCCAAATACCTCTTTGATACCTTTGGAGGAAAATTGATTTGAATTTGAAATGTGGATATTTATAGTAAAAGTTCCAATTACCAAATGAATAACTGATATTGTATGAACAAGTAACTGGCTGTATTATAAAGAAACCGCCAAATTAAAGAAAAAAAAGTTGATGAAAAAATATTAGACGCACGAAATGGATTCCTCCGCCCTCAGCCTCCTCCTTCGTTCGTAATTGTTTATTGGATTATAATTTTTACTATGTGAGTATATATTTGAGTAATGTACGTTAATATAATAAGTACATGTTTATTGGTATATATGACATGATAATAAATTATATATAATATTCGTAGGTTATTTTAATATATTTGCAGATCCTTTGGCGTTTTATTATTCTAATTTTCTCTTAGGCCGGCCAGAAACACCTTTTTAAATAATTCCATCTTTGTACACCTACTACATTTTACGTATTGTTTAAGTCTTTATTAGCTATGATAGTATATGGTATATACGGCATAACCAGTTTACAATATGCCGGAGGCAAATTATATAAATCTCCACCAGTATGTAAAATGTAAATTTTTAACCGCCGTTCCTAAAATGCCGCGGCACATTGTTGAAAGTGACTCCAACCCACCTCAAGAGGCTCTGTTAGTCAAAACCAGAACAATGGCTGCCACCGGTGCTTTGTTGTGGTTGTCAGTGTAAAAAAAGAATCAGAGAGAATCGTACTTGTACAGTAAACGGGTCTTATCGCGATTATTTATTAGGTAAAACGTAAAATTATTGCCTTATTTCCCGACGTTTCGGCAGCGTTACAGTTGCCGTGGTCTCGGGTAGACTGAAGTGGCGAGTACAGTCAATATTGTGGGTAGTCACTTTTAATTTTTCGTAGCTGACCGACACACACCACTCACTGTGGAAACAGCCCGCTTTTTTACCTTTTTTACGCGGAGTTACCGATAAAATTGGATCTGTACTAGGTAAATACTCCATGAAGACTGTATATGTTCCGTACTCTAAGGTATCTAGCCAGCTAAGGAAGCCTAAGGATATCATATTCTTACAGTCTGCAAGAGTCTATGAGATTGACTGTAGTTGTGGAAGCTCCTACATTGGCCAAACGAAGCAGTCTATCGCGCAAAGGGTGCTGCAGTCAAGAATAGAGAGATAAACAACTCCGCGATAGCTGAGCATTTATTGGAGACCGGAACGAACCACTGGATCGAACTACATCGACCGAAAGTTGTCTCAACCAACTCTCAACATCGACAATATTATCGAAGAATCGTTCGGGAAGCAATTGAAATTAAAAACCACAACAATTTCAACACAGAGGATGGTTTCAAGCTTTCAAGTACGTGGAATGAATCCAGTGCTAAGTAAATACAAATCACGCGCCTTATCACCGGCGTAGTGAGTGTTGTGTGTCGGCCAGCTGCGAAAATATAAAAGTGGCTACCCGCAATAAGGTAATTATACGTTTTACCTAATAAATAATCGTGATTAGACCCGTTTAATATATAACTATGTGTGTCGGTTCTGTTTTTGGGAGATATGTGTGATTTTATAAACATTACAAATTTTTCATTTTATTTTTATTTTATTTATTAGGCACACAAAACTAGCCAGTAGGTAATAATAATCTTCTGGCTAATAATGTTATCTTGATGATGTACTCATCATCAAGATAACATTAATTAATATGTAAGATCCAGACTAATCTCCAAAACATGTGTACACAGCATGGTTACAATAATATGAAACTTAGAAGAGTTACTTAAACTAACGCAACATTCATTTTATGTATTCTTTTACATTCAAAGCAAAAAACAATTGTTACAAAAACATTATAAGAATAAAAAGAAGGAGGCGAATATTATATTGTTTCATGTTGTCCGGTACATAAAAACGCTAAGGTGAGGTGGCCATAGAAACCCGTGTTTATCGGCATCACGTTTGTGAGACTTTGCTTTGTAAATTACGTATATTTTGAATTTGAGGTAGCAAATACCACTCGTTAACTGTGAAGGAAAACGTCATGCGAAAACCTAGGTGGCGCGTGGGCACGCGTGGCAAATAAGCCTTTACTCACTTTTTGGGAAAAGCCTGTGCCTGTAGAGGAACGTATACATAGGCTATGGATGAGATAGGCTAGATAAACACCTTAATATCGATATCAACTCTTGTATGTCCTCACTGCTGGGACGCGTGTCTCTTCCTGCGTCGCAGGAAGGTTAGGCCATACTCAACCACGGAGACCGCGTCGGGATTAGTGGAGGATTGTAAGACAGTGGCGAGCCTTTGTAAGAAGTTATCAAGCCGTCCATAAGGCGACTGACATTACATGACAGCCGACACCTTATTATACTACATAGATAAACAATAGACATTAAATTTTAACAAAAATTACTTCACTTAAAGATAAGAATATTCTTTATTGTACACCAGAGCACATATTATAAAACATGTAAAGATACAAAATACAATTGGCAGCCTTATTGCTAAAAGCAATTTCTTCCAGACAACCTTACAACGGAAAGTTGCTTCAAAATTTAGTTAAACTAAATTTAGCATGGTTTATTGTTGCCAAAGTGAATTCCTTGCGAAAAAGTATATTCATTGATAAAAAAAGTATAATTAATTTATAAAAAAGTTTATACTCACTAGTATCGCCAAAATGTTATGCCATATTTTTTAATATATCAGGAGTTCTGATTACCAGTGATAACCTGTTATTGGCTTTAAAGCTATCTTTCATATAAGCTGTTGGTTTTCCAATAAACAATAAAACAAAATACACAGATTTTCTTTTTCTTAACTTTATCAGCTTGGGGCGTATGTCGAAAATCAATTAACTTGATAGTCATGGTGAAAATCAATTGAAAAGCTCTTCAGGGTCGATGAATATTTCACAAAAATATAAACAGCATTTCACACGGATAAAGGGCTGCGAAAACACGCTTTAATTATTTTAATACAAGCATTCGATGCCAACAGTCAGTTTCAACACAAGGAAATGTTCATTCAATTTGTATTCACAGCGTTCGTTAACTTTGCCCCCAATGATTACCCTGGGGCAAATGCATGTCATGCATACTGGAACTGTAGGTAGATTTTACGGTTAGTTACTTCAATTATATTGCAAAAACCAAAAGGGTTCATGTAACAAAATATTATTGTAGGTTGCTATAAAAATAAAAAGTAGGTAAAGAGAAAATAGGATGCAAAGAAACAATAAATTAGGTTTAGATTCAAAATTGAAATTGGTAGATTCAAAGTTGGAAGCAAATACGGACATACGTGCTTAAATTTTGTACCTAAAATAGTATTTTTCTTTCGGCAAAGCTCAGCGCTGCATATTGTTGCATTTTAGAGTCAAGTTCGGCGTTCAGGGAGCAGTTAAGTTCCGTTGCTCTTGTGCGACTTGTGTGGAGATTCTCTCAAATATTTACCCTACTTTTGAACACGGTATCATATGATACACCCATCCAACCAACACAAAGGCCAAAGTCAGCTGAAGTCGATTTATTTTAATACTAGTCGTACTTACGTAGACTTTTAATAAATACCGAGAAAATTATTACCAATCACGACTTCATATTGTAGAATACAAATTAATACCAAACCAATACAAATACCAAACCTTTTAGTTTCCTTTGCCGAAAAGAATGGGTATATTTTCGTAAAATCAAAGAATTTCAGTTAGAAATAAACCAAAACTAGAGATTTTAAAGAATATGTGTCCTGTAGAGTTACATAATGATTCAGGCTTATTCTATTCATAAATACAAACAACTTTATTATAACACCAACTCCAAAATAGTATGCAATTGATATTTTGTAATTGCGCAGCTGATTCTATACTAAAAATGGTCCCTGTTTGTATGGGGACAGGAATAACGATCTTCAGTTTCGGATATTTTTGCAACACCTATGTACAAAACATAGTAATGGTCATTTTCAACATACATAATTTGAAAACGCCTCATATTACAAACGATTACCTCGACATGCTATGCGAATCGCACAGGAGAGATTAGACACATCAATATCACTAGGTATCGCATTAACCAAGTAACAATGTTAATGAAAACAGTAACGCGCTGTATTAGGCCTATAATTTATAGCAGCCTTTAGTAATTCAACTTACAAACTGCGCTAGACACAATGAAGTGACATCGAGTAGAACCATAATGTTCGTACGGGTTGCTCGTAAAATTTTATAGCAGCCGCCATGCCGACGGGGCGTCCCGGGGGACGTACGCCAAATACCCTGGAACTCTCCGCGACACGCATTTATCTAAGCGTGATTAATTTGTTTTACCATAGAACGTGCCCCGAGCTTCATTTCGCTCGAACGCGCTCGAAGTGTAAAAATCTTTGATGGCATCATCAAAGTACTCTGCGTTATCAAAGCGATTTCTTGTATTACCTCTAATGCGCCCTGATCGATTGGGTGGCTTGGCTTCGCTCGGTAACGAAATCTTACTTCCGTAAGTACGTTCGTCGATACGAACTGGGATCAAATTAGGAGCGGAAAGATGCGGTATTGATCTAAGGAATACTTTTCTCCTAGCGTGCCGTCCCGTTTTAATCGTTTTTAAATTTATATAATTATTTCAGCTTTATAACTTTCAGTTATATAATTATTGACTAGCTGATGCCCGTAACTTGTCTGCGCAGCAATATTGCAAGACGCATTACCAGGATATCATGTACCCCATGTCTCAATTCAGATCTTTGTCTATCTATACACCAAGTTTTATATAAATCCGTTTAACCGTTATTGCGTGATTGAGTAACAAACATTCAAACATCTTCGCAAACCTTCACATTTATTGAAGTCGGTTTTTTTCACTAAGAAGTTTTAAATCAATACGAAAATTGGCTTTGCAGAACGCACTTTATTATTCAACTTTGGCAGAGTCAAAAGGAAGAGTTAAGATTTTAGCCGTCTACGTCTGTTTGGACACACACTAACATATATGCACTTAAGTACCTTGTCAAAGTCAATATAGTAATTTTTCACTCATCAGGCTAGAAGGGCTTAATGTGACAAGGTTCTAACGTATTCACATGTTAGTGCACGGGACTGTACGTTTATTTTTACGTATTCTTCACCGTAGAGTCCACACTACTCATACGATTCTTATGAATAAGGTGTCGATCGACTCGTTGTTGTTGTCCAGGTGCTATTTTTTTTATGTTTGCTACCGTTTCGAGTAGAATGTCAAATCAATAGAGAAGAAAGTTCTGAAATATTAAGAGAGAACTTAATAATTTTACTACAGGACAACGTCTATTTGTTTTTGCCTATTTGTCCATCTATTAGCCGTTCTGAATACAAGTAATATTGTAAAAACGTTTGCAATTATTAATATGGTAATCTTTTGCTTGTTTTGTAACAAGTACTTGCATCGTCGCATCCTTATCAACGCGGTTGAAGTCCAACGCACCGTCTAAGCAAAACTCTACGTTGTAAAGCCGTACGTACACCCCATGAATAACGTATTTTCCACCTTTTCGTCACATCTAAACATAGATATGGAGGTATCTCTGAGAACCTACGTATCGCCTGCTCTCGATTCCCTGTATCGTTTTCGCCAGTGGGTGGGCGACCTCCGGAAGAGGCGAGAAATTTGCGAGTCTTTTGAGAGCCTAACTGCTTTCCATAAGTCAGAGTGGGTGGGGAATCACGTTGCCTTCCGACACACACTCGCTCTCAGCGTATACATGCTGCTATAGCGGTTCTCTGCCTTTTTGCAGAAACATTTTCGGCCGATTATCATTTGGCAACTAACGTTTCAAATAATATTATTTTGCGGAATAATCATTTGCCAACTATTCTTATATTTTTTTTTGTTTTCCCAACCTCGTAGTTGCCAACTGTTTGTTTGGTTTGCTTTTTATAATGAAATCTTTCAAAATGCCAACTAGCGTAGCGTATATTTTACGCGTAATATTCATTCGGTCGGCCAAAATTATTTCTGCAAAAAGGCAGAGAACCTTCGGTCTTACATGTTCAACCTAACACGCTCCTTCGCGCTTCGCTACGCTACGCGCTTCGTCGCACCTATATTTTTGTCGCAGATTGAGTCTCGTCGGCAACCCCTCTAGCCAGTAATATTTCCATTCCCAGAAATATTTTTGTTAAATTAAAAATGCAAATAATTTTTTTTTATCATAAAATCAATGTATGAAAAGGGAACTTACACTGACGAAACTTTATTCATCTAATAGTTGTTTGCCTAGTAAAAGACAAATAATAAATTCCCAAAACGTTTTGTGTCATTATAATAATCAGCTTAACAATAATCCTACCAAATGAAACATTGCGATACAAAAATTTGTAAATCATTTGTTGTCAACGTAAAAAATAGGTGAAACGTTGGTTGGCAAGTGATAATCAGCGTAACAATTTTCTGCGAAAAGGCAGGACACCTGCTATAGTATGAAGGCAATGCGTAGACTTGATACAACAATATTAAATTCCTTCTCTCTTATAACTTTGAAGAATGCAGAGTGAGATGGCGCATATTTCACTACCGTATCGAAAACGTCCGTCGACTCCATACATTCTAAGCATACAGCAGGCAGGGATCGCGTCCACTCCGTTACATTTTCAACCATCCTAATGGCGCAGATAATAGATATTTACTGCGCTGTTTACTACATTGTTTGCAGCCGCAGGGACACTATAAATAAGTTGCTAAGTGCGAGATTGACTTGCTTATACCGTACTATTTTAGCAAAAGAAAGTTTTGGATTGTAGCACACAAATATTTTTTTTAATTATTCGTTTTAGTGCCCCACTGCTGGGCAAAGGCATCCCCTTTAGTTCTTCACTCCTTCCTATCTGCTCTCGGCGAACTACTTGGAATAAATTGACAAAATAGAAACCCTGAAAATCTTAGCTACTATAGTCATGCATGATTGACACTGACATTCCATCAAATCGGACAGAAAGGCCACAATAAAGTCTTAGAAAATACCAATAACGTAACAACGCAGAATCACCTCCATATACCGCATACCTGGGCAAATCCCTAGAGAACATGCCGTTTACAACTGTAAATATGATTGTTTCAGTGGCTTCCGTCCAATATGTAAGCCCAAAGTGTTTAAATGCCAAAAAAAAATATGTTGAACTTCAATAAACTAATTTAGTGGGAGTCTTAACTTGGACCTACATCTGCTAATTGCTTCCGAACTTGTTTTCGAGCATAATTTCGGCTAATTGCAAGTTGCAGTCGGCACAGCGCCAACCGGCAGTGCCCCCGGAAAGGAGAACGCTTTTACCTTAAATCAGAAACTTCTAAAAACAAGCCCCGTTTTAATTTGTTTACCGGTCAGTCTGGGCCAATTGATTTCCCCAGTTTTATGTACATTTTATGAGTTGTTCGAAAATTATAAAGTGCCGGAACCTGTTTCAACAATGGCGTAATTGAAACGTGAATTTATTTATGTACCTACCTCGACAGAGGAATGTTATCGTTTGAAGTGTCAATTTAATTTAAAGTTATTCGACAGCCGGAAAAGGTGCACGTGTTACACTTGTACAGATCTTTTCTTTTTAAGTTTCGTTGTGTTGTATAATAAAAAAGTCTTTAAGAGTTACAAAATATCATAGCTTTCTTTTATTACTCTAGACTAGACCATTCAACAGCGGTACAACTGTACTGTTCAGCTCGATTGCTATGTAACTTGCAGCGGTAATACGGTTGATAATGGAGAGGGTCGTCGGTTCGAATCTCACTGGGGGCCAAAGTACTTTGATTTGACGACCTCTGTGGCGTAACGGTAGCGCGTCTGCCTACCATGCCAGAAGTCCCGGGTTCGAGTCCCGGCTGGGAACAAAAAAAAACCCCCAGGTCTTGGATGTTTACATGTTTGTGAAGTTGTTGTTTCTGGTTCCCACGACACATGGTATCCTAGTGTGGGGCCAGAAGCAAGGTATGTGCTTGTATGTAAATGTTATGTTATGTTATTTGTAGAAATTACCACAATTTGTTTTTCTACGGATGCAATTTCGTTATCTGGTTACCATATCACAGGGTATCCTAGTTTGGTTCAGATGTGACGCTTGATGGTGATAAGGACGCGGTGGTTAAAAACGACGCAACCTTATTTGACGTGGGTTCACAAAAGCCCAAAGCACGGTCAGTTACTTTTCTTTTGGCGCGGATAGGCGCTCCCTGAAGCCAGCAGACACGTAGCGTGACTGTCGATGGCTCGCAGGCAGATCTTCCGTCCGGTATATCGTAGTTTTAAGTGGGAAACTAAAGCAAGGGGGAGAGGTCTGCAGCTCCAGTAATAAGATAGACCGGGTGCTTATATGCCGGTGCGCGGATCCTGGAAGAAACCTAAACGTTTGAGCACGCAGCTATCATTACGGTCTTCATTCACTTCAGCGGAAACCAGAAACATAGTACTAATACAATTATTACACGAAAGAAGGTAGAAATTTTCTAAAACCACAAAAGTTACAAGTCAGCTGCACCATAATTATGTTTGGAAAAAAAACTTTTAATTCATAAAGTATTAGCAGGCTAGCCCATACAGAACTATTGCAATTTAATAAATGTAGTAATCATATGGTGAAAAACAAGTAATATACGCGTCGAATAAATAACCTCCTCCTTTTTCGAAGTCGGTTAAATAGTATAGCCCGAGTGTTTTATGGGCAGGCGCCTCTATCTTAACTATGCTTTCACTTGTCGGGCGACAGACTCTAATCCATTTAGCAACGTCGTCATCAGCCCATAGGCCTGTGTGTAGGCTTTCCCCCAAATGTCCCTTGCCAACCACATCTCCTTAGAACCTCCACCAACTCACATGCATGAACAACATCGTCTTACCTTCGGGGCACTGGTCTGCCCACTGACCGCATCACTTGACAACGTCTGGATCGATATGGCTATTTTTTTAATGTTCATAATACTCCGAGCAAGGTTTTAATTAGGTTTAATAAAGTTTACTGGAATAAAACAAGGAAACATTATTGGAACTATTGAAACCATGAAATATGCATAATATTTATTGTTTGGACAGGACGACATTCGGTAATAACTAAACGACACATTATTTTCATCACTTTGATTTGATATTCGCAGTTTGATACTTGGTATGAGAAATATTTATTAATGGTATTTATCAACAACCTTTTAATTCATTAATATTATTCTTTATCACAATGAAAAGAACGTTCCTTGGAAAATTGGTAACGATTTCAAATTCACGCTGTAGTGCAAATTTATTGAACTTATAATCCTTTAAACTGCGGAGCTACAGTTATTACTAAAAAATCACTTTGCCCTATCTGGCGGTCTCTTTTTTCAATCTGTGAATTCAAATTTAAATGCACTGGTCGCTTTCATATATCTAGCCGTGGATTTCGCCGTCCCTTTGAATATTCAGATACGGATTGCATATTGTGCATCTCCATTGAGACAGAGTGCCAATATCGATTTGAATTATATTCAACAGGAGAAATATTAACAACGTCTGCAACAGGTTCAATGACAATCTTGCTAGGAATGAAGCATAAAGCTAACCTCAACTAAGTGCTCTGATGTTCGCGTAATATTCTGTTGATTAATTTACCTGCGTTCTGCAAAATTTAAGCAACACCTGTTCCCTGCACAAACACAGAACAGCGACCACGCAACCTAAGCACAGGCCTTATTTATAATAATAAATGAAACAATTTATTTCATAAATGCGGACCTTTTCCATTGTGTCGACTTTTTACCGCGCGAGGCTCGCGGGGCAAAACGCGGCGATCGCTTCGCGAACCATGTTTTGATAACGCCGTGACATTGTTATCTCGTTTGATGAATGGACTTTTTGTTACAAATGGACGCTGTTATTCGCTAGTGAACCCTGTCCCTCAGCCGCCGCTTTGTCCATTTTATTTCTGTTCAATTTGTGAACTCTATGTTGGAATGTAGCGTTTGACGCCGCATCATGCTCTTGTGGCGACTCTGCATACTTTAAAGTGAAACCAAAGACGATTCGAACTTAAGTCTGCCGTGCAGAAACTTTACTGGAACAAAGGATTTCTGAGAGGAAATGGAAATTGTTGAGGAAGTCATAGCGTCAAAGTACTCGTTGAAGACGGTGCAGTGTCACATAGCTTTCTTTGAACCAGGCGCTTTGTCAATGCGGGGCGGAATTAATTGCAAATTAACTTGCCGGTGCTATTAATTTGATGCGAATGTGATAATCATATTAACCTAAGGTTTTTCGTCTATATTTTCTATTGGCTCGGTTGCATACATAAGCACACGATGACAAATCCATCCCACGGTCGCGTTCAATTCGCGGCGACAGCTGACAAATCGCACGGTTTCATCCGCCCCAATTTTCGATGACAAGACCTACATTAACCTTGAGGGCTCTCTGTCACCGGTTCTCCCGTGGCTGAAGAATAAATCCGGTTCGGGAATAAATTAAGCGCTTTGTGACGCGGAATGGTGCCGCCTTGACAATGGCGCGGCGTACCTGTCGACCTCACCCCACGACGACGGAGACCTCACGAGGGAATTTATTTTTTAATTTATTTTTAGGGTAATTTTTATTGAAGCGTTTTTTATCTCCTATTAAATCACGTGGCAAAACTCGTGGAAATATAATTATTTTACTGTGTCTGACATTTAGGAGGAAAAGTTTAAGTGAAAAAGTTGAATACCGTCTCAATTTTAAAACCAAACCAAACACGTTTCCATATGCTCGTAACAACTGCGTAACAATAACATATGAAAATTCGTTCAGAAATGACCAATCATTTTCTTCCCCCCACTTTATGAATACCATCGCATCTGGATATAAAATTTTCGGCGCCGAGATTTTATGCGAATTTTTATGACATTGTCTTCTCAAATGTTGTCCGAGTTTTTTATTGGCCATCAAAAGAGACCTGCAAAAATTACAATGTATGTGGCATGTATAAACGAGACTTTATGTATCGCTTATGACCACGGAAAAATATATTATGTAAATCTTGATATTTCAAGCCGACCAAGTAAATCCCTACTGAATTTTGAAAATATTTATGTACAAACCATTTTATATTTAACGTTTCAGTAGCATGTTATTGCAACCGCGTGGCTGTCGGTGACAAGCGAATTAATTAAGTTAAAAAGCCAACAAAGAGCCGCATAACTTTTCTCTTACACTCCAATGAAATCGCTTTTAAATAAAAGCACAGAATATTGTGTCCTTGTGTAAACAAACCAAGACGCTGTTTGCAATTTTCCGAATTGCCGTGAATTGCCTTGCATCTGGGTATTAGAAATAAAGAAAAATAAAGAGTATGATAGAATGTAAGCGAACCAACCGCAAGTTCGTTGTCTGTTTAAACACACCCGTGAGATGTACAGCACTTTAGCCCACATTAATTATAGTCGCGAATTTCAAAACAGCCCCTAGCAGGTATAGGACTAGCGACGGCGTTGATGAATGACTCGACACAAACGCTGAATTATAATTGGTATCACTCGCACAAAATGTCTCGTATTTCTTGAGGCAAAGAGTCGTTAATGGCTCAGCAGATCCGAGAACGCTGAGTTCATTTTTCCATTATAACGTTTTCTGTATTTACGTTGAGCTCAAAACGTTGCTCGCTGGCAGTTCAAAATTTCCCAAGTGTCTCGTCAGAGTAAGCTGGCCCATTATATCCATCAAACTGCTTTATTAACATTTTTTGCTGAATAGCGCCTTGTAAGCTTAGTAATTTGGGATCGTGTAGGAAAGTTGACCGCGGCTTGCGTAGGTGAGTTGGCTAGGAGCCACGGAGATCGAGCGAGTGCAGCAGCGCCGGCGCTCGCAAGCCACTCGACGACGTTCGGGCTCTCGCTGCCTGGGCATCGATTCTGTTTCTGAATTACAGTACAGTCGACACGCAGGCACATTACCCTTCACACGCGTGCACTCTACACAGTTACGTTACGGGCGGCTTTGCAGCAAAATTGTAAATGTGCTGGCGACTATGCAATGACAGATACCCGGTCGGGTCACGTGAATGTTGTTCATACCATTAACGCCTAGAAGGTTTACTATCTCCCGAGGAAGATCCCAGCTGAGTGTAATTACAATCTCACTACTGTCTTACTTCCTTTTTAATATATATTTATAATACCTATGTTGTGATAGTTATTATATATATATATATATATATATATATATATATATATATATATATATATATATATATATATGTATATATGTCATATATATATATATATATATATATATATATATGTATGTATATATATATATATTTTATGTCTTTTTATATATAACTATTATCTATTATAAGTATATAGTGTATATTTACTTACTTATATATTATATGTACTTATTGAGTACTTGTCAGCTTATCTAATTTTAACTAAGTATCTCTTCCGTTTTGTTTCGAATGCCTACCATTTAATCTCTTGCACCATCTGTGGTTGACTGGTAGAAAATGCTTATAGCATTAAGTCCGCCACATTGCCATTGTATTTTTTTTACTTATGTGCAATAAACGTATTAATAATAATAATAATAATAATAATAATAATAATAATAATAATAATAATAATAATAATAATAATAATAATAATAATAATAATAATAATAATAATAATAATAATAATAATAATAATAATAATAATAATAATAATAATAATAATAATAATAATAATAATAATAATAATAATAATAATAATAATAATAATAATAATAATAATAATAATAATAATAATAATAATAATAATAATAATAATAATAATAATAATAATAATAATAATAATAATAATAATAATAATAATAATAATAAAAGCCGTGTGGTGCCGGCAGAGTAGAATAGCACCACCCCATTTCTTCCCGCGGGTTTCGTACGAGGCGACTAAGGGAAATCGCCGAGACTGCAGGTGTTAGGTACCGTGCCTGCAGTCGTTCTAACATCGGTGTGATTCAAATCAACGGTCCCTTCTGGGAAATGGGCGCCCCCAGTTGTGTTTAGCCTAATTTTATGGATGGAGAGCAACAGAGCGCGTATAGGGTCGCTGCCTGGGGGCTATCGCCAGGGCGCGTCTGGAGCTGGCGCTGGACGCGGCAGCATGCGGGACGTCAGCCACACCCGCAGACTGGCCCGACCACCTGGCCAGTCTAATGTTCTACCATCGCCATCAGACGGCTTGGTGTCGGCAGGGCCTTCACAGGCCCAGCAATCGGCACCCGCTACTGGTGGGGTGCGCCGAATGCGTTGGTCCGTAGAAATGAATAAAAACGCATTGCGAGCGTATTACAGGGCGACAATGAGGGAAAGCGCGGGTTTGGGAAACCGGGCTGTCATGCACCGGGAATTTGCAGAGCTGGAGCCTATGATAGCCCTCACTGAGCAAAACCTAGCGGACAGAGTTCGGTACATCCTACGATCAGGACTTTTTAATGATACCGAACTCGAAGGACTGCGACGCGAGACTATGTCCTCGTCGTCTCCGCATGCCGGTGTGAGTGGTCCTGCCTCGCCTCCTACAGTTCAGGTGAGAGGAAAAGAGGTAGTAGAGGCAGTTCATCCGGCAGCAGTGGGTAGGGATGGCGAGGATATGGTCGCCCAAGACATAGAGCGCATGAGGAGGTTACTGGAGGAGGCGATTGTAGAGTTCCGCAGCTTGCCACTCGAAAACCGACCGCGGCTTCCCCGCATAACACTCAGCAGACGAAATCGGGATGTCGTGATGGCTTTGAACCAGATGCTGGCCCCTTATTTGGCGGCCAGTTTGGACCTTGGCGATGTGGCTTCGGTTCTCTTTGGGGCTGCAGCAGCGGCGTGGCGGTTCTTAGGCCTAAAGCTCCAGGAGTCTGGACGGGCTACCGGATATCGGGGTAGTGCTGTCCCAGTCTGGAGAAGACGAATCGAAAGCCGCATCGCCGATACCAGAGCCATTATTGGCAGACTGATTAGCTTCAGATCGGGCAATACCAGGCCAAGGATTGTGCGCTCTGTTAGAATGGCGTTCGCTGGTACAGGTACTAGTTTATCTCAACCAGACTTTGCCCAAAAACTGACAGAGCGCATCGACGATCTGAAGCAGAAAGTCGCTGCGTGGGGGAAGCGAATCCGGCGGTATAATGAGCGGTCAAAGCGGTACAATCAGAATCGCCTCTTCCAGAGTGACCAGAAGAGGTTCTATAGATCTATGGAGCAGCCCGAAATACGTGTGACAGGCCAAGGGCCGGACAGGGCCGCATCAGTTAATTTCTGGCGCGGCCTGTGGTCTCAGCCCGTTAATCATGTAGAGGGCTCCTGGATAGGTGCTGTAGAGGAAGCGTGCGAAGAGATAGCTCCGATGAACCCCGTTATCATCACTGCCCACGACATAGCCAGTGCAGTCCGAAAAGCTCCGAACTGGAAAAGTCCGGGGCCAGACGGACTGCACCATTACTGGTTAAAGGGGTTCACGAGCTGTCACGCTATTCTTGCTCGCCAGTTCCAGGATAGCCTCGAGCAGAAGGCGCTCCCGAACCTCTTCACCACTGGTGTCACTCACCTAGTTCCTAAATCAGAGAATACCGCTGACCCGTCTAACTACCGCCCGATTACGTGTCTTCCCACCATCTACAAGACACTTACATCCATTTTGAGCTCCAAGATATCTCGGCACCTTGAGGAACATCAGGTAATGTCCAGAGCTCAGAATGGGTGTCGGGCGGGTGGTCGCGGTACAAAGGAACTCCTCCTCGTTGACGCGGTTGCTGGCAAATTGGTGAAGCGGAACCGTCGAAACTTCTCTGCTGCTTGGATAGACTACAGAAAAGCATTCGACTCCGTCCCACATACATGGCTGAAGAGGGTCCTCGAATTGTACAAAATAGATGTTACAGTAAGAGACTTCCTCGAGGCCTGTATGGGACAATGGAGTACGATTCTGTGTCATCCAGGTGAGCGGCTGACGGCTGCTGAAGACCAAATAAGGATACAGAGGGGTATATTCCAGGGCGATTGTCTGAGTCCAATATGGTTCTGCCTGTCCCTGAATCCTCTAAGCACTTTGCTGGAGAAATCGGGGACGGGCTTTCAGTTTGGGAGAGGAGGTACAAAAGTTCCTCACCTCTTCTACATGGATGACCTCAAGCTTCTCGCCCCAACACGGGCTCGCCTGATGGATCTACTAAAAATCACATGTGACTTTAGTGAATCCATTAGGATGGAGCTTGGGGTTGAGAAATGTGCAGTTATGCATGTGGAAAGGGGGAGGATAACTCATTCTGACGGCGTAGATCCCTCTATGCCCGTCAACTTAAGAACCCTCTCCGAGGCTGAAACATACCGGTACCTGGGTATGTCACAGAGTATCAACGTCGACGAGGCGGACATGAAACAGACAGTTTGTAGGGTGTTCTTCTCGCGCCTGAAAAAAGTGCTTACGAGCTATTTGTCGGGCGTGAATAAGATACGCGCTTATAACGGCTGGGTCATGCCCACCATCATGCATACGTTCGGCATACTCAGGTGGAATCAGACTGAGCTCCAAGACAGGAAAGTGCGCACAACTATGACTCTACATAGAATGCATCACCCGAAGTCGTCAGTGATGAGGTTGTACTTGCCGCGAAAGCATGGTGGTCGTGGGCTGTTGAATGCCCAGACCATGCACAATCGCGAGGTAAGCAACCTCCGTAACTACTTCCTGACGATGACGGACAGTCCAATGCATAGAGATGTCATAGGGTGTGATAAAGGACTTACCCCTCTGGCCTTAGCCAACGAGCAATGGCAAGACCCGGTAGTACTGAGTGTCTCTGGTCGCGAGGACATATGGAAGGAGAAGGAGCTGCATGGGAGGTTCTTTAAGGCTCTACACGAGCCCCACGTGGATACGAAGGCCTCACTACACTGGCTACGATTCGGTGACCTGTTCGGGGAAACTGAGGGTTTTGTCTGTGCAATACAAGATCAGGTTATCAAGACCAACAACTATAGGAAATACATCCTGAAGGATGGCACTGCCGATATTTGCCGGGCGTGTCGCCATCCCGGTGAGTCACTCAGGCATGTTATATCCGGTTGTTCGGCGCTTGCTAACACTGAGTATCTGCACAGACACAATCTTGTAGCCAGGATTCTTCATCAGGCGCTCGCTCTGAAATATGGTCTCGTCGCACAGGGACTACCGTATTATAAGTACACACCGGAAGCCGTGCTCGAAAACGAGCGCGCCAAGCTCTATTGGGACCGGCCCATTATCACAGACAGGACTATACTAGCGAATAAGCCTGATATTGTGGTGGTGGATCGGGCGCAGAATAGGGCGTTTTTGGTCGACATTACTGTCCCGCATGATGAGAACCTCGTGAAGGCCGAAACAGATAAGAAAACCAAGTATCTGGACCTGGCGCACGAGGTTGCCGACATGTGGGGGGTGGTGTCGGCCGAAATCGTTCCTATAGTCCTGTCCGCGAATGGGTTAGTTCCAACCAGTCTCATTAACCATCTGAGGCGGTTGGAACTCCGTGTGGGCATGCTTCCGGCTATCATGCAGAAGGCGGTGCTGCTTGATACAGCCCGGATAGTCCGGCGTTTTCTCTCGCTGTCGCCCTGACCTCCGGCCGCTTGGACTCCTCAGCCGGAGGGCGTCCGTCTGGCCACTCTGGTCAGACGGGACATTTACCTTTTTTTTCCCCACATAATAATAATAATAATAATAATAATAATAATAATAATAATAATAATAATAATAATAATAATAATAATAATAATAATAATAATAATAATAATAATAATAATAATAATAATAATAATAATAATAATAATAATAATAATAATAATAATAATAATAATAATAATAATAATAATAATAATAATAATAATAATAATAATAATAATAATAATAATAATAATAATAATAATAATAATAATAATAATAATAATAATAATAATAATAATAATAATAATAATAATAATAATAATAATAATAATAATAATAATAATAATAATAATAATAATAATAATAATAATAATAATAATAATAATAATAATAATAATAATAATAATAATAATAATAATAATAATAATAATAATAATAATAATAATAATAATAATAATAATAATAATAATAATAATAATAATAATAATAATAATAATAATAATAATAATAATAATAATAATAATAATAATAATAATAATAATAATAATAATAATAATAATAATAATAATAATAATAATAATAATAATAATAATAATAATAATAATAATAATAATAATAATAATAATAATAATAATAATAATAATAATAATAATAATAATAATAATAATAATAATAATAATAATAATAATAATAATAATAATAATAATAATAATAATAATAATAATAATAATAATAATAATAATAATAATAATAATAATAATAATAATAATAATAATAATAATAATAATAATAATAATAATAATAATAATAATAATAATAATAATAATAATAATAATAATAATAATAATAATAATAATAATAATAATAATAATAATAATAATAATAATAATAATAATAATAATAATAATAATAATAATAATAATAATAATAATAATAATAATAATAATAATAATAATAATAATAATAATAATAATAATATTATATGTGTGCGCGTAGATGAAAAACAAAATCGCCACTTTCATGCAATTTTAATTATACATTGCATTTTTTTAAAGCGATGTTAGTCCACTAGGTAGAACAATGGACTCTAAAGCGAGAGATCCAGATTAGATTCCCAGTGCGGGCACGACTTTGTTTATTTTAAATTACGTACATCTGTGAATTTGTAATAGCAAAACCTCACGCTGACTTGAAGGACAACATGGTAAGGAAATCCGCTGATTGGGTGGCTAAGCACGTATTGACTAGTCTTACCTGTAGGTTAGGCCAACTAAGCTGTCAGGATGGTATATATAAAGGTGTTAAGCAAGCCTACTCTATCTAAGAAACAATGTCCTAGACACTGCAGCGTGTGAATGGTCCCTTCGCCTATCGCGTGTGAGTAAAGGTGCCACTAGAGGCTATATAAATCATCTCGTTACGTAGATGCAAAGGCCAAAGTTACATTGCATTGACAGAATCTTGGTCCTGCTCCCACGCGCTCAGCGAGCGACATTCACTTCCAGTATTTCACGCTTCCGTTCCTACCAATAGGTACGTCTGCCACTGAATCCGAATTGCGTTGCGTGACAACAGTTGCGCCTTTGTCAACCTCCTCAAACTTGGCTTGATCCCAACTAGCGAACAATATAGAGATACCAGCCAGCATAACATTGACTACCACAGTAACAAATAGGTATGTATTATCTGCTCCCGCATAAGAACTCGTATTCGCGGCATTTCGTCTATGATGTTAAGTAACAAAATAATAAAAATATCGATGTTATTATTACATGTGTACGCATTCAGAGACATAAACGATGTCCCAGTATAAAAGACGAAGGGAAACTCAATTGGGAGAATTACTGTTATATTTTTTCCTGTTCTTCATACGGTTTTTTTATAAATGCAATTTTTCTCTCGTTTGATTTAGGTAGGGACATTTTTTACTTGCGAGATAAATTGTTGTAATTCCTCGCGGTGGCAGTTTTGTCCCTAATTGGTGCTTTGATGACGGATTAAGAGAGAAATAGTTGTGACGTAATTGACAGCCCAATCTGCGCTGTGGTTCGCTGATGGATACCAGCCCTACCGTGTAGCGTACGTATTATATTATACCCTAATATTTAAACCCGTGTTGATAACCGTACTCAATTGTTTTCCATAACCCTTTTCATGTAATTATGTTTCAGCCCCCTGAAAGTATCTATCAAGCCTACATCTATTTGACGGATGGTTTCTTAGAAAAAAACATGTAATATTACCATATTTTTTTAACTTCTAGACATTGTTCTTGTTTAACAAAGTTATAGGGAAAGTTTATTTGACTTTAGTGAACTGTATCATCATTTGTTTCAAACCTTGTTACGCGGGAGTAACTCTGTCGGAAGTTTATTTTTTTTCTTAACGGCGTCAGGAGATCGATCTGTTCCCGAGCGTCTGCTTTATAACTATTTTCGCGATAGCTTCTTTCTTTGGGTAATAGTGGAGTGAAGTGAGCAGTAAATCTCTATTACAGTTAGAGTGGCGCGGGTGGCAGAAGACGAAGTGGAAATTTACATGCGATGCGAAGATATTTTTGCACCTAATATTATGTCACTATTTTCTCCGACGACATTACCCTTTCACATTTTCACTCGAAGGAAAATGTGCCGCACATTAAGGCGTTGAAAGGCGCGTCAAGCTGATGATGGCGAGCAAGAAGGGCATAGATTTTGTCGCGGGGAAGTTTAAAGTTGGACACAAGCCCTCGGTGGGTCTTGCTTTCCTTGGAAGTTTCGGCAGCAGCTTCGACTGAAGTTTATCGCTTGTCGGGCCGATCGCAGCGCGTCTTACCGCAGACGCCGCGGAATGTTTCGGCCAGCGGGGATGTTTGAAACATACCTACTCTATCGATCTCAGTGTAAGCACTTTAATTACTTGAGTAAGATTAACTTGCTTCTGCCCTATTGAGGATAGTACTCCCAGCTAGATAGCTAAGATTCTCAGACGCTTTCAATGAGACTTCAAGTTGCAAAGCCAGAATTTGGTTATTACTCACAGCTTCTATGAATACAAATATCGACGGCAATAATCTCTCCTATAAAAGCATTAAGATAATGACTTAATCCGACATAGCATGGCCATTTCGACTACATGCATATAAATTACATACATGATTTGCTAGAGCGCTCGGCTTATTCCGAAGCTATAATGCTCGTCGTAAAATTTTATGGGACGTCTTCCGTAAGCTCTGATAGGCGAATCAAAGGAATACACGTCGTATTATAACACGTTAAGTTACATTAGTTCAACCTACTTATCGTGTTTCGAGCATAAAATCTATTTGAAGTAAATCTTACGAGATTAGCATCGCTTAAAAGTAATTCCTTTCTTAATTTAGTCGGTTAATTCTTTGGATTGGTATTAAAATTGCTCTTAACGGTCTCCTAAGTTTTTTTCAGCATTTCTCAATAGTCTAGGAATCTAATAAGTTTGACAAGCATTACATCGCTCTATATCCCTGTCAAAACTTTTATGGGATGCGAGACCCTACTCACTCCATAAACCTTAGGCCGCGTCTTTAGGGTAGTATATCCTACATATAGATATATGTAAGCAAGGAAAAAATATTACGGGATATCTCTTCACGACACAATAATAAAGAAAAACATGTACCGACTGTCATCAAACGATATTTTACTTTTATGAGATGGTACTATATGTACCTTCAGCAATATTCGGTCGTATCTTTTTCTTTTATTTACACGTATGCCCTACACGATAAGGACTGCTTCGAGTTAGCAACGCTGTTACTTACTCTACAAACTTTTACGTCACTTACATAATGTATCACCAGCCAGTACCTAAAAAAATGGAGTGCTTTTTTATTGGAAGCCTAAATAGAAAATTGATGTCAACAAGATAAAAGTATGACAAAGATAAAACAAGTTTTTATCGAAGCAACTCTGCGAGAGCGAGCTGGGACCGAGTGCATTTTCTTCCTCCGCTTGACGAACCAGAAAAATATAATTTTATTTAGAGGTTTCCCGAGACGAGCGTGTTACAGTGCTCAGATGGGAGTCTGCACTGGATTTTATTATTTAACTTGGACAGAAAGGGGACACAGAGACAGTTGTAAAGAAATTCATCAAAAGTTTTGATTGTATTACTTACTCCGCCTTGGGTGCTACTTAGTTCGCCGGGCTCGGCTCTTGTTGTACTTGGTACTTACCTGAAAGGTGCTTGTTAGCAGCAAATTGAAACAATACACTTCAAGTTTCGATTCAACTCGAGATAATTACGCGCAGGCATTACTCTAGCATCTACTCTACCACAACTGTTTTAGTCTTCTAATTATAAACAATTTGCCTTATTGTCTGTAGCTATTTATACCAATATCACCTACCACGTGACATTTGCGTTAATTCAACATAAACCTTAGAAGGCTTTCCGTCCACAATGCTTCCAACACAATTCGGATCATATTTCGCTCCCCATCGAGATGATCTCGCATTCGACATAAAATTGCACTTCCCACTTAATGTTGAATGGGGATTATCTTTATGGGGATCACAATTGCTTGGGGTCCTCGCGACCGCTAGTACCTACTTACTGCACTCAAAAGTCCTATGAAGCGTCGTAAAAATGATCAGAGCGCTTTTGTGTCGCGCCTCAAATCGCGCCTTCGGCCGAGTCCGAGGGCGCAGCGGGCTTAAAGCTTGCAAAACTGTCTTGGGCCATACGTGTGGGCGAGTGGGTGACTACACAGCGATCGTGGCTCGCCCTAGTTTAATTAATCTGGATTTGATGAGGGATTAGGTCGCTGCGACGCGTGACGGATCGCAGCGACTCGAACGCCCTGGCCCCGTCTACTGCGGTTTAAAGCGGATTTGCCGAGCAGCCTCCTATTCTGGCTCCGCATAATTTGTACACACGCTCACGGAGTGCTATTTACCTCCCTTAAGTAACGTTACAATATTAATCTCGGCTGTGTTGTATGACCCACCTTTGTAAGTACGCGGAGCAATTTTCAACGAGCTTACGGCTAGGTCGGCGTTTTAATATAAACCTTCCCGATTTCACGGTCCCCGTTAATCACAATTAAATTTTCGGATTTATGCCGCCGTAGTGTTCTATTCAACGTTGAAGATTTAAATCACGGTGGACAGGTTTATTTGAAAAGGACCCCGCTTTGACTTTGATTATATCAAATTCAATGGAGGTGGAGGAGAGTTCTAGTGAATTAGCAGTAACTAACACGCCACTATGAGAGACGCTTATTGAGTTTGCCCAAATTAACTTGTAGGGAATGCTTTACATTTAATTCGCTGAGTATTTATTTAATCTAGTTACTAATGTTATAGCCAGGATGAAGGGTAGAATGTAATTTATCAGCTTGTTTAAACTAAGCCAGTATAAAACAAAGTTGATATTACATCGAACGGCGAAATCTAAGTACTCCTCTTTTTTCTTAAGTACTTAAACACGTAAGTTAAGAACTGCTGCACTGTAGTTTTTCTCCAAACTCAAATGACCGTTGTGTTTGACCGATCAATCTACTAGACGTTTTCGCCCACGTGATTCGTATCGGCGTCGGGTGGAATGAGGTGCAAAATCAGTCAGGGGTATAATCGGCGTGAAAGATGACTATGCAAGTAGCTCAACAGACTTAGCGAGCTTCTTACAAAAAGGTCTATAGGTAATTATTGGACACCTGTCCGTCCGTCTTCATGTCGGTATAGATACCTACGCCGAGGCGAAGAATAACCGGTGGCCGCGCAACGTGGCCAGCACCATCGACAGTAGGAGGTTCTGGGTACCTTCTGTGTTTTATGACCGTAGCCTCATGACTGAGGGAAGTGAATATATGGCAGCTATCGCCAACTCACTCCCTTCGGTTCTATTATGCATCTGGCGCATAATATGGTCGCATGTAGGGTCCGTTATGTAGGTACGCATATGTTGTCAAAGCATCGCATTGGCGCTAGTCCTCTTCATCTTTTCTGCGCTACAATGGATGATGAGATACTCCTCACTGTAAGGGTAGGTATGTACGTTGTGAAAATTCTAAAGACTGACTCCAAGAACTAATCTAGCTAGAAGTTTTAGGAACACTTAAGTTTACTTGAGTAACACAAGATTCAGTCAAAATACTACTGCTTCGTACTTGTAGGTAGCACAGTTTTCTGCGAGCAATGTTTCTCAAAGTGAAAGCTTGGGATCTGAGCGCCTGCGATGTTGAATCCTAGCAGAGACGAGAATTAACTACTCAACTTGCGGAGTTTATGAAGAGAAACAACGAAACGGCACACAGTCGAGTCAAATGCTTTTATTTTACTTTTATCAAGTTGCTCCGGTCATGCGAACTCCATTCAGCTACCAAGATTTATTTTCATTTTCAGAAGCATGAAGCTTATTTTCGTTTTATTTGTTTGTCAGCCGGAAGCTGCGAAATTTAATAAAATCAAATCGGTCAAAGAATTTTCCAGTACTTTTTAATCAAAATCAATTTTAACTCTCCCTTCCAGTGAAACAGTTTCAAGAGAAAAAAATTAATGCTACCAGCTACGTGCGTAGTGAAAAATGCGATAAGTTCCGGAACATGAAACAAAATCCATTACATTAATGTTAAAGAGGAGCCACAATACGTCACTGTCAGGCGGGAGCGGGTCCGGGAAGTGATTTCAAAGGCGAAATGCCCGCGACGTGCTATGACTTACAATGCTATTACACTCGACCACTCTGATGGAGCCAGAAGAGCAATCAACTACGTACAGCATTTTTCATTAAACGGTAAAAACTGCTCACATGCCCTTGCATCGTTTTTGTGGGGAAAAAACGGTCAAATGCGATTTGAATTCGCATATGGAGGGTTTCGGCAACAGGTCGGCCTTTCCATTTTCATTGCGAATTAAGCAACTGCGTTGAGTGCACCAAAGCAAAGGTCGATGTGCATTTGACATTACCATGCCTTGTTATCGTTTTTTTGTATAACTTGCACTGCCCTGCAGGCAAATGCCTTCTCTCACAGAGAGAGTATAGGCTTAACTATCACGCGTGCCCACCGCGGATTAGCAATTTTAAGCGCTGAAAATCTAAGTGTCTGATGTTCAGACACTCAGGTTTCCTCACGATGTTTTCTTTCACTGTTAGCGAGTGGTATAGTAATTTCAAAAACCTATTTAGAGGCTAAAATTGTAATAGTAATTTACCCACGAACTACTGAATATGAGGCAACCTTTGTTACCTTTATCAAAATAATTTTGTTTTCTTTCATTCATTTCAGGGGCTTAGGGGAAGCCCGTTTTTATTATTTGGTCGTTTACTTTAGAGTTTGCACAATACAATATTTTTACAATAGAGAAAAAAAAAGAATACGATTCTTGTAGTTTCGTGTGTTTGTGGTTCCCTTAACTCCTAACTTGCTCGCATAATCTGTGAAAATTCCGACTAACTTTTACGGTTCAAACGAACAGCCCACTAAACGATGGACAATCTTAGAGAGATTGAAAGCACATTCAATTCCTGGTATCAATTGAAATTACATTGACGGCCGCGTGTCTGCACTGTGGTAGAACTTTTACAAAAAAGGCCATGCGAGCTATGTCCTTAAAGTCCAACCAGCAGATGCCTGTAGCCCGGGGGGTAGAACAATGGACCCGAACGCGAGAGACCAAGTTTGATTCCCAGTGCGGGCATGTACCTATCACTTTGTTTTCTAAGTTATATTACATTTATGAAGTTATAGTAGCAATACCACTCGCTAACCATGAAGGAAAACATCTTGAGGAAACCTGAGCCTTAAGGTGTTCAAATATCTCAGCGCTTGACATTGCCAATCCGCGGTGGGCACGCGTGGTAATTAAGCCCGTGCTCTCTTTCCCTTCTGCTCTGCAGTGGGACATTTATGGGTTACACAAAAAAGAGTCACGAGCGTAAATGTTCAAGAAACTCTGCAGAAATCACCTGTAATTGTTGCAAAGGTCGTTCTTGATGCGAGTACATCTACCATCACTGACACAGGAGTAGCCGTGACCGAAATCGTCGGGACCACCATCATCTTTGACTACGGAACTCCGAAGCATGTGAACTATAGAAATTAATGTCGACAGATTTTTTTCCAAATAAGAAATGCTAATGCTTTCCTAGCCTATTTTATTTATCAGAAAGAACTTTTTTATGACAAACCTAGAGATTCAAATAAAATGAGTAAGAACTCTACCAAATTGTATCAGTGACGGTATTGGCATTGACTCTAGCAAAAATGGTAGGTAATTTATTTCATTTCATTTTAGACAAACTCATCTCTAACGCATTCATTTGTGAATATTATTAGTAATATAGCATCTCGAGATTTTCGTTTCACTGTTTGTCGAGAAATGTTACATTTTAAAACTGTACTCCACCCCTGTGTTACTTAAATATTTAAGAGAATCAGTGGACCCGCCCCACAAATTCACAAATTAATTTCAACTTGTCATAATAAAGCCAGAGTGTCTCGTTTGCTCTTTGTAACGTAGAAGCGTAATGTAGAGAATGCACTTACTTAGCTCCTTATTAAAATTCATGAGTTCAAGACTGTTTCCGCCGCATGTATGTTATAGTGCCTTAAATAATCACTTTCAGCAAACTTAGTTACACAGCCGATACATAAGGAGTTGTTGAGTTCGCCTCGCTCGTTCTAAGTGTAAATGCGAGCGTCCAAAAAACGAGTAGATCGTTTTTATGTGCCTAATTCTTGAAAAATAGTGATGAAAAAATTGTTGAATAACAAAGCCATTCCCTCTGACCCGGGTGTGAGGACGCAATGTTTCACTGTCGCGGGAATGCCGGGAGACGGCAGTAATGTTCCGCTTATAGTCAGAAATGAGCGGGCGGTCCGGAACCTTCGACAATAATACGGAACTATTCCTGTCTATTGAGAAAACTTTGCCCCTCGCACCACCACAATCCCCCTTTCACTAAAAGGACGTTGTTACCGCCTTCGTTCCTTTCCAACCTTTGTTGTTTCTTAAGAATGTTGCTATTTTAAAATCCTGAGGTTTCTCTGTGACGCAGGTCGTTACTAATTTACTAAGACGCAACTCAAGCTGAGCAGTGTCGCGTAAACGTGCCGCGGAATAACTCAGGATCAGAAACGCGGCAAGCTCACAGCTCGGAATTTTGTGTACAGTCGTCAGTAGGTCAACCTTTACGTGTTTATTGCAAAGTCGCTGAGTACGGTGCACGCCTGCAAAGGTCTATGAGCTGTCGCCTGTACTTTATTACATAGTAACGTAGGGCCGAGAGGTCCTTTAGAGCAACTCAATCATAAGTCTTTAGGACGGACATTGAAGGTATTGGAGGCTATCGTAAAGCCTTCGGATTCCGAGTGAGATAACACACCCGGAAAAGAACGATACTGAAGCTTTCTTATTCTTTATACTTTAATAAAATTCAGTCAATTAATCAACGAGGAACAATCTGATTGCAATCAGGGCCATGCGATTTATATTCCGTACCTAATCCCGCGTTACTCTTTGATTATCTCCAATGGAGTGTGATAGAAAAATTTAAATTCCTGAGACGTTTCAGCAAGACAGCGCCGATAAAACAGACGCGCTCCGACGGCTGGAAGTAAATTCCAGAGCGTCCTTTTATTATAATTTTCCTTAAATCAACAACAAAATAATCAATCTTTTTTCTTTAGAATAGAAAAGCGTATTGCGTCACACTGTAGCTCGACATAGATACATCAAGGGTCGACATTGCACAGTATTTTCAGAAGCCCAAATAATTTTTGTACACGGAAAATTATGTTTGTGTCCAACTTAATTAAGCGTCTCTGTCACCAACAACGCTATCCTAGCTTGGCCGTAACACTCTAGCTCTTAAATCGCAAACTAGTCTGTACTTCATCCTCTTAACGAGCTCTTTTAGTGAGCTTACTTTCGAGGGTAATTAATAAAATTCAGGAAAAATAGTTGATGCGGTTTAGCTATACCGAGTTAGAAAATTTTAGATCATTTGGCGAGATTTATTCTCCACCGATCTGATCAGACTGAGAAATAAATCATGGGTATGACTGAATAAATAGCGGCTGTCAATACGTAGACGATTTATCTTATTCTTGGCTGGTCTCGAGCGTCAATTAAAGCCTTCGTCTCACCGAATCACAGTAATTGCAGGCGTAGTGAAACTCGAGAAACTTACACTTACGGGTTTCAGATAGGATATTTGCGAGGCGGGGGCGGGTGTGCCGAGGGCGGGCGGGCGAGCTCGGAAGGCCGAAAGCATCTTGCGGAAGCGGCACTTAGATTCGTCTTAATCCGCCGCAACCGCTACCGCAACACAACTACTCCGCAATCCATCATGCTGCTTGGATCAATTAAACTGGGATCCGACCCGCGCGAGGACACCCTCGCTGCAATCCTAATTAGCTTGATTACATTCTGCAAGTACTATCGCTCACAAACTATAGAAACAAAGTGAGCAAAGGAATTGCTTACTTAGCTTTGGACCTTACATAATATGAATGTATATTTAGTATGTATGCATTCTTTTCAGAAAATCCAAGAGAATATTACAGTTTTAAGTGATAAATATCTCTGACTTTTTTGCACAGTCCATTTGTAGAGGCGAAGAGCATATTCTTGTATGACAGATTATCAGACAGTTGCGATTCCCATTTCACACTCGGAGAACATTCCAGGACGCTCAGTTACTCCACCATCGTGAGTAATAAATTGGCTTGGCTAGAATATGGGGGCCAGTTGTTTTAGTCGAATGCAACAGTGAAAGAAGTCGAACTGACTTTTGTACGCCATAACGAAGTTACTAAGTCAGTTTTTACGTTGCATAGTGCAATAATTAAGTCGAATTTGAACAGAGCTGCAGTAAACCAGGTCTTGCTTGGCGGTAAATACAGGGAAGTGTGCGGGTGGCGTCGGCCCACATAAATATTCGCAAGCAAGTTATGCGCATTCTGTTCCGCAGTTTGGAGACACAAAAACACCTCCGAAACGTGGCTTTGATTTTAAATTCTAATTTTATGACGTCTGCTTTGCATATCATAAAGTATTTTCTCGGAGCCCGAATGGCTTAATATCCTTCGCGATATCATACAGCTTATTGCAAAAGTTACTTGTACTTATTGCATTTACTGCCATAGTTTTGCGGTAGCTAAACGGGAACTAAGAGTTTCGATTTCCAGGTAAACACGTAAGCACTTAAATATATTGTGCACCAATGTAGACGTCTAGAAAATGAGTAAAATTCCTGTGTAGGTAGGCAAAAGCCAACCTCAATCAATCATATGAAACCGCGCCGCGATGTAGGAAGCTGAACCGGCGCGGCGGAGAGTTTCGACATCCAATATGAACTCAACTGGATAACTGCCATCACGATTAGGGGAAGCCTAAATATACTTTAGCAAAGTTGATGTGTCGAACGGTAAGTTTGAAAACAAAGGCTGAGCTTACGTCGACATAAGTCGGTATAATTTTGCTGATTCGCGTCTTACAAAACGTATTTCCCAAGGATTTTGGCAAGTTGCGTAACTAATGAAGTAACTTGTGACACGGGCTCGGGCCTCGGGATCGACGTAATCAAATTAATGAGAAAACTTCACTTCAATTTAGGGTTTCCTGCCCCAATCTTAAGGATATTTGGCAGCGGTCAAGTACCTGAAGTAGGCACGATGATTGTAGTTACTTTTAAACTTAGGACTGGAATTTTCTCGGCTGTCCGTTGTCAGTTGTCAGCCGTACAAGAAAGCTCTCTAACCAACGTTGATTGTTGGCCAAAAATATATTATACAATTAAAACCTCTGCTTTTAGGTGTAATAATAATTATTCTGTTCGTATTGCACTAATACTTACATCAGTATTTTATCTTTTGAAGTAACTGGATATGTAGGGCAATTGAAATCAAAATTAAATTAAATAAATTGCATAGACATAGAAACAGTTTAGTGCTGTAACACTAACCTCTTGAGGTGCTCTGCCTGAGGGGCTAGGTTTCTGCGCGACCCGGTGAAATACTACCCGGGTTGGCGCTTTCAAGGATGCCTATGGGGACTACTCACAAATGACTACGCTTGGATTCCAAAAACCGACACCATTTAATATATACAGACCTAATATTTACACAATTAACCCTACACACTCAAATTGTCTCTCACTTAACCTACCACTAGTTTTAACCATTGTCCCTGTATTATCACTGTCTTTGTTACACACCGACACTCACACAACTTAACTACTGATGGACACTAGGGGCGACTTGCTCACTATTATTATCTGCTGTACTACTCCCGGTGAGAGGTACCTACGACTCTCAATGATCCTGGAGTGGCCGATATCGGGATCCCCAACATACCGCTCTCAGGATTCCCTATTATCTGGGGTGGCCACCATCGGGAACCCCAACGTGCCAACACCCAGAGGCTAAGGTGGGCACACGAGATGTCCTAGGCCGGCTAATATCGGCAAACCAACATGCCATGCCATAAGACATCTCGTGAGTGGCATCGGCTAACCTCGGATGGGCCCACAGAGGCGGACCACTGTACCACTTCCGGCGATCAGCCGATGTGCCCTCACTTGTTCCTCAACCCTCTACAGATCGGGATCCCCTCCGACTGTCCTGAAACCCTACCGGGACTCCCACAGCGAACCAGAAACCCCTTAAATTGACACCGGGACCGGACCTACGGTGAACGTCTTTACTGGTAGTGGGAGCCGCTCGACTGAGCTAGCGCTGCGCCTTTTATATTCGCGTCGCCGCCGTGCCGCGCCTCCCGCCAGTCCTTGCTGGCGTCACTGCATGTGGCGCCCCGCGCCGCGGGCCGCGCTCCGCTGGCGCCTTGTCACGCCGTGCCTGCGTGGTGCTTGTGGTGTGGCTGGTGACGTGGTTAGCTACGTCACATTCCCCCCCTTCGTGTGAGGATTTTTTCCTGTGGGGAAAAAATCAGCATTACAGAAACGGGAAGGGTTGCCCTAACACTTTACTCCTTTACGCGTTTTTCCCGACTGTCTAATAACACGAACTTGCCTTTTAATCCTTTTCCTAGAACATTTTAGTTGTTTACTTTTTGCTATTAACTTGTTTTGTAGCTCTTTAGCTGTTTTATTTACACGATTGTAACCTGATAACCTCCGGACAATACAATTTACCGATAAATAAGCTGTCATCGACTTTTTTTTTTTGCGTTCCGTTCTACGGCTACTTGTCGCCCCTAGTATCGATTACTAATTTAGTAACTAAAATAAAATCGTTCGTAAAAAAATAAAGTTGTACCGAGAATTTATTTGTTCCGTTTTCTGTAAATATCATCTTTTATTTTTCTGTGTGGTATTCCTTTAAATCCTTTACGTGGCTTGTTATCAATCGCCTTCTTCGTGCCTGGTCACTTAACTTAAACATTACGGGTGACATTATCTCGACTATTCTATAGGGTCCTGAAAACTTTGGTGCTAGTTTCGCACAGAAGTCTCGACCCGCGTTTGAGAGTGGGAATTCTCTTTTCAGTACTAAATCCCCTAGGCGTGGTTCCCACTGTCTCCGGTGCTTGTCGTAATGTATTTTTTGCCTGTTCGATGCCGTGTTCTGATGTATTCGTGCTAGTTCATATACCTCCTCGATTCTTTGTCTTTCTTTTAGGGCTGGTGTAGGGAAATCGTTTCTATCTCCTGGCATTTTAAGTTCTCTTCCGAACAGCATGAAGGCCGGCGTATATTTAGTTGATTCTTGTCGTGATGTGTTAAGTGCGAAGTTAAACTCTGGCAAGAACTCGTCCCATTTTTTGTGGTTTTCTGATATGTAAGCTGTTATCATTGATTCTAACGTCTTGTTTACTCTTTCTGTGGGGTTGCATTGTGCCGAATAGGGAGGTGTTAGTCTTTGTTCGATGCCGTATTTCTTGAGCTCGTCTTGAAACTGTTTACTGACGAATTGCCGGCCATTATCGGATAAAATTGTTCTAGGACATCCGTAGCGCATAAGAATGCATTCTTTCAGGGCTCTTATTATGGTCGTTGCGGTTGCTGTTCTCAGTGCTCTTACTTCTGTCCACTTTGTAAACTTGTCGTGGAATACTATTATATAGTTGTAACCTGTCGATGACCTTGGAAGTGGTCCTATTAGATCCGTTGTTATTGTTTGCCATGGTTCTGTATCATTGTTTACGTGCATTAAGCCTGCTGTTTTTATTTGTTGTGGTTTGTTTCGTTGACAAGTTTCGCAGTTTCTCACGTATTTTGCAACATCTCGGTACATTCCCGGCCAGTAGTACCGTTGAGCTATCTTATTTAAAGTTTTGGCTGTTCCCAGATGGCCCGCGTTAGGTGAATCGTGGTTCTCCTGGAGTATCTCTGTCTTTGAACTTTTCGGTATGCAAAGTTTCCATTCTGATTGCGGTTGTATCTTTACCCCGTATGACATACTTCCGATCTTCTTGTAGAGTTTTTTGTCTCTGATGCAGTAACTCGGATCTATATTTGGTGTTTCTTCGGTTTGTTTCTTTTTCCCTTCATACCAGTTATCCGTCGTGGTATTCATATCTGTCGTACATACCGGGTTTCGTGATAACTCGTCTGCTACTTGGTTTTCTTTACCGCTTCTATACTGTATTTGGAAATCGTACTGTTGTAGCTGCAGTGCCCATCTAGCAAGTCTTCCCGAAGGGTTTTTAAGATTATTCAGCCATTTCAGTGCTTGGTGATCGGTCAGTACTGTGAAATGGTATCCCTCCACGAATGCTCTCATTTTCTCGATCGCCCATACTACCGCCAGACACTCCTTTTCCGACGTCGAATATCGTGTTTCCCGTGGTAGCAACGATCTACTCGCATACATGATTACTTTCTCCTGTCCTTCATGTTCCTGTGTTAGTACGGCTCCTAGTCCGATGTCACTGGCGTCGGTCTGAATTGTGAACGGTTTCGTGAAGTCTGCTCTCGTTAGTACCGGGCTTCGAGTTAGTAGTTGTTTCATTGTGTTGATTGCCTTTTCCTGTTCTTTTCCCCATGCGAATTTATGTTCTTTCTTCAGTAGTCGGACCAGTGGTTCCATTATTTCAGCGTATCCTGGTATGAACTTCCTGTACCAAGACGTCATTCCGATAAATCTTCTTAGTTCCTTTACCGTTGTTGGCGCTTTCAGTTGTATTATTACTTTAACCTTGTTCTCGTTCATTTTTTTCCCTTCCCTTGTTACGACGTGTCCCAAGTACTCTACTTCGGCTTTACAGAACTCGCATTTCTCTCTGTTGATGTTTAGTCGGGCCTCTCTTATTCTTTTGAAGATCTCTCTTAGGTGGTCTACGTGTTCTGTGAAGGTGTTGCTGCATACTATTATGTCGTCCAGATAAACGTAGGCGTTTGGTTCTAACTCTGGTCCGATGACCATGTCTAGTAGCCGTTGAAACGTTGCCCCACTAGAGTGCAGACCAAAAGGCATTACTCTGAATTGGTATAGTCCTCGTCCCGGGACTGTGAATGCTGTATAAGGTTTGCTCTCGTCTTCCAACGCCACGTTCCAGTATCCATTCTTGAGATCCAGTTTCGAGAAGTAGTTAGCGTTTCTTAGTTTTTCTAAGGTATCATCTATTTGGGGTATCGGGTATGCGTCTTTCTCTGATATCTCGTTTATCCTCCTGAAATCAATACAGAATCTGTAGTCCCCATTCTCTTTCTTCGCTAGTACAATTGGTGAGCTGTATGGACTGCTTGACTTTTCTATCACTCTGTCTTCCAACATTTTTGTAATCTTTTCATCTATTATCTGTTGTAGTTTGGGGTTTCTTGGATAATACTTTTGTTTCACCGGTACTGTATGTTTCATTTTTATTTTATGTTTCAGCCAAGTGTTCCCTTTTGCCGTTCTTTCGCATGCCTCAAATTCCTGCTGTAATATTTTCTTCAGTCTCTGTTCCTGGTCTTCTGTTAGGGTATCGGTTATGACTTCTGTTTCTCTTGATTTTGTTTCTTGTTTTACCTGTGGTTTTTCCCATGATAATTTGAGGCCGATTCTGTTTATTATATCCATCCCTATTATATTTATTGCGGAACCGGGCAGATAGCTTACTTGGTGCACAAAGCTTATCCCATTGATTTCTAATTCTAGAGCAAATGCTTTTGTGATACTTAATGTACTACCATCAGCTAGTGTGATGCTGCGTTTACACATTAGTTCTTTGGCTGCTCCTCCTGTAAGGCAAAACAGATACGTTTCTTGGTTAATATACGAATTTGTTGATCCCGTATCTATTAGTGCTTTGAAAGTCTTGTTTCTTACCTTCATGTCGACGTAGTGTCTATTGTCTTTCCTTTCATCCTCTCCTGAGGTGTTGGCGTATTCATTTCTCCTGGTTCCTTCTAGGTTTCTCCCTGATTCACAACAATTTCGCGACAACTTGCCTATTACTCCACATTGCCTGCAGAAAATAGCTCTTCTTCCCCTACATTCCTTCGATTGATGGCCGTATTTTCCACAGTTCCAGCAGCATCGTATCGTCTCGTATGTCGGGGTTATCTTGCGACCTGTTTCTGGCATGTTTCGTGTCTGGTCTAGCCACCTTGAGTTTGCTATTGGTGAGTATTGACGTCCTGTTATAGCCGTATGATAGTTGTTGCGTTCCTGCTGTATTTTCTCGTACTCATTCGCTAGGTTGATCAGGTCCCGAATGTTCTTGACGTCTTGTCTCTTAGCATAGCACTTGTAGTCTGGATGCATGTTTTGGTATATTCGTTCTAACTTCTCTACCTCGTTCATTTTTCCGTGTCTTCGGATTAGTGTTTGCAGGTCTATAAGATAGTTAATGAAACGCTCTGTGTACCCCTGTTTTCGTGAAATAATTCTTTCAAGTAGTTCTGTTTCAAAATTTCTTGGGAAGTAATATTCTTTGAATTCTTCTGTAAATTCTGCAAAGGATTTCCACTGTGAGCTGTTGTTTCTATGTCATAGGAGCGCTTTCCCTTTGAGAACTTTTGGCAATACGGCTAGTGCTGCCTCAGGCTTCGTATCATTTATTTTCATTAATTCTTCCAACCTTTCCAGGAATTCAACTGGATCTTCCCCGATGTCGAACACGAGATCCATGTTGGTGAGCATGGTGATCGAGGTTTTCTCCATGTTTGTCATGACTTCAGTAAATTCTTCGTGATTATTTTTATCTTGCTGGGGGTTTCGCACTCGATGACTTCCCTCACTACACTGTTAATTTCTCTGATTGACTCTGACTTTGGGATAATCGTCGTTTCGTCACTTGTGTGAGTAAGGTCCCTAGGATATATGGGTTTTAAACGTTGGGCGCCATTGTAACACTAACCTCTTGAGGTGCTCTGCCTGAGGGGCTAGGTTTCTGCGCGACCCGGTGAAATACTACCCGGGTTGGCGCTTTCAAGGATGCCTATGGGGACTACTCACAAATGACTACGCTTGGATTCCAAAAACCGACACCATTTAATATATACAGACCTAATATTTACACAATTAACCCTACACACTCAAATTGTCTCTCACTTAACCTACCACTAGTTTTAACCATTGTCCCTGTATTATCACTGTCTTTGTTACACACCGACACTCACACAACTTAACTACTGATGGACACTAGGGGCGACTTGCTCACTATTATTATCTGCTGTACTACTCCCGGTGAGAGGTACCTACGACTCTCAATGATCCTGGAGTGGCCGATATCGGGATCCCCAACATACCGCTCTCAGGATTCCCTATTATCTGGGGTGGCCACCATCGGGAACCCCAACGTGCCAACACCCAGAGGCTAAGGTGGGCACACGAGATGTCCTAGGCCGGCTAATATCGGCAAACCAACATGCCATGCCATAAGACATCTCGTGAGTGGCATCGGCTAACCTCGGATGGGCCCACAGAGGCGGACCACTGTACCACTTCCGGCGATCAGCCGATGTGCCCTCACTTGTTCCTCAACCCTCTACAGATCGGGATCCCCTCCGACTGTCCTGAAACCCTACCGGGACTCCCACAGCGAACCAGAAACCCCTTAAATTGACACCGGGACCGGACCTACGGTGAACGTCTTTACTGGTAGTGGGAGCCGCTCGACTGAGTTTTTTTTTTTTTTTTTTTTAACCCTATAAAGGGCACCCTCCGGAGGACACGGGGGAGGGAGGTGGTGAATGCTCATGCATAACAGCACGGACCCGGCCGTGCTGCCAATGTGGGACTCACAAGAAGTGCGCCTACCCACTAAACACCACCTTGGGACTGGTTTTGGTCCTAGAGACCCCTAAACCCACATCGGGAGCGACCCCCCTCGAGGCCGAGGAGGGCGCACAGCGGAGCTCCCTAGCGGAGCGTCCGCTTAGAAGAGTTTATATTACAAAACTGCTATGAAAGAGCAGTGCCCCCCCTAGGGGGGACACTGGCAGAGGAGGGGGGCGCGTCTGACTGAGACCGAGCCTCTAAGAGGTGGTTCAGGTCAGACGACAATTTGTCGGGCGGGTCAACGAGTACGTTCCTGGGCCTGCGCACCAGGTAACGTGGGTCCGTCGTGGGCGGAGAGTAAGCCGCTGCTTCGCGGATCAGGGGGTTGGGATGTTCTTCAGCAGTGCTGAAGAACGTCTCTGAGAGGGACCTAATAAATTGCTGCATGGTTGGGATTTCCATGTCCCGATGTAGGTCTGCGTTCCTGACGCACCAGTGAGCGTTCAGTGCCCTACGAATAAAAATGTTCTGTACCCTCTGCAGTCCGTACAGGGCTGAGGGGGACGCGTGAGCGAAGACGGGTGCCGCGTAAGTCATCACGGGACGAATGCAAACCTTATAGAGCGTTCGCTTGTTCCTAGCTGACATCCTACTGTGCCGGCCTATCATGGATGATAGGCGGCCTAGGTAAAATCGGGCTGTCCGGGTCACCTTCCGGATGTGTGGGACGAAAGTCAGGTTCCTATCTAAAATGACACCTAGGTACTTGGCGGATTTTTGCCAGGGGACTGGGGTCCCTAACATGCGAATGGGGGGGTCCTCGCCGAGAAACCGTCCACGCTTGTGTTCAAAACGCACAGCCGTGCTTTTCTCCGGGTTGACCTCGATGCGCCATAGTCTGAACCAGGCTCCTAGCTTATCGACCGCGGGTTGGAGTTTGCGGAGGATACACGACATCTGCCGACTCTTGCAGTAGAGTGCGGTGTCGTCGGCAAAAAGTGACAATTGGACCCCATCGCCGGGAATGGGAATGTCATTTGTGTACGAAATGTACAGGAGGGGGGAGAGCACGGAGCCTTGCGGGACCCCGGCTCTGAGCGGACGGGGGGACGAGAGTACCCCCTCGTGTCTAAAACGGAAGGACCGATCCTTCAAAAAGCTATATATGACGCGGACAAGTCGGTCGGGGAGACCCAGTTCGTACAATTTGTACACGAGCCCTGCGTGCCAGACCTTGTCAAAGGCCTTGGCGACATCGAAGAAGACGGCTACCGTCTTTTCGCGCCTAGGGAAGAAACCACTCAAGATATACTCTACTATGCGGTGGACTTGTTGAGGGCAAGAGTGCCTAGCTCGAAAGCCAAATTGGTGATGGATGATGAGAGGGGGTCCCTCTGACGGGAAGAGGTGGTTTCTCATACGAGTGAGAATAACTCGTTCGAAGAGCTTGCCCATGGCCTTAAGAAGGCTGATGGGGCGGTGGCTAGATGGGACGTTGAGGGGCTTCCCGGGCTTGGGAATGCCTATGACTGTCGCCTCTTTCCATGCGGATGGAAAGTGACAGAGGTCAAAGCAGGCATTGAAGAGAATGGCAAGGAGGGTGAGCACCTGGCCGGGGAAGTTTTTGAGCGCTAGGTTGGCAATACCGTCCGCTCCTGGGGCCTTTTTACGTTTCAGTCTTTTGATAAAAAGCTGAATTTCGTCAGTGGATACCGCGATAGGGTCGTCGGTTAAGGGGAGGGAGGTCTTTTTACGGACCTCCTCCTCAACCTTGCCTATGTGAACTGGGTCTCTATGCTGGACGCTGGGAGAGCATTGAGCCTCAATGCTGTCAGCGAAGCATTCGGCCTTTTCGTCGTCCTCGAAGGCGGTAGTGCCATCGGGACGCATCAAGGGAGGGGTGTGGGTGATCGCGTCAACCCGAAGGGCCCTAGCTACTTTATAGTATGCTACGTGGGAGGGGGAAATGGTCTCCATGAGGTCACCCCAATTGGAGTTGCTCAATTCGGAGAGCCGCGACCGGACTTGCCGTTGGAGGACGTTTGCACGTTTCCTGTAGGCAGGAGTTGGGTAGAGCGAGGCCCTTCGAAGGGCGGCTCTTTTGGCCCTTATCAGATTTCTGACGTCGAGAGGGAGCTTACGGTCATGGACCGGGACTTGGTGTTCGTTGTCACGGATGGCTGTTTGGATCACATGCGTGAGGGAGTCTACGGCGCTATCTATTTTATCCGTGCTGTCAAGACAGCCGGGTGTGAGCACAAGAGGCGAATCGGGGGCTTCAGCAACGGTGACTAGGGAGGCTTTAACACCGTCCCAGTTAGTGATAGTCTTAACCGAGCTAGCGCTGCGCCTTTTATATTCGCGTCGCCGCCGTGCCGCGCCTCCCGCCAGTCCTTGCTGGCGTCACTGCATGTGGCGCCCCGCGCCGCGGGCCGCGCTCCGCTGGCGCCTTGTCACGCCGTGCCTGCGTGGTGCTTGTGGTGTGGCTGGTGACGTGGTTAGCTACGTCACAGTGCTCACACGAATTTAAGGTAATTTAAAATTAAGATTTAAACATATCAGTAGTTGAAGTTCCAGTGTATCTTACCCTAATTGAATGGTTACAATAATGAGTGGTGATCTTATTTTTTTTGTTTATAATACGTTTAAGTATTGCATATGATAAATAAAATACAATGGTAGTGTAGTGTACAATGTGGTGGACTTAATCTGCTTAGAAAAATAACTATACAGAACGATGTACCGCAACTAAACCAGCTGACACAGATTTATATAAACCACATCGTATATAAAGCAGTGGTTAGGGTCATTTCTTTTTTTTGTACGTAAAGTAAGAGATATTTGGGCAGCCTGCACGAAAATTTAAATCTGAAGACAAACCTGGTTATTCGTGTCAGCTGGTAAATTTTCCGCCCGGAGTGACCGCCTGCGGTACAAAGGAGAAAGGTATAATTTCAAGTAGAAAAATAGTAAAAGGGTACTTTTGACTCCCCATTTTGGGGATTCAGCACCCATTTACAACTTTCCGATATATTTTTTTTATGTATTATTATAACTATGTATTTTATTGTGTTTGTGTTATTTTTATTATTTTCCATTACCTGCTTTTCGGCTGATAATGTTTTTTTTTTTACTTGTATTTTGTGTGATTTCATATTTTTGAGTATTCTGTCTCCAAATAAATGTATCTTTCTTGTTCTTCTAAAAGCGCTTAAGACTAGACCTACCCTCGCCAGTCTCGTTGAGACCATTCAACCTAGTTTTCGGTCAATATAATTAACTCAGTGAATTTTCCCAATGACCTACAAGAACTACAGTAAAAAAGTTTCTGGGCACACTATAAAACCCATCAAAACAGTGATTTGTTTTATGTCGGGGCCTATAAAAAATTCATCGATATACCGCGAATCTATCGGGACGGACAAGAAAAGCTAGAAAATTCTCTAAAGCTTAATTGATATCTGTGCCCACGCCTTCGTTTATGCGCTTTGCGTGGGATTCGGATAAAGCGTATTGAAATATCTATAAATATTACGTATGCGGCGGCGGTAGCCCAGTGGGTAGAACAATGGACTCGGAAACGAGAGATACAGTTTCGATTCCCAGTGCGGGCATGTACCTAAGGCTTTGTTTTCTTCGTTATGTACATTTGTGGAGTTATGGTAGCAATACCACTCGCTAACAGTGAAGGGAAAACATTGTGAAGAAACCTAAGTTTCTGAGGTGCTCAAATATCTCAGCGCTTGAAATTGCCAATCCGCGGTGGGCACGCCTGATACTCTTCGAGAGAAGGTCTGTGCCCTGCAGTGGAGGTTTTATAGGCTACATAAAAAAATATGCATGCGTTTGATTTTCTATTAAGTAACTAAACGGAAAACTAACTCAATTTTGTAAGGCTCCATTGCTTTGAACGACTATTTTTAAGCCACTTTTATCTACGTACATATTTTGATAATCAACACAGTGGAGGCTAAACTGTCTTATTTATAAAAAATACGATTCCGATGACGATAAAGTAACCACAAATTAAACTACCTCTGAGGCGTGTTTTAGAGGAATCTTGTTATTATCAAAAATACCATTACATAATCTTATAAACCATTAATAAGAGTAAAGCTTAATTAATTTATCTTTGCGATATCGATAAGGTTCATATTAAACTATATTAACACCTAAAAAAATACCAAATCGCATCTAAAAAAAGTCAAGAATAACCTAAACTTTGAAACACTACCTAGGCACATAAAATAAGCTGCTGCTATTTGTAGCTGTGGCGTCCAATTGCTCAGCGGCGACTCTCTTTCATAAAAGAAAAAAAAAGACCCGATAACCGTCTCTTTTGCATGCCATCGGGTTGCCTGCGCCTTGCAACTTCTAATCATAAATTCCGCCATGATATTATAACTACGGCATCTAACAAAGTTTCCTGTCACCTACAGAAATTGACTTCAGCCCACTGCTCTATTTGTCCGGGCTCAGTTCTATTATTATGGCAGTCATCCATTCAACAATACTGAATTAGGTTCAAAAGAAAACCAGAACCATACTAATAAAATAAGAACTATACTCTACAAAGGCCTTTTTGTTTAACGGCACTTCGATGAGCTGTTTTCTCACAGCAATTTACAGATGGCGCTTACAGTCGTGGCCATAGAAGAACCGGAATACGGCTGTCAAAATTAATTTGCGCTAAGCAAAAATTTGACAGCCGTGTCTCTGTCATAGATGGCGCTTATTGACTCTGTGGACGCCAATAAGCGCCATCTATGAAGTGCTTTGTGAATTTATGCTGAAAACGGCTCATTGTGTCAAATCGATGTTTCGATTGTTTTTAAAAGTCCTTCGAAACGTCAAATAAGGAAGAAACCACGTGCAAAAGTCCGTGGAACGTCAAATAAGCATCAGACTACCGTTAATAGGCCAATTATGGTATCATTGATAAGTTAACAAGCATTTGACTCTCTATTTGTCCAATGGGAGGTTAGTGTTAGTAACAGTGATGCGCCATTGTGAGGCGTTTGCGTTAGCGACTTGGTTAAGTGTCAAAAAACAGCAGTGATTGTTACATTTTCGTTTTATCAACGAATGGGACTCGGGCCCCATGTAAAACGCACGCAAACACGATCTAAAGAAGAATAAGCTCGCCGTGCATTGAAGGGTGAAATTCAAAAATCAACTAACATTTTCTAAACCAGTGAATCACTCGTCCCTCACTAGTACTTCACTCGAGACGTGTTTACTTTTCGCTAGAAAGATTTCCCTTCAAATAAAATTCCGTGTAGCTGTTTATTCGCCAATGTTTACACTAAAATTCTATTTAGCTACCTTAGACATTCCGTTTATGTTTTTTCTAGTGATTTCAGTTTCTTTTGTTTTCGTAAGTAAAGGACAGTCGCAGTTAATTACCTTAACGAGGTTAAACGAACAAAAATATAAACAAATTAGCAAACGTCTTTTGTTTGTCGTAAATATCATCTTTAGAGGCATAACGCAGAGGCACTTATATCCGAGCAAAAATCTATTAAATCTCTCTTAAAGCAAGTTTCCTCCATAGGCCCACTCGATAGGTAGAATTCCCTTAATTCCAGTTTCCATTAACGCACCTCGTCGGGTTTCAATGTTATAATCAATAAGGCACCAATAACCACTTCTAACTAAAGCCGGCACCCCATTCGATTACAGCCAATTCAGGAACACAGCCATTGCCTGTCAACTTTTAAGGCTTCTATACATATACAACAGTGCTACAGGCATCTACTTCTATGTTGAGGTACGTACTTTATTATATGACGACCTCTGTGGCGTAGCGGTAGCGCATCTGCCTACCATGCAAGAGGTCCCGGGTTCGAATCCCGGCTGGGTACAAAAAAAACCCCAGGTCTTGGATGTTTACATGTTAGTGATGTCGTTGTTTCTGGTTACCGCGACACAGGGTATCCTAGTATGGGGCCAGAAGCAATGCCTGTATGCCTGTATGTAAATGTTATGTTATATTATAAAGAGGTATTGTTTTTAAGTTTATATGTAGGCGGTAATCTCCGAAAGTATCCGATTGCATAAATGCGTTTACCAGTATTTGAAATAGACCTTCAAGGTGGACATCGGCTCTATGCTAATCCGTTTACCACGCTAGCGGGCACTGCTAGTAAATGAAGATAAACGAACGCAATAATTACCCAGTGATGATTACTATAAATATCGGCAACACGTAACAGCCATTTTTACTGCGCAATGCATATATGCATATATATAAACCTGTTTCTAAATTGTGTGCTATAAGTGTGAACCTGTAATTGGCTTTATGATTCTCTATATAAGATTCTATCTTATTTGTAATAGCTGTTGGTTTACCCTAGATATCTAAATAAATAAATAAGAAAGCACTGAGCTTCAAGTCGATATGCTGTATTATTGTCCTAGCAATTTGAGCACACGAATTGGAATAAAAGTTAGTATTAGGTGCTTTAATACGCGAGGAACATTCCCCATTTCGGGGAGGCATTTTTATGAAACAAAAAGTTTATGTTTATGCAAAAGCATTTCTCGTGAGGTTATGGCCCGGCGATAGTTCGTGTATGTCCGTAAATGTGCTCTTCCGCGCTGTTATTTCCATTAAAACGCTTATCTTCAAGATTCATGGCAAGCCCCGGCAAAAATTATGGTCGTTAAAGAAATTGAATACCCTTTACCCATGCTCCAACTTTCCAACCCCACCACTTTGACTTCATACTGTGGGTAGGTGATAACGGGCGCCGCTATGGGATGGAATAGTGTCTTTTTAATTTTTGCTATGTGGTGTAAGCAACTTGACATTTGTCTTCAGAATGTTATAGAGCAAATAACAACAAAAATTATAGACGAGTATTACCCTTCAAACCATTTTTTTCCATGTGAAGTCTGTTTAAAAAATCAACAATCTTCATGTTTCAGAATCTATAATTTAGCAAGTAATCACGAATACGTGATAAATTACTCATGCAGCCAGACAATATGAGCTCCGAGACAGCATCCTTATCGGTTGCAAAATACATCAAAATTCGACGATTTCAAACTTTGCTGATTCAGAGTTATCTCTATGTTGTAGGCGTTTCCACAACTCTCACGAAAGCAGAATGTGATTGATAGGTAGGTACATGAGGTGCGGAAAATATTAAAACATAACTTAAAGTAACGCAAGCCTTCTATAACCACTCCCGAAAAGGTTTTCTAACAAAATTCTGAATTCAACCATCATCTTAAGGCCACATTTTATTTTAGTCATACGACCCCAAATGTGCGCAGGAATAAAGAAGATCCTATTCCTTTTTTTCACGCGAAACGCCCCCTATAAACGTATTTGTCTCTTCGTCGGCCGAGTAAACTGCCGATGTAATCCAGGTATGTACAATAAAACATTTTTTGGGTGGTCGTTTGGCATGGCAGATAAATCTTTAATGGAGACCGCGGTGGCGACCACATTATATGAAAATGTCGACGGCGATAGCTCAGGGTGGCTGCTGAAATGAGCTCACGTGGCCGCAGCTCACTTGAAAATGTAATAAGTTATCGAGAAAACTCGCTTGATCGGAATAACTTGCAGAGGAAAACTGTCAGATGGGTTACTAAACTAACCATTATCAAAGAAATCCATAAGGAGGTAGGAAATATTAGCAGGTGCATATTCATTTGTACGTATACGACGGACCTAAAACTAACTACAAAGTAAGGGCATTTTTTTTACAGTGAACTAAGTTGACAAACCCCCACTAGTGTTTCTCGTACATTAACAATGTGTTAAACTACTGTTAATAGCTGACAAATGTTTTTTTTTTCCGTATTTACTTTGGCCACTTGACAGCTGTTAACAATAGATTAACAGCTTTTTAGTGTCTCAGAAACTAGGTAATCGTTTCATAGAATAAATAGAAACATGTAGAAATTGTAATAAACCGTGGTATCATACCTAAGGCGAAATATTTTTATTTACAGCAGAAAAATATATTCAATATTTTAGCTAGTACGCGTAGTAAGAGAACTCATGAACTCAGACAGCCCATCTTCATGGATTTTTTTATTCCCTTTTAATTCCAAATCTTGATCTATGTACGAGTATTTGTATCATCACCAAATGAAACATTAAATGTTTAATGTAAGAGCTGGACACCTTGAGTATGTTATACTTACCAGAAGGATAGGTAAACTGGCACAGTTAGCCAGAGGTCGCGGGGTCGAGTCCCGGCATGGGTGGAATTTTTAGCCTCTAGGTAAATAGGTTTTTAAAATTGTCCTTAACACGGGTTAGTGCATTAAAAAGAATATAAACTGTACCAATGCTAAACAATATGAGTGTCTCTAGTCTCTGTCTACTCCATCGGTATACAGGCGCGAGTTTAAGTACGTGACGTGTATGTATCAGTGACAGGGAGGAACTGCGATGAAACGAAGGCGTTCAAAATTCTAGTATTTCATCGTGACCTTGCTTCCCCAAGAGAAACCTTTCAAAGACGCGCGATTACGGTCACCTGTTTCATTGTAAAAAAAAAATATGTAGCCTATAAATGTACCACTGCAGGACACAGGCCTTCTCTCAGACAGAGAGTATAGGTAATTACCACGCGTGACCAAAACGAATTGGCAATTCAAGCACTGATGCATTTGAACACCTCAGACGCTCATGTTTCTTCACGATGTTTTCCTTCACCGATAGCGAGTGGTAATTGGTATGTCGGTATACGGAGTAAAACACACGTTCGTATCGACTGACGTATATTGTAAGACTGGTTGTGGCCAGCGCGCGAGCACAGACCTATTCATACATAGGTAGCTACATATCACCTCCAAACTTATATACTAACACACTTTTTAAACTATGATAACGATAACAAGAACAGTGTTACTTCAGTATAAGACACTTTATGTTTTATATTAAGCACTCGGTACTTTAACATGGTGTAATCATTTCATGATAAATTAGATACCTTAAGACATAAATCTAACTTTTAATTATCGAAGCCATATCTTTTTACTGGCTTTCTTATACGCTTCGGCCGCGCGCTGGGTTCAGGATTGGTATTAGGCGTACTAATAGATGGCATTGTGCTGGGAACGCACGAGCTGCTCCCGTTCGCCAATGCTGTGGAATTTGGAATACTTTCTCTGCCCGGACTAGTAGATAATTCAGACGGTGGGACGGATAACTCAGAGTTGGCACTTAAAGCTGAAATATTATCTTCCCTGGGTACCATCGAACCAGCTTCGCTTTCTTGTGGGCAACTCTCTGTGATTACTCCTAAATCTGTAGGGGCTAAAAGCGATAACGATCTAGGTCTCAGTTGGTCAATATGACGGTGTATTTCGTTTCCTCTACTGTCCCTTATTCTGTAATTCGTTGCACCTATCTGCCTAAGCACTTCTCCTGGCAACCACTCAACACTAGACTTACCATAGTTCCTAAGATGCACTAACTGACCTGGCTGCAGCTCCCGGTGCGTTCCACCTGCTGCCTCCGCCTGATGTTCCTGGACTCGCTGGGCTCTTGTCAGTCTATCCGGTTTTAGTGCGTCTAATCTGGTTCTGAGTGAGCGACCTAGTAGAATTTTTGCTGGGCTTTCACCAGTAGCTGAATGGTCCGTATTTCTATACAGCAATAAGTATCTATCTAGTGCTGTGTCTACGTCTACTTTGTCTGTTAACGCTTTCTTTATTACTGACTTACAAAGCTTTACGGCATTTTCGGCAGCCCCGTTTGACGCAGGATGATAGGGCGCAGTGAGACTTTGCGCTATCCCGTTACTTTTTAAGAAAACCCTGAACTCATCACTCGTGAATGGTGGACCATTGTCAGAGACTATTTGTTTAGGTAACCCGAATTGTGCGAATAATTTCCTCAATTTTTTTATTACTTCAGAGGCGCTTGTTTTGCTCATTTTATGCGCTTCTATCCACTTTGATGCTGAGTCAACCACTACCATATATTTAGTACCCGCTACTGGACCAAGAAAATCCATGTGTAATCTTGTCCAAGGCCTACCAGTGGCGGGCCAACGCTGCGGAGCGTGCGCAGGCGGCGCGGTGGAGTGCGCGGCGCACGTGCTACACGCTCGACACTGTGCCTCGATTGCTTCGTCAATGCCGGGCCACCATACATAGCTGCGCGCTAAACTTTTCATTTTTACCATGCCCATATGTGTTTCGTGTAGTTCTTGCAACACTCGCTCACGTAATTTCGTTGGCACAATGACCCTATGTCCCCACATCAAACAGCCTAATTCAAGATATATTTCATTGCGTCTATTGAAATACGGTTGCAATTGCAGTATGTCGTTGTCACTCGGCCAACCATCGCGAACACAACTTACGACCCGGCCCAAGATAGCATCTCTGTTTGTTTCCAACCGCAATTCATTAAAATCCAACAAAAACGCATCACGGGCAAAGTGCAAATACGTTTGTTCGGGTTTCTCCGGTTTGTTATTATTAGGAATCGGTAACCTAGACAAACCATCCGCGCTATTGTTTTCCGACGATACGAATTCTATGTCATACTTGTACGCTGACAAAATAATTGCCCACCTTTGTAATCTACTCGCTGCCATAGTTGGTACTCCTACCTTTGGTCCGAATATGGTCACCAATGGTTTATGATCCGTTCGCAGTAAAAAACTCCTGCCATACAAATACTGATGAAATTTTTTTACTGCAAATATAATCGCGAGTGCTTCTCGCTGTATTTGACTGTAATGGCGCTCGGCCGGTGTTAGTGCGCGCGAAGCGTAAGCTACCGGGCGCTCGGCACCGCCCGGCCCCGGCTGGGAAAGTATTGCGCCTACCCCCCGTGCGCTCGCATCACACGTTAATATCAATTGTTTTTGTTGGTCGTAGTGCGCTAATACTTCTGTACTTGTTAACAGCTTTTTGATATTTTCAAATGCTACCTGACATTCATTTCCCCAGACCCATACTACAGACTTCCTTAGTAAATCATATAGTGGTGCTAAATGAGAACTCAAGTTTTTTATGAACCTCGCATAAAAATTAACGAAACCAAGGAATGACCTAACTTCTGAAACGTTAGTTGGCCTCGGCAAATTAACTATCGCTTTTATTTTGTCCGGGTCTGTGTGTAACCCGTTTTTATCTATAATGTATCCCAAGTAGGCCACTGAATCTGCTAATAACACACACTTATTTTTGTTTAACTTAAATCCATTGCTTCGCAACCTTTCAAAAACTAACTGTAAGGTATTAAGATGTAATTCATCACTTTTAGCAGTCACTAATATGTCATCCATGAAGACTGCTACGCCTGGGATGCCTCTCATGAGGTTTGTGATGATTCTACCAAAAATACCGGGGCTGCTTGCTAACCCATACACCAACCGATTATATTTAAATAGACCTCTGTGAGTATTTATAACCGTGTACTGTTTTGACTCATTTTCGAGTAAAATTTGGTTATACGCAGCTGACAAGTCAATTTTCGTGAATTTTTCTCCTCCATTCAAACAAGCAAATAAGTCTTCTACTTTTGGTAGCGGAAACTTGTCAATAGACAAGTATGGATTTAGCGTAACTTTATAATCTGCACACACCCTAATTTTGCCATTTGGTTTTGGCACTATTACTAGAGGAGTTGCCCATTCAGAGAATTCGACTGGCTCGATCGTACCGTTTACAAGCATGGCGTCGAGTTCAGCATCGACACGTTCCTGGAGCGCATAAGGAAGCGTGCGGGCGCGGCAATACACTGGCGCCGCCCCTGCCTGGACGCGCAGCCTCGCGCGCCCACCTGAGTACTGACCCAACGCGCCGTCGAAGAGCTCAGCATATCTGTCGAGGAGCATCGTTATGGACTTATTATTGCTCGATTCTTTAATATTATGAACACAGAAATCTGGAATTTTAATATCTAACTCGGTCAACCATTGCCTACCTAATAACGAGGTTATTCCACCACTAATAATGTACAAATCTAAATTTTTGACCTTATTATTGTGGACAACTTGGACCTCGATCATACCTATCGGCTTCACTTTACTGCCATCATAAAATTTTATGTTCACCTTACTTTTTCGTAATGGCACGTTATGGAAAAGCGTCCTATAAGTACTACTGTTTATACATGACAGTGCACTGCCCGTGTCAACTTCCATTAGCACTTCCCTATTATTTATCATGACGGGAATGCTCACCGCTGGGTAGTCTTTTAAGGACATTTGATAGATAGCTTCCTCCTCAGACGACTCTGCATCTTCCTCTTGTTGCTCGGTGTTAACTGCTTCCGCCAAGTAATGTGCTGCTTGGCTGCCGCCGCGACGACGCCCGCCGCGCCACCCCCGGTAGTGCGTGCCGCGCCCGCCGCCGCATCGCGCTGCCCGACTCGGCTCGGGCTTGGTGGCCGCCGCTGGGTTCGCCGGTGGCCCTCGTCGAGGACACACTCGCCGTAGATGACCGACGATGTTGCACCAGCCGCACCTGTAGCTGCTAAACTTGCAGCTGGATGCTACATGGTCGTGTGCGCCGCACACGGCACACTGCATATTGCTTTGAGTCTCCATCGCATTTATTTGTTCGACGTCATGTCTTGCCGACCCGGCTCTCGACTCCACTGCAGCTGCGTTCTTTTCCGCTGCTTCTAGCGCTGACGCGAGGGACACCGCCCTAGAATAAGATAAATCCTCTTCCGCGAACAACCGTTGCCGGATTACATCGCTACACAAACCGCATACTAGCTGATCTCGCAAACTTTCGTCCAGCGCCGGTCCAAACTCACAATTACGTGCTAGTCTTTTTAGTTCCGCCACATACTGCGCCACATTTTCACCCACATGTTGCCGCCGCAACCGAAACTGGTATCGCTCCGCCATTATTGAAGGTTTGGGTTGTAGGTGCCTTTTAACGGTATCTATTATTTCTTGATAGGTGCACGCCGCTACCGACTTAGGACTCACCAGATTCCCTATGAGTTCGTATGTTTCGTCACCCACTACGGATATAAGTGTAGGCAACCACAGCTCTTCTTTGATTTGGTTGGCTTTGAAATACATTTTCAAACGCTCCGTGTATGCTAACCAATTGCCATTGGCTACATCATACTCCTTAATTTTCCCGATTGACATTTTAATCTGTTTGAGCACGCGTCTGTGTTAATTGTTAACTTCGTTCGCCATTTTGGTATGTCGGTATACGGAGTAAAACACACGTTCGTATCGACTGACGTATATTGTAAGACTGGTTGTGGCCAGCGCGCGAGCACAGACCTATTCATACATAGGTAGCTACATATCAGTAATAGTAGCAATTACTAGATAGGTACTTCACAAAAGTACATAACTTAGAAAACAAAGTCATTGATAGCCTGTGCCCTGCAATGGGACTTTTATACGCGATGAAAAAAAAGACTAAGTATCAGAGCAGTCAGTTAAGCAGCACTTCATGTGAATAAATGCGAAATCATAAAATCAATGGCCATAATGACAAAAGAAACTCACCTTAAGTAATGAAGAAATATACGGAAGAAACAAGTTATAAATATGAATTATATCACTATAACACAAAAATACTACAGAAAAATTTTATAAAAAAGTTTTAAGATTACAAATCAATTAGCTCACTAAAAATCAAAAATAAACTAAGGGTAATTATTTCTCAAGCACCCGCGTAAACAACGATCCGCCATGTACCTACTGATATAATAATTGCAGCACGTACCAATATAATTATTACAAACCTACTTCTTATCTAGTTCGTGGTATATGTCGGCGCAAGGCCAGGGTCGTGGTTGTAGGGTTCCATGAAGAGAAAATCAGGATACGATTAGCAACATAACGGTGTAATAATTTCTTCAAAATTCACAGAGGTAAAAAAAAGACAGTACAATGGCGTCACTCCTATTTATAGCACAGCGTCAATAAAGCTATTCTATTTTTGAGATTGTTCCAATCATTACATTTTGTCAAAACCAATAACTCAAATAAAACTTGTATGATTTTACAAACATAATAGATGTGATGGAAACCTCATTATTCTACACTTTAATAATTAGTTTATTCTCAAACAATGTTTTGATTAGCAACGTGTCTAGGAAATAAATGGAAATTCACACACAATACGAGTTTTGTAATTATTTCAATTACAATCTATTTAAAATCTATTTTTATTGCATATTACGGTTTATGTAACAATATTTACACAGTAATTGGTAAAATAAACACATTTTATGTAATGAATCGGAAGGAAGTAAGAACAAAGTTTCATAAAGCTATTTTGTTATTTAAGCTTCTAAGAAAGTGGCTTTTATTCATAGATACTTAAGCTAAATAATAATAGGAATTAAAATATAGCGTGGCTACCCAAATGTTACATTATTTTCAGTATCGGCTATAAAAGTAAACATCGCTATTTTTATAATCCAGGCGAATACAATTATGATTAAAATATGACAAATTGATAACACATAAGTCGTCTTTGAAGTAAGATTAAATGAAATGCGCCCACACGGCCATTCTGATTCAGCGCGCTCTCTGCGCTTAACTTAACGATATAAAGCTTTACTTTAATTGAAAATAAATTATTTCTAGCCTACTGAAAAGCATAGAAGTAAAACATAATTTTCTTCACTGTTAAACCCAACAAAAAATAACACAGGCATCACCCGTCCTGGGATCTAGCCCAATAAGTCGTGGCATCACCCGTCCTGGGATCTAGCCCAATAAGTCGTGGCATCACCCATTCTGGGATCTAGCCGATCAAGACCGGGATAAGGAAACGCATGGTGGCCAGCCAGCGTCAGGGTAGGGAAATTGGATCAATATAATAAACAAATTAAATCATCAATAATATAATAATAATAAAAAAAAACAATCACATCATGACCATCATTCACGGAGTGTGCTCGCAGAGGTGGATGCTCCTTGATTAACAGGTATATTCTTATCATTTGTCGCCCACACGGACTGTTCCTCCTCAGAATCACTAACTTCAAAAGGGTCAGACTGAGCTAACGGAGCTACTCGAAGGGAGTCATGACTTGCGATCTTTTCAGAACAACCACGAAGATAAACATGTTTTAATTTATATCGTTCGTTGGGTAAAACCTCAATGACCTCCATGGGACCTTCGAATTTGGGACCAAGTTTCGTTGTGTGACGCTCATGACGGCGTAAAAGCACGAAATCACCGACACCGAAAGGCATTATTCGTGCTTTTCCTTTATCAAAACGGTTTTTGTCCTGAGAAGATCGCTCGTCCATCCTATCTTTACACTCTTGCCTCTGCAAATCTAGGTCATCAATAACTTCATCATCGTCAACTTGTATGAGCTTTAGACCTGGGGGAGAACATTTCTTGCCTAGCAATATTTCTAGAGGAGTTTTCCCAGTACTTTTAGACATTGAACAATTAATAGCCAACTGTAAGTCCTGAAGGGCAAAATGCCAAGGTTTTTCAAGTTCCACAACAGACATGTTATCTTTTATTACTTTCATAAGTCGTTCTACCTGTCCGTTAGCTCTACTTGCTCCCTTTGCTACCACGTGATGCTGAATGCCATAATTTTCGCAAAACGCCTTAAAATCGGCAGAAGTCATACTCTTGTCTTGATCTGTTATGAAACGTGTAGGGGTTCCAAAAATAGTTATTAGGTCTTTGAAACATTTTATAGCGGATTCCGTTGTTCGGTCATTTGTGTAAATCATGTGAACATACTTCGAAAAGCCGTCAATAAAAACAAATGCATATTCCATTTGGTTACGTTTTCCATTCATTCTACCTGTTATGTCACCATGAACCGTATGGAAAGGAATAGCCACTTTATCTATAGGATGAAGCGTAACTTGTCGAGCCCCTGAAACACCTTTCCTCACTCTACAACTGACACAGTTTTCTACAAATTTTCTCACAAATCGGGACATGTTTGGAAACCAGTATTGATCACGAATTTTATCTAGGACTTTTTCCCAGCTAAAGTGCTGCAAATTATCGTGATAGTGATTGATGAGACTCCATCTATAGCAATGCGGAACTATTATTAACTTTCTAGTTTTTTTGTCAATTTGTACCTTTTTTCTCAGTAACTTGTCAGATGTGAAGACGTAAGTGTCAGCTATAGTTTGAGGAAGTTCGTCACAGGACATTTTTTCTACAATGTTTTTGATGCTAGGGTCTCGTTTTTGCTCTATGAGAAGCCAATTAAGATCCAGGGTGGCAGCATTAACGTTAAAAATCAACGGCTTGGAAACACAACATGGATAACAAATCTTTTTTATCTTAGATGCGGGGGTAGTTACAGGGTTACGACTAAAAAAATCTGCATGAGCTAAGCGTTCGCCCTTTCGGTATTCTATTTCAAAATCAAAATTTTGTAGGAATGCCCACCAGCGGTAAACTCTAGGAGTTAACTCTAAAGTTTTTTGTGTCTAGCGGCTTTGAGAGAGTTACAGTCTGTGACCAGTTTGAAATTCCTACCGTACAAAAAATGTCTAAAATGTTGTATGGATTTTACGACAGCGAGCGTTTCAAGTTCATATGAATGATATTTGCTTTCGCATTGCGTTGTTCGCATGCTAAAATAAGCCACGACTAAGGGATTATTGTCTTGTCGTTGAATTAAAACGGCACCAAAACCAATGGCGCTGGCATCGGTGTGTAATTCAGTAGGTAAATTCGGGTCAAATATAGTTAAGAGAGGGGACGATGTTAAGCGCCTGATAATTTCTTGTCTTGCAAGTTCATGTCGCTCAGTCCACTGCCATGTTGAATTAGATTTAGTTAGTTCATATAGAGGGGCCATAATTTTAGAAAAATTTGGTACGAATTTACGGAAATACCCAGCTAGCCCATTGAATTGGCGAATTTCCTTCACATTTTTTGGAACAGGGGAGTTAGCCAAAGCTTGGACTTTCTTTGGGCTAGGTTTTACTGTGCCATTTTCTATTACATTGCCTAGATATTCAATTTTAGTCTTAAGGAATGAGCATTTCGAAATATTTAATGAAAACCCTGCTTTGGTCAGCCTGTCTAGGACTAATTTAAGATTGTGTAATCCTTCCTCAATAGTACGGGATAAAATTACTACGTCATCAACATAACATAGGGCTATACTATCCTTGTAATCGCCTAAAGCAATATTTATTGTTCTCTGATAAACTGAGGGTGCGTTACACAGCCCGAAAGGCATGCGTAAAAATTCATATTGCCCGTCGGGCGTCACAAATGCAGTTTTCTCTATAGAATCATGAGACACACGAATGCCGTAAAACCCTGCCACCATGTCTATGCACGAAAAATATAAAGCTTTCCCTAACTTATCAATTTGGTCGGCTATGAGAGGGAGCGGGAAGTGATCTCGTAACGTGTTTGCATTTAACTCCCTGTAATCGATGCAAAGTCGATCGGAGCCGTCCTTTTTCTTTACTAACAAAATAGGGCTGCAAAATGGAGAAGAGCTATCTCGAACTATGCCGTTATTTTTCAAATCATCAATAATCTCCTTTACTTTCTCTCGCTCAAATGGGGACATACGATAAGGACGGCGCTGAACAACCTTATTTCAAGCGAATTTTAAGTTCGCCCGTGGTTACTTCAGATACTTTATTACCTAGCGCAAAATTATCACTATACTCTCTTAATACAGCTATCAATTTCTGCAAGTCAGCCTGGATATTAAGATCGGTATCTAGATCCATAGTAAAGTCATAATCCAAGCACTGGTTTATTAGCAGAGGCTCGGTACGTTTTACTGAAATATTATTTTCGCAAATAATAACTGTCAGCCCGGGGATCTTTAGCAAATCAAACCCTATTAATGCGTCAAATTGAGTCTGATTATCTTTCACTACAAAGAACTCCAGTTCTAAATCAACATCATGTATTTTTATCCGAGTTGTAATACTTGTATCACAATATACAGGAAAACCACCAATACCGGAAAATGTAACATTCACGGATTTTCGTTTACCAGCGACAGTCTTAGAAAAACTTTCTCGAATCAATGAGCAATCTGCACCGGTGTCAAATAAACAGGAAATCGCTTTGCCATTTATTTCAATTGGGATCATGCTACGCGAGTTTGAGGAACATACGTTAATTGTCTTAGCAACAGACTCGTTTCGTTCATCACTCTGGCGTCTAAAACAAATTTTCTCGGTATGACCTTTACGATGACAATAACTGCATTCATGAACCTTGTTATTATTGACGGTAGAATGATTGAAACTAAAAGGCGGACCTGACCGAACAGTTGGCGGCTGAGACAAAGTGGGAATGTGAATAGTTTTCGTACTACCTACCTTACAATCTCGTGATCGATGCCCTGTTTTATTACAGTTAAAGCATGTAATCACGTCACGCTTATATGAACTATTTGATTCAGCATCACGTGGTTTCTTACTGTCCAAATTATGTTTAGAAACATTACTCAAACTATCTATTTTACGTTTCCTGAACGTTCTCAATACAGACACTAATTGAGACAATGACACTGGGGTATTTCTCAAAAGCTCAGAACGAATATAGTCCGGGTAAATACCTGTAATCAAGGCTTCGACAACTTCTGCATCCGAAGCCTCTGGGCGCACCCTCCTGAACAGCGTCCAGGCGGTAGTAGCGTATTCCGCGTAGGAGGTCGCTTGGTCTGATGTGTATGCCCGCCATTTCAGGACGTCGTCAGCGTAGCGAAATTCCCTGGCAAAACATTTAATTAGTTCGGTTTTCATTTGATCCCAAGTGGTGGAGTGAAGAGACCATGTATCAGCCCATGTTTTAGCTCTACCTCTCAACTGAAGTATAGCCTTCATTCGTGCCTCGTGCGGCGGTATTCGAAACTGAGCTATAGTTTGGTCAACATTGGCACACCAATCTTTAATATCATGAGAACGAATATCGGGATCAAAAGGCGGTAAGTAAAAATCACAGCGAGAGCGTGATGGTGCGGTTTCTGCAGACAGTGCAGCCGTCACAGCACTGGCAGCGGCTTGTTTCGTAACAGAATTAAGTAAACTCATAACCTGGTTCATCGTGAATGTAGTATCCTCGGCGGGTGCACCAACTGCGCCAGTTCGGGACTCGTGGTTTGGCTCCATCTCCACTCTCGTCGCAGTGTAAGCGGCACCGTTAACGTCGGTTAGCCCTCGTCCGGTCGCAGAGCTGGCGGGGCTGGGGTTTGTTTCTCGAACAGGCGGCGTGGTAACGTGGTCGAAATTGGTGGTCACGAGGGGTGATCCCACCGCTGCTGTCGGCGCAAGGCCAGGGTCGTGGTTGTAGGGTTCCATGAAGAGAAAATCAGGATACGATTAGCAACATAACGGTGTAATAATTTCTTCAAAATTCACAGAGGTAAAAAAAAGACAGTACAATGGCGTCACTCCTATTTATAGCACAGCGTCAATAAAGCTATTCTATTTTTGAGATTGTTCCAATCATTACATTTTGTCAAAACCAATAACTCAAATAAAACTTGTATGATTTTACAAACATATAATAGATGTGATGGAAACCTCATTATGCTACACTTTAATAATTAGTTTATTCTCAAACAATGTTTTGATTAGCAACGTGTCTAGGAAATAAATGGAAATTCACACACAATACGAGTTTTGTAATTATTTCAATTACAATCTATTTAAAATCTATTTTTATTGCATATTACGGTTTATGTAACAATATTTACACAGTAATTGGTAAAATAAACACATTTTATGTAATGAATCGGAAGGAAGTAAGAACAAAGTTTCATAAAGCTATTTTGTTATTTAAGCTTCTAAGAAAGTGGCTTTTATTCATAGATACTTAAGCTAAATAATAATAGGAATTAAAATATAGCGTGGCTACCCAAATGTTACATTATTTTCAGTATCGGCTATAAAAGTAAACATCGCTATTTTTATAATCCAGGCGAATACAATTATGATTAAAATATGACAAATTGATAACACATAAGTCGTCTTTGAAGTAAGATTAAATGAAATGCGCCCACATATACGTATAGGGTTAGTTTAAAAATGCGCAATTCCTGAGACAACCCAATAGGCATGACGACCCAAAGGCATAAAAGAGTTTTAAATCCTCTTCCATAATATGGGGATACATTTATTGTTTACCAAAAAAAAACCTATATTTGAGTAACAAACTAAAGTTTAACGCCATTTTTCTAAAATCTGTAGGAAAACAGCTCGCAGTGTCATGGCGTCGAATCTGACGTCACGCCCAGGTCAACAAACATCGTAATCACTAGTACATAGTCACAACAAAGCACGGGTGACGGTTACCAATGTTAAAATGTTAACCAGTGTGACGTCACACGGTGTGTTGAGTGTTTCAGTCAAAATGTCTGAAAGCAATATTGTAATCGTTTATTTTATTTAAAATATTGTTAATGTCTTTTTTTATAAAAGTAATATTATAAAACTAGTATTTTAAATCCTTTTACATAAAGTACATATTATATTCTCGCCTAATATCGGTAAATCTTTCATTATTTGATATTGCCGTGACGCCTATTAGAGTATTTGTTTGGCAACAACTTTAGTTCTATGTAATGTTCATTGGATTTATTAATTTTTAATATCAGGGTTTATTTTGTTATATTAAATTCGCGCTTTACGCGCTCTACTTATGTTGTAGCGCCCAGTAAATCGTTGTCCTTATTATCCTACCTAGAAGATTGTCCATTCTATTAAACAGATATAGTTTTAAACATTATTGGCCTTATTTATAAGAAACACAATTCCTTGTAACAGTCCTAAAACGCTGTCTTAAATAGCCAGTGGTAGATTTAAAGAAAGGTAACCACAGAATAAATAAATTGCCTGTAAGGAGTGCTTTAGATGAAACATTTTATAAATACGACCATTCTCTCTATCTCAAACAGGAGGAGTTTCATAGAACTACAATTTGTTTTTAATTATGACAATCCCAGGTACGTTGCGAAGCAGTCTACTTTTTAATCTGTGGGTTAATCGACTTTGCAATGGGCATCCAATAGTCATAGTAAACCATGAGTTGCAGTTCTATGAATCAGGCCCCAGGTGGCCTGTTTGAGAGATAATGCAAATAAACCGTACAAACCGTAAAGGCTAAAAACAAAAATGAAAAGACGTAAATGAAAAGTTGTTGAAAATGAGAAAGTCAGACCGACATGTTTTCCGAATTGCGCATTTCAGAAACAACCCTGTATTTTCTTATCTTTCATTTCATGGTCACTGTCTATTTTCGTTTCTCTTACGCATACGTCGTTAAAAAGAGACCAAAAGAAAGCTATCGACCTCCGCCACTTCCGCGTGCGGTGAGGCGTGGGAGTCGTGGGGTGCGAAAGAGACAGAGCGTGGTTGTGAAAAGTGGTAACAACGTGGGTTAGTTGGGTAATTTAGTCTTTTCAAAGGCCTTAATTAACAGATTTTACATAATAAAATTAAGGACTTTGAAAAGACTAAGTTTGGAGTTTTTTTGTCCATATTTTCTCCATAATGATCTAGATTTTGAAATGGATACCCAGTTTAAATTTTTACGTTCATTATGCCGCAGTTTGTGCGCTACTTTAAACAAAACCTATTCATTTCATTAATATGAGTGCAATAGTTGGGTATAATGTGATAACTGGTGTGCAATAAAAAGTTACCATATATGTACTCGTAACAATCCATCTGTTTCTAATAAACTCACAGCTGTATACCTACAAGCGGGCTAAGCAGAGACCTGGGTTTGCCACTTGCCACGATACTGACAAAACTCTTCTTAATCAAACTTCTGATTGACAAAAGCGGTACATCAAGAATATGGGTGGAAGGATCTGCAAGGGACCTCCAAGGTTAGTAATGTATTAGCGAAGGGCTACCTATCTATAATTTAATAAATTAACGGAGTCTTGAAGTGGGCGTCGAAGGGCTAGTCATGATGAAGATTTCTAAAACGCTTTAAAACACCACAAACGCCGTACCTACTTATAAATTGTCTGTGCCAAAAACTTTACTAGGAAAGACTACGACAGACTATATAGGTATATTGCGTTTATGGAGGGTTTTAAGCGAGTCGTGTTTTTTATATATAACACAGGCAACAGGCTTATTTTCATTATTTTGTACGAAGAGCTCGGACAAGAGCCTGAAATTGTGAGTGACGTAAATGCTACTTCGTTGCGCGCAGGCGTTTTGTTGATAATATCTACCTATAGATGCACATATCATTTGGATTTAGTGGAGGCTTGTAGGTCGGATTTCTGAAAGGTAACCCATTGGGAAATGGGCTTATATTATAGACCCTTCGCCACTGGTACATAGTATGTATCGTAATAGGTAAATTTTGAAGTGGGCAACATTTATGGGTGTGTAGTTAAATTGGCATAGACTCCAAAAATATACTACCACATACAATACAATATGGTACGGGAACAGTTATTATCTACTGAATCTAAATCTCCTCTTAGAGATTATATTGGACAGATTTACGTATAATTACCATACGGGAGGGTGGTCGTGGGTTGGAATCCCAGCATGTACAATGACGTAAATTTCTGAGTTACGAACATTTGTGATGTTATAGACTAATACCCTCAGAATAAGAACTAAAGCATAGAAGGAGCGTTATAAAATGAACACATGCATGTCTGTCTCGTTAGTTTGAAACGACGCCAACCACGTGTTACACAGAGAAAAATATAGTAGTGTGTTGTTGTATTATTCAGAACGTACCACCCTCAATTGTCAGTTGGTTACCTTTGGTTACCATTATGCTCCTGAATTAGAGAGGTCTAATTCGGCTTCAAAATCACAGCTCTTAGTAGACTGTTGGGAGTTTCCCACTACCTCAGTGAAAAAGTTATCGATATTTAGTAAAGAAGTTTATTTTATTTCTTGTGTTTATTTCAATTAACTATATCTCAATTAACTTTTGAAAGCTCGATCCAGTAACGTTCTATGAAGTTATCGATTCGATTGTTTACGATTATCGATAAATATTTTTCCTGTTTGAATCTATTGATTGCATTGATATTTTTATAGTTGTAGCGTGAGAAATTATTACTACCAAAAAGGTTTTTGATATTATCTTAACTTCTAATATTTCCTCCTTCTTTCAAAAAATTTAGAACTTGTAATAAGATAGGTTCATATATCGTATTGAATAGTTTTCGCTACATACGTAATATAATAATAATGTAGCGAACAAATCGCACCACCCATTGTGAAAAAAAGGAGTCCAGCAGTACTGGTTTTTATATCTACGGTTTACTGTCAAATTAATAACGAACTTCAAGGGTGTCCATCTGTCATAAAAAAAGTTTGGATTGATTATACTGGTTTTAATTAATAATTAATTATTTCAGGTTACCGGAAGATAGTACAATGCAACAAATGTGGATAGACGGCATGGCTTCACGGTCAAATTGGTAATGAACAAAATCACGTTTGCTATGCACGATTTTGATGAGTTTGTGTATTTGCAACATAGGTATAAGTGAGAACAAGAGTTAGGAGAGCTGAGAATATATCGTAATAAATATGGCACACCAAGGTTTGCGGCGCCAGAAAATACCATAATAATATTAAAATAGACTGCTATATTTACAGAATGTTTACTTAAGGAATAAATAATATCGACGTTTTCGTGTTGTTTGTCCCATCCTTATGGATTTCTACTTTTGTCTATGACCCCCAACATAACTATGACTTTCTATATGCAACCTAGTACGATTGTAAAATTTCGAGTGTTTCGACACTGCAGTTGTCCCTTTCTGGCACAAAGAATCATTGTAAGAGTAACAAGGAACGCTATTCAATAATTAGGGTAGAAAAGGGTAATGGGAGTCATTTAAGCAAGAATTAAAATAAAAAGTTATAATCAACAAAATCTTTATTGCAACCGCCTCATAATAAAATTTACTTAATAATCTATCATTTGAGATCAGTAATCATCACAATAATAATCATCTTTGGAAAATAGAGAAGTACAAAAAAAAAACTGTTTTGACTCCCATTGCACTGAAGTGCGGGTAATTGAGATCACCTTGTGGGCAATGAGGGTCATACAAAAATCTAGCACAAATCGCAAACATAACCTTTGGCAGATTCCCACCCAGTACAATCTGCGTGAGCCCATAAACCACATGAGGTACACCTGTACCAAACCTCATTATTTCTGCCGAATTCGTTACACAGTACACACAAATTTCCTGCATCATCAGCATCATCTAGTTCATCATCTTGACACAAATTATCAGTTCCCACGTCCGATACAAAGGTAGAATCATTTGATTCCTGAAGAACCTTCCTCTTTACTCTTTCAGTCCCCTTCCTTGGCACTATCGTCTTCTTTCCTTTGCCCTTGCCCTTAGTTACCTTACAAGCGGGCAATGGGGTCACAACACAAAATATATATTAGGAACACTGGAGATTTAAGTACGAAATCATTACACTGAATGTACAAGCAAAGGGTTAAAAAAAGTAACAGACAAGTAGATCAATAACTACAATACTTACTGTTTATTTTGCGTCCGTCAAAATTTACATTAGCGAGCCGCAATAACAAAACACACCTCTCATTAGCTTGGCCGACGCCGCACTGGCGCCACGCGCCCGCGGCGACTAAAGGGGCCAAAGTGAGGCGGGGACGACCGTTGCCGCGTTTCTATTAGTAGTACTTTTGGAGATATGGTGGTGACTACCATTACCCGCTGACTCCCATTACCCGATCCTCCCCTACTTTTTATTTTACGGCTCCTTCTATGCTTTAGTTCTTATTCTGAGCTAATACCACTATACTTGGTCAGAGGTGTTAACATACTTCAGCGCTTAAATTGCCAATCCGCAGTACGTGCACGCGTGGTTACTCTCTATCTCTCTCTCTCTTTCTGTGAGAAGGCTGTCCGTATCTTGTGCCCTTTTTTATTTAGCCTATACATGTAGTACGTATAGGCATAGCCTACAAACTTTTTTCTGAGACTTTATTAGCTCCGGCAGAGATACTTAGCTCCTGGGTGGCCCATTAGATAAATTGCATGACTTCAACAACCCGTCTATAAGCTCACCGAGCACACACCTTCAAGCAACATTGCATCGAGAACTCCCAAAGTGCTAACCAGACGCTGACACGGGCCGGCACTCTCTACATTGCAAGGCGCTCCATCTCGAAAACTTTCGAATACAATTACACTCGTTACATTTTTATGTAGCTTCTCAGCTTTAAAGTCCACGATTATTATTTTGGTCACGCTTCACTTCCATTTCGTATTTTTACGATTGCTTTTGTCGAGTTTTTACTAGCGGCGAAAAGAGGAAAAAGCATTCATTTGCGGGGATTTAATCTAAAGTTTTGATGGTATAACTTTTGAGTATTGCCATGGATCTTGGGGGTTGGATACGTGTATCCATCGGCTTATTGGTTTTCGGAACAATAATTACGAACAAACGCAGACTTGGAGATCAATAGCTTGGAGTGGAAAACGCGAGGTTTGGAGTTTTTCTTAACTTGTTACCTTGCTAATACACCCAAACTACCAACAAGACTCCTTACACAACGATATCGATTTGATCCCTTGAAGGGTTGATCTCTTGTATGTCCTCACTGCTGGGGCACGGGACTCTTCCTACCTCGCAGGCAGGTTAGGCCATACTCCACCACGGGTTAGTGGAGGAGTGTAAGGTAGTGGCGGGTCTTACTGTCAAAAGTTATCAAGTCGCCCATAAGGCCTCTGACATGGCATAACGGCTGCCTTAACATGACAGCCGGCGCCAACGGCTTAACGTGCCTTACGAAGCACGGAATCATAATTTTAAACAACCCTTAACACCACACATAATATTAAAATCTGACGCCCGACCCATAAGATACGTATACTGGACACCAAAACCAACTACTTTATCCATAAAATCATAAAGTGTCTCCTAAAATATGAAATACCTCGTAAGACGGTGAATTTAAGGTAACTTCTAAGGTACAATAAGATAACTTTTAAGATTTTTAAGGTACTCTTAGGTTAAGAAATGTCTGTGTAATTTCCATTTGTATGAACAATAAAATGTTCTCTATCTAGCTATAACAAATTGTCTGTAGAATGAGGATATTACGAATGTTTCGGTAATGTTTTCAAAGTTACATACGTTTGCCAATTTGTGTAGCAATACTACACGCTAACGGTGAAGGAAATACCTAATGTGAGGAAACCGCGCCTCGCGATAGGTGCTGGGCAAACCCTTCCATTTAAAAGCAATGTCCCAGACACTGCAGCGTCCGAGGGGTCCCTTCACGCATCCAGCGTGAAGGTGTGACTGGTCGCTGTACAAATCATCTCGGATGCAGTTTTTTCAGGAATGCCGTTAATTACTATTTATTTGTTTAAATGTTCCTGAATGTTTCAGCTATAGAGTTATTATCAGTGTCGGTAATTTCAAAATAATGGTTAACGAACCATTATTTTGAAATTTTCAAATGGTTATTCCAGTTGATTACCTCAGATACCATAATAGGAGAAACTAAAATTGTTGATTACTCCCGGGCGACCTCCTTTCCACAACCCTAACTAGCTACAAGCAAGGAAGTCGGTAGAATATCAACCTTCACAATTTACTTGAAAAGTCACCCGTAAATTATTTTATTAAGTAATCAAGGATACCGACTTTATTGCACACAAAAGACTTAACAGGACAAATTATATTTATTCAGAATAGTGAGTTGAGAAGAGTGTAACTAGTTGCTAAATTGTTTAAGATACAGTTACATTAGTAACTGTGTGTAATTGAGCTATGGTGGACAGCTAATCTGATGATGTCCGGATTATTAAAGCATGAGTTCTATGTTTTGTGATAATTATGTAAACTCTGTTAATTAATGAATTTGAAAAGACTAAGTTTCAAGTTTTTTTTGTCCATTTTTTCTCCAAAATGATCTAGATTTTGAAATGGCCACCTATATAGTTTGAATTTTAACGTTCATTAAGCCGCAGTTTCTGCCCTACTTTGAATAAAACCTTTTTATGTCATTTCATAAACGACCTTTGCATTTTGTTGCATGTGATATGACCGAATACATACCTACAGGGCATGCTTGTGGGGGTTGATCTGCTGTTGACAGCTTTTTAACCTTAATATTAAAGATTTTGGTTGCCTTGTTTTTAAAGAATACATAGGATTGCAATCAATTCAAACGTAAGTCAGTTAATATGACTTAAAAAAATACTTGTAAAGTCGCCCTTGAGTGCTCGCGACTGAGGTGTTCAGATGTAAAGGTTGATGTGCTGTCAGTTGTACGACCCTGTTTTCCTTTTTGCCTTATAGTAAAGTTACATAATAAAGAGCGGTGAGTGAGTTATTGATGTGTCTTGAAACTAACGGTCTTATTTAAAGAAATCCAATTCCTTAAAACACTGATTAAAGTAGTTTGTGGTGGAGATTTTACTAGAAACACATGCAACTACAGATTAAATAAAATTACTAGAAGGGTGCTTTGAGGAATCGTGTTTAATAAATAAGAGCGTAACGTATTTACTGTGTCCGCACCACAGTAAATACTTAGTTGATATAATATTTTCATGAAGAGAAGACAATTAGGGCTAATCCGTCGATATCACGATATAATGAATGTTTTTACTCTTCTTTTTCTACTAGCCGCAATTTTCTTTATAGAGAGGAGACTTAGAATATTGGATATGGACAGAATATGGATTAATTACACCTCCTTGTAACCACAACTTAGATTGCTTTTGTGTCTTTTATATTATATTTTAGCAATTGGTTACCTGTAATTAAAAACTACAGGTAACCATCTACCAATCAACCAGTCTGTACTCTTCCTGCTGGACATAGGCCTCGTCGCAACTTCTTCTTTTTTGGCCATCCCCGTCCAACCACTCCAAGCAATCTGCCTTAGATCGTCCGTCCAGCGGGTTGGTCGGCGTCCTACGCTGCGTACGCCAGTTCGTGGTCTCCACTCGCGGGCCTCACCCCATCGACCATGGGTTCCTCGGCATATGTGACTACCAAGTGACTATACAGCTTAGCAGAAACTAACAGCTTTGGCGTTTATTAAGTTCAAATTTTGTTTTTCTAGTGAATACAATTTGTAACTTTGACTTTCACTATAAGTACTTGTCTAACGAGCTGTGACTAGGTACCTACGAGTACATTAAATTGCTTGATGTTTCTATTCTTTCGACCGAAGTCCTAGGTTGTTGATCCCAGGTTCTAGGCTGTAGGTTCTAAAATAGTTGTCATAATGGTTAAGATTTATGATGTTTACTATTTGAAAAAACGTAAAACAAGTCACGACTTTTATTCCATGGTGGCGCTAGTTAGCACCCCAAAGCGCCTTAAGACACATCGCCCGTATTGACACGATTCACTGCATTGTGCATCGCAGATCGCTCATCCACCATTAGCATCACCCGGTACAACTAGACATATTCCATTTCCATCCACCAAAATGTGTGTACAAAAAGTAAAATCCGGGTTAAAACCCAAACAACCAGGTTAAAATCCAAATGGAATGGAACGAACCGCCCAACTCTAGGTGGAGGTAGCCAGATCTGTTTCGAGCTAAAAGCAATATAAAGTTGAGGGGCGTTTTAGCGGCACTGTTGCTAAGCACACATAAGTTGGCACACGTGACCGTGCACATGGGGCCACATTTTCGGCTCGTGCTAAGTGCTTGCCGCGCTCGGATAACGTCGCAACTGTCTAACATTCTAACTTACCTCGGTGCAGGTCGCCTAGCGCAGGTATAGTTCAATAATAACTGTCTTTCGTAGAAACATAAGATATCCTGTCTATCTCATACAAACATAACATAAACTCACGCCTGTATTCCACAGGGGTAGGCAGAGACCCGACAAACCTCATTGCTAGGACCCCCCGAAATGCTAGGACTCGCGTCTCGACTTTCCTCTACGCTAGCTACGTAGTTACAGTTACACAGGCTTTAAAAAAACCGAGTATAGGTAGGTTAAGCTTGACTGCTGATTTGAACTATCAGCGCAGACAACAGAAAAGCCCCCCTTAAAAAAACTTATCTTAGCTAATCAAAATTTACAGGGCGGATTTTCTGGTAAATTATTAGAATTAGAGTTATTTTTAGAACAACATAGAGTAGATGTACTCTGTGTCACTGAGCACTGGCTACTAGAGTCCCAAATGATTTTTTCCGTAAATAATTATGAAATAGCCAGTTGCTTTAATAGAAAGTCTGCATTGCATGGTGGATCCTTAATAATAGTAAATAATAGTTTGCAGTCTAAAGAACGAAAAGATATTAGCAGACTTTCTGTTGAAAAAGTTGTAGAACTATCATGTGTTGAACTGGCTAAGCCTATTGTAGTAAGCGTATACAGGCCCCCCGCCAGTGACTATAGTTTATTTGAATGAAGAGAGGATGTTTTAAAGATAGCTTCAAGCAGTAGCAAGAAAGTTATAGTCTGTGGAGATTTTAATATCGACTTGCTGGTAGACTCCATTTTAAATAACAAATTAAAACTTATTTTCAAGTCTTTTAATTTAGTTAATATTTTCTTAGAGCCTTCTAGGATTACCGAAAACATAGCCACCTGTCTTGACAATGTATTCTGCGACTGTGAATTTTCGCATTGTTCTACAGTAAATTGCTTAAAGTCAGATCACAGTGGTCAAATGGTCCACTTTGAAGCAGATTTAAAAAAAAAAGACCAAGATATAATTTATCGACCCATGACAGCAAAAAAGTTGGAATTATTTAGAAATTACTTACAAAGTAGCTTCCCTACACAAAATAATAAGACCCCTAATGCAAATGCTCGATATGGAGATTTCTTCAAAGTAGTTTCAGATAGTTTTGAAAAAGTTTTATATTGAAAAAGTTATCATCAAAAAGGAATAAAGTAGCATTTAGTGAATGGGCCACTGCCGGCATCCGAAAAAGCAGGGACACACTATATGCGCTATATGAGAAAAAAACATACACATATGACCCCACTTTTATACAGTATGTTAAACTATTGTGCGTTCACGTTAACTTGACGCGTGAGAGAATTGGTAACACTGAGATGTTTACTGTTACCATGTTAAATAAGAAATCATTCCCATTACTTGGGGAAAATAAAAGGATTGAGGGCTTGTTTAACCATCTTCCGATTAGGTCCAAAAGCTAATTCACATGTTATGTCCTTGTTACCAATTCTCTCACGCGTCAAGTTAATGTGAACGCACTGTATATTCAAAATTATTTAAGGCCGTCTGCCACAAAGCAAAATGTGAGCATTTAAAATCCAAAATCCTTCAATCTTTTAATAAATCCAGAACAATTTGGGCTATTATAAATAAGGAAACCGGTAAATCCAAATCAGGAGATCGCGAACTTTCACTAAAAATAGATGATAAATTAATAACCTCAAATGAAGACATGCTACGACTTTTGAACAGTTCTTTACAAATGTACCAATTGTAACGACAGCTCCTTTAGATTCTTCTCCAGCTCTTGCTGAAAGTATTTTGAAAAACAACGTCCCCCCATGCGATCACGATTTTTCGTTCGACTATATTGAAGCCCATACCGTGATTAAATCGTTTAAAAAGCTAAAGCTTAAAAAAACTGAAGACTTATGGGGTATGTCAGTAACAGTAGTTAGCTCAGTAATCGATACCCTAGCACCCCATTTAGCCAGAATCTTTAACAAATGTTTAGATGAGGGTATATTCCCTGATCTAATGAAATAAAGTAGGCGCGTTCCTTTATTTAAAAGTGGTGATAAGCAAGATCCCACAAATTTCAGACAAGTCTCAGTTCTACCCGTTTTGAGTAAAATATTCGAGAAGATAGTTCTAGGTCAACTGCTTACACATTTCAATGACTATCCACTTCTCCATGGTCAGCAATTCGGCTTTACGCAAGGGCGCTCTACAACGGACGCTGGCGTCATGTTAGTTAAACATATATTTAGTGCATGGGAAGATCGCAAGGATGCTATAGGCGTATTCTGTGACTTGTCGAAAGCATTTGATTGCGTGGACCATAAAACACTTCTTTTAAAATTAATACACTATGGTATAAACGGCAATAGCCTAAAACTTATGACATCATATTTAGAAGGGAGAGTTCAAAGAGCTGATATAAATAGAACTAAATCTTCAGGGTCAGAGGTCAGGATAGGATTGCCACAGATCTATTTTGGGGCCGTTCCTCTTCCTCGTATATGTAAATGATTTGCCGTTCATGGTTCAAAATATGTCAAAGATAGTATTATTTGCAGATGACACGTCGCTTATTTTTTAAATTAAGAGACAAGAAAATGACCTTGACAATACAAATAATGCTCTCTCTCGGGTACTAAATTGGTTTACTTCTAATAACTTATTGTTAAATCCAAAAAAGACAAAATGTATAAAGTTCACTCTTCCAAATGTCAAAACGGTTGACAGCAGAATGACAGAATGACAAATTAGACCTTGTGTATGAAACTGTATTTCTAGGTATCACAATTGATGCAAAGCTTCAATGGGGTCCTCATATAAAAAAAATAGCAAATAGGCTTAGTTCAGCAGCATATGCAGTCAAAAGAATTAGGGAACTAACCTGACGTCGCAACAGCTAGGCTTGTTTATTTTAGTTACTTCCATAGTCTTATGTCCTATGGCATACTACTGTGGGGACGGGCAGCAGACATAGAGACCATCTTCGTCTTGCAGAAGAGAGCGATCAGATTCATTTATAGGCTGGGTAGTAGAGATTCGTTAAGAGATTTCTTTACAGAAACCAACTTCCTGCCAGTTGCCAGTCAGTATATATATGAAAACATTATGTCGTCGTCAGGCTATACTAGTCCACTGCTGGACATAGCCCTCCCCTAAAGAGCGCCACGTTGTGCTATCATAGGGGGTCATGCCCATAATCCCCACGCTGGGCATGCGGGTTGGGGATCGCAGTTGGATCGCAGATCGATCGAAACATTATGTACGTTAGGAAAAATATCAGTAACTTTAAAACTTTAGGTAGTCAACACAATGTAAATACTAGAAATAAACATAAACTTTTGTTCCCACTATTTAGGCTGGCAAAGGTTAATACATCCTTCATGGGGCATTTTATACGCTTCTATAATAAAATCCCTGAAGATATATTAAGATTGCCTGAATCGCGGTTCAAAAAATATGTTAAGCACACTTTGTGCCAAAAGGGCTACTATAACATAAAGGATTATTACATGACAATGAGGTCTGGAATTAAAGCCAGTACAATGTATGAGTTCAATGTTTTATAATAATTATGTAAACTATGTTAATCAAGGACTTTGAAAAGACTATGTTTGGAGTTTTTTTGTCCATTTTTTCTCCGAAATTATCTAGATTTTGAAATGGACACCTAGTTTGAATTGTAACGTTCATTAAGCCGCAGTTTCTATGCTACTTTGAATAAAACCTTTTCATTTCATTTCATTTCACACAGCTTATTTCGCGCGAGGAAGTGATCGAGGAACCATAACATAACATAGCATAACATTTACATACCTACAGTCACATACTCGTAAATTGCTTCTGAGCCCACACTATAAATCCTTAATTATAAATGCGGAAAACCTTGATAGTTTTCTAGCTATAAAATAACTATATCATTGGAAGGGCATCTACGAAGAAAACAACAAGAAAACTCCACTTACACGATGCAACTTTTCCCTTGGGCCGTGTATGAAACCGCTTCGTAATTAGTTACGATCAAGGACTTTTTCATCCTTTGTCTAAACGAGATGCGATCGAAAACATTTTTTGTAACCAGTCGAGATGAGACATATTTCACGTTAGTAGTTACCGAGTGGTTGCGAAACATAAGTAGCTAATTGTGTCTATTGTCGAAATAACCCAATATATTCTAATTAAACCCCTTAAGTCAGTAAAGCAGATAAATCTCACAAACGATGAAGATTTAACTAAATGCTTTGCAGTGACACAATAAAAGAATAAGGAAGTGGGGACAAAGGAACGGTATAGCGGGAGTGCGAGGTATCTACGGACTGAAAACCTTATTTATTGCCTCCTGTACACGTTGCACTAATTCAAGAATGTTCTAACTAAAACCTGTGAGGCACGCAAAAGCCGCCCCTCGGCAATTCTCCTAAAGATCATACTTACTTGCAACAATAAGAGGGGTTAAGACTTATCAAAACGAGATCTAACGTAATGTCTGTGAAAACAACGTTGAACAACACCTTTAAAAGAATAATAGTTTAAATGTCCCATTCACTCGCAAATTCACCGCTTGTCCTGAATAACTTGATTTGTTTGAAAAAAAACTGTCCTTTGCTTTGAGTATTTAATAGCGAGGAAGTTGCTGTTCGTGCACTTATTACCTACAAAACGAGCGAAAAATCTTTAATCCCATATTGGTTAGGTATCGGACATAATGACGTCGCAACTACAAAGCTTATCGGTTTTTGCAACTTTTTCCGCACGAAAGTGGGGCGCGAGCGGCGCGGGCATTATTAACAGATTGCTTTTTATCGACGACGGCGTATGGGGTAATGAAGTTGCACCTTAACTGTAGATAGTCGCACCTACCTACCCGGCCAAGTTACCGGCGGCACATAAACTGAAACTCCTTTAACTGTAAACAAGTCTTAGCAACTTGTGCGGTTACGTTAAGTTGTAGACAGTGTCTTTGGACTTTACCGAGATTCTATTGTTAAAATTCGGTCCGCCTGGACTCTTAGACAAACAAATAAAAAGAGTAAAGTTTTTCGCTGTTTCAATGCGCGATAAGAAAATGGTGGTGCAAATGACAACCTTCAAGTACATAAAACACTATGCTTCAACTCGACGTATACTTCAACTCAAACTCAAATATTCAAAATGTAATATCGTGAAAAGAACTCACTAGCTATCGACTGTGTAGTAGCACAGTTGATAGTTAGTGTTGATTAGCTATCAACTGTGTAGTGGCGCAGTTGATAGCTCATCAACCTCAGACCTACATTGGCACCGCAAGTGCGCTCAAATGTATGGGAACAGAACGTGAGACATTTTTTGTTCCTACTGTAAAAATAATAAAAAAAAGTTCATTAATCTTGATGATGACGATATCAAACCTTGGTATGTCCCCACTACTGGGGCACGGGTCTCTTCCTGCACCGCCGGAAGGTTAGGCCATACTCCACCACGGGGGCCAAATCCGAGTTGGTGGAGGATGGTAAGATTGGATTGTTCATTAATCTTATACAGTTCTTTTTTTTACTACAACGTCGCAACAGCAGTTAAGTGAAGAGAATATTTTAGGCCCCATCCACATAGCGATCATTCTGCATATTGATTGAATTATCGCATCGATTCGTTTCTGAGAACGATTTAATAAAGACAATAACAACTAAGAGTAGCGTACCTAAATTGCACTTACATGTTATCAAAAATATATAGTGGTTTTGATGAGGTCGTAGAACGGGATCGCATCTGATGGATAGTAAAAAGAAGCGTGTAAAATCGCTTTAATGAATAATATTACGATCAACCAAATCCTAAACAACTTAAACCTTTCTATTGCGTGAAAAGTCCACTACATTCAAGGTCGACACCGCTCTGATGATGGAGCGAAGAGTGTGAACTACACACACTGCGAGCGTGCTAGTTAAGTCAACATGTGACATCTAGCTACAATCACACTAATATTATATAATCACATCACACTGTGACACTAATATTATAAAGACGAAAGTTTGTGAGTGTGTATGTTTGTTACTTCTTCACGTCTAAACAGCTGGAGCAATTTTAATAAAATTTTAAAAACCTATTTAGAGGCTAAAAATTCCACCCATGCCGGGATTCGAACCCGCGACCTCTGGCTATCCGTGCCAGCGCTCTTTCCAACTGAACTAATGGGCGACTCACCGGCATCAGTGAAATTGAATAAAATTAATTTAATAAAGTGAAATTTGATAATAAAATTTTGTAAGGTGATAGCTGACACCCTGGGTTAACACATAGGCTACGTTTTACTGCGGGAAAATGTATTATTCCCATGGGAAAATTGATAAACCGCGGGTAACACCGCGGTGCACAGCTAGTAATTCTAGATGTGTGTAATCAATCTTTATATTTTTGTTGAAGTCACCCGCAATGTAAGCGAATGAAAGCACTCATTGAACTTTACCATTTGAATAATAATGATATACTACTTCAGTCATTATTTTCGTTTGAACTGAACTGGTTCGTATGGGCGTCTCGTCAAACTAACCGCAAGCAAATATTAAACGGAGAGAAATAAAAGTAAATCATTAAAATTCGTATTAGAACCTACCTTGTATTTCTTGAAAGATACAGTCACTCCGCTTTATGGCTAACTCTTAGCACAATATCAATAACGACTAATTTCTTGAACATTTCCATTAAATCTTGCCTGACATGGGTTTTTATTTGCTGCAGTCTCCCCCCGCCGGCGCCACCAATCAGCCTCGCTAATCTCTCTGAAGGACATTCCACAAATACTGAGCACATAATTTTATTCTCTTCATGGATTTCTTCGTAATATTCTAACTGAATTTTTAGTGTATATGGGATTTCTTGGGATAGGAAGTCAAGGAACTTTGCCCTGACCGCTTCCTCTATTAAAATCTCTGGTTTCTGGTCCGTCCAATCTTCGGGAGAGTAGTGTAATTTGGCCGACTTTGCGTTGTTTATGAGGTAATTCTATAAAAACAAAAGAGAGCAAATAATCCAGAGAAAATAACAGAACACACGAGTGTAAAAGATGTCGAAATCATTTTAGCATGCTAACAATTTTTTGCATTCGAAATCGAACAATATCCTTTCGTATAGTATCATTATAACATAAGATTACTGGTGTGCAATAAGGAGTTAATCAAATTTTACCTTTATCGTACTACGAATAATTAACTGGACTCTCCCTAATCCCTTGGTAACCAGAAATCTATTGCCGATTAGTAACTAACCGGGTGTAGGGGGAACTATCCTAGACCCAATAAGCGGCTAAGCAATGCCGGTTACGCGACGTACTGCATGTCCACCTCACCATGTCTGCAGGGAGAGGCGAGCCAGTGTGACGTACCTATATCACACTGGCCCGGTCGCAAGCGCGCACTAAACAAATGGTAGGTAGGATGTATCATGCCCTTGCCTGGGGAAGATAATGTAGCACGCGTAAAGCTTTAGCGGCTAGAACAATCCTTTCCTCTCCCTCTGAGAAAAAGTCTGTGCTTCGCAATTATTATTATAATAACGCGTGGCGCGTTCCTTAACCACTTTGCGGTGTGAAGCGCCTATTTATCAATGGACCTTTCAATGGCGCATGCTACACGCTCTATATTTATTTCGATATTTGGACTGCAATCCGGGATTACGATATTTATCGAATGTGTAGTATAGCGGATCAAGCATCGTGATACGGATCGCTGGATTTCTAAAAATCCAGAAATCCTACGATTTATGTCAAGTATCGTCGATCAAAATTCTAGTCTCTACTTGATATGTATAGCGTGTATAGCATAGAACATTTCTTGGTATTCCCGGCATTCAGATTTGTATATTGATCTCGGTCTTGAATGCTTCATCCAGTTTTTTCTCTTGACTTGCCTCTTTTTTTTCTCTTGACTCGCCTCTTGACTTTTTATGCTATCGCTGATATAATAGCAATTCAAGATTTTTGTTTATAGTCACTCACTATGTTACTGGCTTCAGAATATGAAACGTCTACATGTCTTTAGTGAATGAAATCCACCGTTCTACTGGCGCGATTAGAATAGAGGGTAGATTCGATCCAAAACATTGCAACATAAATATCACGTCAAATATCCTGATAAATATCGAGCATGTAGCATATGCCAATCAATCAAAAAGGTTTAATTCGAAATAGCACAGAAACTACGGTTTAATGAATGTAATTTCAAAATCTAGATCATTTCAACTTTTATGGCCAGAGACAGAGCCTCACCTTGATATCGTTAACACCATCACCAATCAAAGCAGAAACTAAGAAGACGTCTGAGAATTTGCTATAGCCTCTTTCCAGTTGTTTCTTGTCTTTCTTATCCCTCTTGACACCTGGTATGGGGTTACCAGCCAGGATTCCGTTTGTCAGATTATGTATCACTGATAGCAACATTTTCTTCGACTTGAATCTGTCTACCTAAAATGTAATTGAACATTTAAATGAAATAAAAACAACAATAAAGAATTTGTCTTACAAACAATAGCGTTTGACTAAATATATACATAATAATTATATTAAAAAAATAATCCATGGCAAAACACAATACCACAGTAAGTAATAATGATGATAGGACAAAACATAATAATAATAATAACTTCCACACAACACAATCCCTTGATTTGGTCCCAAACTAGGATACTCTGTACTATGGAACCAGGCAAGGTATAAACATGAAAATACACTCAGACTGAGGCCACTTGGATAAAAGTAGGGCAGGGCGGCCCCTAGTGTGAATAATAATTTAAAACTTAACTTCTATTGGTGCATCTTGCATTATACTCTTATCATAGGCCAGTACGTAAAAAAATAATAGGTACGTACTGCTCTTACCTTATTTAGTATTAAAAAGCTAGGTGTTTCCTGTACACTTTGGAGCATAGTGATGACATCAGAATGGAGAGTGTCTTTAGTGAATCTGTTTGAGACATCATGCACCACTCCAATCACATCTGCACATCTGAGGCTCTTCTGACATGCCCCAATCATTGATATTGGTAGTTTGTATCTGAATATGAATTGTTTTATAATGGTTTAAAACAATATATATTTAAATTATATATATCTACTTACGTTATAAAATCACTCTATGATAAAAAAATGTTGTCATGCAGCCCACACAGAAAGGCCCAGGTGGGGGCCCACATTCTATTCAACAGCTGCGTTTTTTCGGTGCCCTTGGCCTACATTCAGTTCGTTCCAGTCCTAAGATTAGTGGTAAATCATCTTTGCCTATTGACTGAGTTATGACATATATCTAAATGATCACTTGGTCAATAGGCAAAGATTTTTTACAAATAGTTGATGCAGTATAAATGCTTTTATAGCACATCAAGGTTGCTGTTACACTTGATATGCACTCACACAGCGGCCTTAAGTACGGCTAAATCATCACACATGCAGTCTATTTTCAACATGAGGTGTAATGTATTATTATGGTACTAACCGTTTTTGCTCTACCTGCGTGACAACACCTGGTGTATCCAAAAATATTATTTGAGTATCATTTTCGAAAGCTATTGCCCTAACGAGTTGGGTTGTTGTATGTACTTTGTTTGAGGCTGCACAAATCTGAAAACAAATAAACAACACCACCACTAAAAATACTTTCAGGTTATATTTCGTTAGAGGTTAGGACAGCTTACTTTTCTTTCCACAATTTTGTTAATCAAAGTACTTTTTCCCGAATTAGGGGCCCCAATAATTGCAACGTTTACAACTTTTCCAGTCAAATCCTTTGAAACTTGCTGTGGTTTAGACGAATAGACCATAGATTGTGAGAATAGTTGTAAAAGTTTACAACCTTTACGAGTTCCCAGTAACGAAAACACCATTTTCGATCCGTTTTTTACTTTGTACATTTATCAGACCATGTTAGTTATTTCAGTACAAGCATAAAAGTTTATTTAGATGAAACAAATTCACTGTTATAAGGGCTCTTTGTTTTGATTTTGATTTTTTTATAAGAATATGCAATTTCGGTCACAGATTTCTGTATAACAATGACACTTTACTTTTTCATAAACGAATTCATAAACAGACTAAATAAGAGATAAGATGAATGCTGGATAAGCTGTGGATAAGGGATTCTGACACGATGGCCTTCGAATTTAAATTCGTGCTTAGTTTGTATCTTTATTTATAAATTGTAGCTTATGTTTTATTCTGATGCATAAGCTATATCATTATCAAGTTTTATTGAACCCGTTCAGTAGTTTTCACGTGAAAAGCCCGCAGTACACAGTGGCCCATGCTGGCCCACTGCTCGCCATTGCCAATTGTAGGCCACGATCACTTGCTGTTCCCAGAATGGCGCGTGGCTCGTTTCTGTCTGGCAAACCACTTGCGATGGACGTGGAAGTAGTTGCGGCCACAGCTATTTATTTATTTACCATTCATTTATTTCATTTATTTACAAGTATGTACAACAACAAGGTTATTAAAAAAAATGGCGCAAAAGGTGCAAAATTACGGGCTCAGATTGATATAAATCAAAAAACTTGAAGGTCAATTATTGACTGAACGATGGGCCACTGTGTAATAACTTAATAAGGGATGGGCCACGCTACGCCACGATCCTTTGAAGAGTGCTTAAAAAATCCGACAACTGTCCGATTGCGCACCACGATAGGCAATTGTCCGCCACTACACACCATAACCCCGAGTTTACTCCGAGCCCCGAGTACACAATGGCAATGGCGAGCAGTGGGCCATAATGGGCCATTGTGTACTGGCCGCAAAAGAGTTATGCGGCCAGTACACAACTATGACTTTCTATATGCAACCTAGTACGATTGTAAAATTTCGAGTGTACGAGTACACTGCAGTTGTCCCTTTCTGGCACAAAGAATCATTGTAAGAGTAAGAAGGAACGCTATTGAATAATTTCTTTTTATTTTACGGCTCGTTCTATGCTTTAGTTCTTATTCTGAGCTACCCAGAGCGTAAAGGCAGCAGATTGTCCGACTTGGTGTATCTGTGTGAGTTAGCTCGTGTATACACACGAAAGTGTAGGACTAGCGGTGCTTCACACCTTTTCCATGAAAGAAGGCACAGAACAATTAAATCAATAGAAGAAACGATGGTCACGTGACAGCGTACATGCCTAATTGTCAAAACGATACCTTGATGCCCTGAGTAAGAGTCCAAATTAAGATGGTATTGTAACTTACAATAGTGGCAACACTCTGAATGTTTTCAAATTTAGTCGAGTTATCGCAAGTGTAAAATCTGTGAAGACGTCGTCGGATTCTTTTAGAAAATTGAAATAACTAAAACATTTTGGTGCAAACAACTTACCCTGGGATATTTTACGATAAATGCACAATGAGGTGAAAAGTGCGTGGTTGCGGCAGGTCATATAAGAAACAAAGAAAACGCAGTTTATAATATGAACTTCCAAAGGTGAGTACCTAAAACCTATATTTTCTCGCGTAAAAGGACCGAGGAATGAAATATCACTTTGAAAATAAACTTCCTAACGACTCGGTAACCAAAATTACCGTAATTGTAGCTTCTAGAACCCTTCTACGCCCTAAAATTAGGAAAATAAACCAATCCATTTGTAGGTTGTACTAGTGATGACAAAAGCATGGTCGATGAAAATTCGCCATAGTAGTAGTATAGTCGATACTTGTTCATTACTCCTTCTTAGCACTTAATCCATTGTTTATTCTTGTTCAAGTTTTCCCAAATTGATATATGGACGCAATAGCATGCTAAAACGCAGAAATAAAAAGCAGGACAGAAACGACTGTAAACTGCGCACAAGGCACTTTAGACCCGAGTGATTTGAACGAAGAAACTTATTGTGAACACGCCTGAAGGAAGATGTGGTGCCCACCTTACTCCAGTAAAAATTGAAGTAATGGTAAGAAAGTTAAACATTTGTTACATAATATTTATCGCTACCTTTTCATATACACTTATGACATGTTTTTACAAAATAGGATGCTCCCAGGAGTTTATTTTGATTTCAAGCATAACGAGAATAACTATGAAAGTTTACAAAATATTTTTTTCACCATACTTCCTTAGTAGTCTTCTACATCCAGACAGTGTACCAGGCACCACAGCGTCCGAGTGGTGCCTTTATCCATTTAATAATTTATCTTTATTTCAGTATTTCTAAATCATATTAAATAAACAGTGTGATGTGAGAATTGATAATATAAAAAAACAGGCCCTAAATTCCCACATCACGATGTTGCTTATATTAAGACTTCTACGAGTAAAAAATTGGTTTTCTAAACCCCATCAGCTGTTTTATGTTTGTCCTGAATTTAAATCGTACCCAACAATAATACAAACTACCATAAACTTTCCCACAAAAAAACCATCTCTCCAACAGTGTAAATCATAGATAGATGGATTAAGAAAGGTTGAAAGGTAAAAATAAAATGTTAAATGAATGAACATCAAAGCTGTTAGTTTCACAATTAATAAATTGTGTGGTGATCACCTTATTGCAAAAAATATCTGACACATAGATGCAAATTGTACCTTACTTCAAAGTATGTTATTACTTATCAGGATCAGTCAATAATGGAATATTTTATTATTTAAGTAGCTCTCTTTTGTAGGTATGCCTTTATTAAGTTTCTTTTTGTTTTCAGGTCAGTACTGAACATGGAAACTGAGCAAAAATGTCTGTTATCTGCCAATGCCACGGTCATATTCTTCTTTCTTGATCTACTGAAGACTGACGTAGTATAGTCATCCGTTCGAAAATTCCTTCGTTGATGACCAGCCCTATCTATTGTCTAAAATCTGTCAACGAAACTTATTTAAATATCAGCATTCCTCACATGACACATTAAATTACTGCGTGCATCGAATTACTGAATTATTACTTGCAATATAATATTGTGATTATTAAATAAGGTTTGCTGGCAACTTTTAGCGACAGATTGCGGCCGAAGATGGATTTACCTAATCAATATTAGCAATAGTATTTTCCTTTTCGAATTTTATTGCAAGATAAGCATGAGTATTAAGTTTTGATAACTTTTTCAATTAACTTATATATAATACAAGGTCCTAGCTCGATCTGTATGTTAACTAAATGTGAGGAAGAAACGTAACGTCAATCTAATACGTCGTCACGGATTTTTTTCTGAAGCATAGGCCTTCAGCAAGAAATTCGAGACAGAGTATTATGTTGAAGTTGACGAATATAATTATAAATAAGCAATTTTGTGTGAAAAAGTGTCGCTTTTTAAATTATTGTTACTTTTTTTGATAAAACATGATTGAAAACTTGTATACAATACAATTTATTTTAATTTATTACATTGTTTAAGATAAGAACATTATTTATTGTACACCAGGAAAAAAACAAACAAAACATAATTACAAAGATACATTACAATTAATTCAAGAGTCTTAATTTTTCAACGTTTTTATCGACATCGATGGAGAGTTAGACCCATCCCTAGTCGGTAGCGTTTGACAGTAGGGCATGTACGCACCTTGAAATCGGTGCATTGATAAACGTAGTGCCATCTCTTTTTTTCTTATGGAAGGTTGGTTAGCGAAAGCAGGACAGCATTACTGTCAAAGGTTTCTGCTAAGTTACTGCTACCCCTTGAAAGAAGGCATCCGACTTTCTTTTACATCCGTGTATTTTATTTATAAAGTTTGTTGTCAAAAGCATGGATGAAATGATACAATCCTTACTATATAAACGCGAAAGTTTTTACACCACCGTACCACACAAGACGGTAATGCTTAAAATGTTCATTTGCGTAAAGGCCGCAGTACACAATGGCCTGGGATCGGCCATGCTTTGCCATTCACAACTGTAGGCCACGATCACTTCTTGGTGTTTACACATTACACAATGACGCATGGCTCATTGCTGTCTGGCAAACCCCTTACGATGGACGTGGAAATAATTGCGGCCGCAGCTATTTATCTATTTACTATTTATTACAGAAGTATGTACAACAACAAAGTTATTAAAAAGAAATGGCGCAAAATTACGGGCTCAGATTAAATATAAATCAATAAACTTGAAGGTCTATTGATTTATGTTCATTGTTCCGCCATACGGACATTTTGGGCGATTTATAATTGAAGTAGTTTTACAAAAAATCATCGCAACAAAAAAAGTACTCTGTCTATCCCGGTCAGGGGGTCGGTGACGAACTAAACGATGGGCCACTGTGTAAACGGATGGGCCACGCTACGCCACGATTCCTTTGAAGTGTGCCCAAAAAACCGACGACAACTGTCCGATTGCGCTCCACAAACACACCATTGCCCCGTGTAGCGTGTACACAATGGCAATGGCGATCAGTAGGCCATCTTGAGCCATTGTGTACTGGCCGCATTACATCCGTGTTCTACTTCTCCACAGAACAAGTGTGCTATTGCCACAGAACAATCTATTCCCGGTTGCACAGAACCCGGTTGCCGCGCGCCGCCATCCCTTCCCCCCTCCGCTTGACTGACCCCTCACCCCATCCTTCCTCAACCCCCCCTTTTTACTTCGTTTACTTACCTAATTCCTTACTTCTTGGCACCTTCTTGGACTTGACTTGGTGTTTGTGGTCGTTTATGTGCTTCTTTTCGTGTTATATTTTATTTCAGTTATCTTTATTGACTTATTCCAGCGGCTAATTAAGCGTTGTCTTCTAAACTCGCAATCTATGCCAGTTTATTTCTACAGGCATGTTTTTACACAGGTCCGTATTATTGAAAGCAATATTTTCTTGGTTCTCTTGTCGCATTTCAACTAAATTTTAATTCTTGTACAATTGCAGACATGTCACAGATAAAGTATAAAAATCAAATATTGGCTACAATTGATCACTTACGCTCCAGAAAATCTCGCCCAGATATAAATAGAATTTGCAAGTTAATGCTAAAGAGTTACAAAGTGTCACCTAGAGACACTAAATTAGATTTGCAACGTTGCGTGAAAGATAGGAGCATACTAAAAGTTGACTACAAAGATAATGTAAGCTACAGAAACGCTTCTAAGTGGAGAAAAAGGTCTGCTAGAATAACGGGTAAATATTTTAAATACCATGTAACATTACAGCTGTTTTATTTTTATATGTAAGTAGTTTTGTCCTCTTTTGTACTTCAATAAAATCTATTCCACAGAAATGGCATCATCATCAGCTGCCTCTAGTGAAAGGAGAATAATAACATCAGCAATAGCTACACTGATCTACCAAGATCAGAGTTATTTAGAAAATGGCATTGCCTTCGAAGATTTGGTGAAAGCGGCAGCTTCTCAAGAATCCAAATATTCCAAAAAGCAACTGGAAACTATTATCAACAAAGAGTTGTCATCCGGTAGTTTAGTCAAGCTACCAAATGGAAACCTAGCTTTAGGGCCTGCTGACCACGATGCTGATAGCTCCGACAGCTTCCGATTTGAATACAATGCAGATTCTAATACTAAGGTATCAATGAAGAATAATTAAATAGTTTCCTGTCTATTTAATATGAAGCAGTATGAAACCAATTTTTTATTGCAGATGACATCCTCAGCCAACTCGTCTTGTCGATCATCACCCCAACGGATCAGAGGAAGGCCAAAAAAGGGTCAAAGGGTTGCTGCACCAACTAGTAATACAAGCAATACATCGGGCGGAGTGCGAGTTGGCGAGCGCCGGAAGATGGCTAAGAAAGTCTTCGATCCATCAGATAATAATCTTCCAAGCAAAAGAAAGAGAGGCCGCCCTGTTGGCTCTCTAAACAAAGCCACAATAAAGAAAAGAAATACCTATTCAAACAAAGATGAAAAAGAAGGGACTCCATTCTCTGAAAGCCAGCACTCCTTAGATGGGAGTGGCGAGGAACAAGAACAGGAAGAAATCATAGAAACATCCGGTGTCTGCTCAGTATGCTTAGTTCAGAAACCTAGAGGCTCCAATGATAGACTTGTGGAATGCAGAGACTGCAGTAACAAGGCCCATCAGAGTTGCCTCCAGGCTGGATCTGGCATACTAAAACTGAGACCTGACAACACATGGCAATGCCCTCATTGCAAGACTTGTGTTGTCTGTTGCGAGACCAATGATGCTGTAAGTTACACTTGAATACTTTGATCCAATCCCATATTTGTGTACTGCTGGACCCCTTTCTGAAGAAATGCTACCTCTTTCTGTCCCGGATCATCCTCATCTAGCTATTAGCAATCTACTACAGATAATCACGAGTCGACTGGTGGGCATACTGTACTCTGTTTTCCAGTTTGTGGTCTAATCGAGAACCTATTAACTCATCAGTTGATGATATTTCTAGCTATTATTTATATGAATGACACTCTTTAATACTTTTTCCTCTGAATTATTAGGAGTTTGTTATTACATATTATTAAAAAAATTAATTGCATATACTTAAAGCTAAGTAGCATTTTCTACAACAAGGTTGACTCTGTTCTACGAAAACACTTTTTATGGTTCGGTAGACAACAAAGTAGATTCGCCATATCTGTCGGTCTACTGCTTAGCTCTAATTTTGGTGCTAGAAAGCTGAAATTTGACACGACATAAATTTAAATATTAAAAAAAAATCAGTGTCGCACCTGATAGTGTGGGGTATTATTGGATTGCTTGCTTAAAAATATTGAGAGTGTAACAAAACCATTTTTCGATGTATGAAAAATATTAAGCTTTAAATGGCCAATTTTTGTTAAAGTAGCCCCCTCTGCTAGCTATACGATGGATTAAAAAAATGTGAAAAAGAAGCTGTTTAGTAGCAAATAATGCAATGAATATTAAGGGAGAACTAACAGGCTAAGTAGGCTTTACAAGTTACATGTAATTTTTTTTTTCTATTTAGATCTGCAATCAGTCCTCGGACTATGATCAGATTTGTTGTCTGTATCTGTTTTGTCGAGCGTGTTCTCCACTGATAGCATCTCCTCATATTTAACTGCTTTCAATATCTGCAGTCCAGATCTTGTATGCTGTATCGCTTTAGCCTTCTCTGGTAATCCAATGATATTAGTTGTTGCGCCAGTATATTTGGATGGCACATCAAACGGCTCTTGTACATTTCTGCTGTAATTCGGATCTCCTCTATTACAGTGTTTATTCCAAGTTGTTCGTGTATTTCTTTATTGGTTATATAACATGGTACATTCGCAATGTCTCGCAAGATTTTGTTTTGTAGGCGTTGCAATGTATTGATGTGGGACTCGCTCGCACTGCCCCACAGTTCTATACCATACATCCAGGTTGGTTTCAGTGCAACTTTATAGAGGAGAAGTTTGTTGTCGATTGACAGACGTGAATTTTGGCCTAGCATCCAATATATTTTTTTATATTTTATGCATAGCTCATCCCTTTTTGCTTTGATGTGATTTTTCCAGGTTAGACGTCGATCAAGGTGTAAGCCAAGATACCTCACGTGCTCACTATGCGGTAGTGTATTGTCACCAAGTTTTACAGGCGGCAATCGCCTCGTTTGAGAGTGAAGGTCACATGCACTGATTTGGTAGCACTCGCCTTTATCCTCCATTTTTCTAGCCAACCATTTATTTCACATAGCCCTTGCTGTAGTATCTCTGATGCAGTTGTCGGGTCTTTGCTAGAAGTAAGAACAGCAGTGTCATCTGCGAAAGTAGCTGTCGTAGTTCCTCTTGTCTCTGGTAAGTCATAGGTGTATAATGTGTAGAGGATGGGTCCCAGAACAGACCTCTGTGGCACTCCAGCCTTAATTTTGTAAAATTTGGAGGTGCAACTATCCTCTTTTACTTGGAACAATCTCTCTGATAGGTATGTTTTTAAAACGAGGAAGAAGCTGTGGGGAAGCGTTTTTTTTATTTTGTACAGTAATCCGTTGTGCCACACTTTGTCGAAGGCCTGCTGGATGTCAAGAAATGCCGATGAGCAATATTCTTTCTCTTCAATACTCTTTCGCACACGTTCGTATACTCTGTGAGCTTGTTCTACAGTACCATGTTTCTCTCGAAAGCCGAACTGGTGGGCAGGTATGATGTTGTGTTTTTCTAACATTGGTTTCATTCTACAAAGTAAGACTTTCTCGAAGAGTTTCGACATTGTTGGCAGCAAGCTTATCGGCCTATATGATGTAACTTCATGGGGAGGTTTTCCAAATTTATGCGTCATTACAATTTGTGATACTTTCCATAGGGATGGATAGTATTGTATTCTGAGTATAGCATTGAACAGAATAGTGATAAACATTATCCCTTTGCGTGAAAGTTCCTTGAGTACTTCTTTAGTGATACCGTCAAACCCTGGTGCTTTTCTGTTCTCAAGAAGCCTAACGAGTCGCTGAAGTTCTTGTGGAGATACTGGCTTCAGCGGCAACTCAAGTTGTAGGTCCTGGTTCAGATTTGATTCAACAAACTTTTCAAACATTGTATCGCCACTGTCGTTTGGGGCGAACACTTTCGAGAGATGATCGGCAAAGATGTCAACTTTCTCTTGGTTTGTTCGGGCCCACCTATTTCCAGGGAGCCTGATTGGCGGCTTTGTATTTTGTGGTCTATTAACATCACTGGTGAATTTCCACAAGGAGTAGTTTGTGGATTTAGTAGCAGTGAGGGATTGTAGTTTATGTTCCATAGTCGACTCATTAGCTTTCTTTATTAGGTGTTTTAACTCTACACTTGCCTTATTAAGGGCTGCCTTATCTACGGGATGCCGACTCAGGTGCCATACTCGCCGCAGTCTGCGTTTCTCTTGGATTTTATACGGATTTCCAGCGGCTGGTTAGCAAATTGCTTTTTCATTTTCATATCGGGGGTAGTCTTCCAACAGGCTTCTTGTATCAAGTTAGTTATTTGTTTCACTGCCATAATAATATCAACATCTTCACCCGATTTAAGTTTAAGATTTAGTGGGACTTTTTGCTCGAGCACATCTCGGAATGAGTTCCAGTCGGTGAAACGATTATATAGTGTTTGGGGCTTTTCGATTTCAATAATGTAGGTTTGTGCTTACTGTAAGTATAACTGGAGTATGGTCTGTACAGCTATCCAGACAAGATTCCGGTTTGAAGTAGTGTCTCGATAGGCCCTTAACAACATAGAAGTCCAGCAAATCGGGAATCTTGTTGGGATCTGATGGCCAGTGCGTGGGCTCAGAGGTAGATATGGTTAATAGATGGTTACAGTCTATACTGGATTTCAGCTGTCTTCCACGGGTTGTTATAAGTCTAGATCCCCAGTGCGTGTGTTTCGCATTCCAATCTCCGCCCGCGATGAATCGACCTCCAAGCTTAAGAAAAAAATGGGAGAATGTTTCAGAATCAATTTTATGCTTCGGCGGACAGTAGACAGCTGATAAGCTGAAGTATCCACATTTATCTTCCACGGCAATGGATGTCGCTTGTATTTGCTCTGTCTTGTACTCAGGTAGCAGATGATGTTTGATGGACTTTCGGATCACGATCGCTGTGCCTGCGTGGCCAGTTCCACCTGGATGGTAAATGGTGTAGACGTCACACCCTTGAATTTTCACGTTGTTCCTTTCAGTACAATGTGCCTCTGATATCAATACAGCGTCGAGTCAGTGGGTTCCAATAAGTAATTCTAGCTCAGATTAGTTTGGTGCCATTCCATTGATGTTCCAAGCCGCTATCCTGAGAGCTATTGAAATTTAGTGAGGAGCGTGGTGACCAGGTTCATGAGAGTACTCATTTATTTATTTATTTATTATTTATTTATTTATTTGTTGTATGACTATGTCAAATTTTTCATTATGATTAATAAGTATTTGTAATATTACAAATACTTATATAATAAAATAAGTATTTAATAAGTATTTGTAGCATATAATATGCGACCAACTTATAAAAGGAAAAGTTCATAAAAATTCCATAGAAAATTACTTCAATGAAGTTTTTAGTGGTGTAAAGCAGGTAAAAAAACGATCTTTTTCCGGAACTCTACACACGCACACGCACTTGGCCGGCTTTTCTATAGGTAACAAATTTTTTCTTTGTTTCAGGGCGTGCTAACAGTTTGCAGTATTTGCTCTGATGCATATCATGCCCTTTGTCATGCCCCTAGAATACCGGAGCGTTTGAAAGCTTGGGATCAATGGGAATGCAACAACTGCTTGGAAGCTCGCCCAACTGGTGTGGGCTCTCCTGGAATAATTCCCAGCAGTATAGAATACTCAACAACCTTACCTCCGGTCCCTGATCCATTCTTAAAGCCCCATGAAATAGAGAGGTCACAGTCCAAGCAACCAGAAGACATTCCTGTAGATGAGGAAATTCCCGATATTACCGACTGGACAAGTGGGGATGTTTATGAATATTTCAGGGAGCATTTCCCTGAAGCTGCTGAAATCTTGAAAGTACAGGTAAATCAGTAGTTACTACTATTAGAATATACATCTTTGTGGATTGAGGAAGTTAGATTGTGAGGATTGGCACCTTCCTCAACGGTCAGTTTTTATTGCCCTTGAGTAGTATAGTATTGGGAACTCTAGGACACTTTTCCGTCGTGAGAGGCTCACTGCGTTCGCCGTCACTCCTTCAAAGTGTCCTAGAGTTCCCAATTACTATTGTGGGAAATATGCAATCGAACCATTTCATTACTTTTTATCTAAGACCTGATTAAACTTTAAGGAATATTAGACTAAAAAACAACTTACTGAAACTGGATACTGGGTTTTCTCGCAACACTAATAACATACTCGGTTGGCACTTTACACAAAGCATTATGGTAAATTATTAACTCTCGAGTATACATTATAAGCGTTCAATATATTGTGTTTAGAAGGTACTTAATTTACGAATGGAAATTTATAGTTTCGTTGTCACCGTAGGTATCCACTAAAATTTCCTCAAAAACTTAGTTTAAGACATAATATCTGGAGTAATTTTGATTTAGTTATCACCGCTAAGGTTTCCACCAAAATTAATCCGAGCTCCTCACAGAATCGACCGCTTATACTGGGCTCAAATGAAGAGTGAATCTAAGTTGAAAGTCTGCATTTCCGCACAAAGAGAGTTCATACAACGATTACGACAACTACCAAAGCAAACGTCACTCACCACACAGACCTTACATACGTCAACATTCAAACATTGGTAATGTGTAGTAGTGATGAGAATTTGCAAGCGCAGCACGAGCACAGGTGAGGATTGTTTGTTAGCCGGCTATCGCATTGCACGGTTTCGCGATAAAATGCAAACTAATCAAAACACATTAATCTTCTTGTGCGACTGAGAACAACACAAATACCGTTGACTGCCTGGATGGTCTAGCGGTATCAAGTTAGACTACCAAACCAGAGGTCGTAGGTTAGATTCCTATCGGAGGCCGTCATACTTTCATTTGTACAAATGATCTCAGTCTGGGTGTTTTTCCATGTTTATCCTTGTCTGGTTACCATAGCACAGGGTATCCTAGTTTGGGACCAGATCAAGTGATTGTGATGTGTGAAAGTTATTATTACTATTCCTTAACATTTGAAGCATTAGGGTTTATGACGCAATAGTTCATTATTACTTGTTAGTGATTGTAGTGCTCTATGGTACTGTGGTGTGGTGATGTGACTTTTCGCTGACTCGCACATATGGGCAGTTCTCGATAAATACGGTATAAATCGTCTCGTATATCATGTTAGGACCTGTAGATGTGCGAAGCGCTGATTAATTGCTGATGAAAATGTCTAGTCCGGAGGGCCAGGTGGTCCAGAATTAAAGTATACCTAGGGCTGTCACAGTTACATAATAACTTTCAGTATAAGCAAAGTTTATTTTCTATCATCACGTTATTTATTATTAAAGATACCTACCAGTTTTAATAAGCTATTTATTAGTATGACTACGTATATTGTCTATCTATTCTACTACAGGCTAATATTATACGTTTACTCAAATATGTAATTATAGGATAGAAATGGGTTGGAATGAAAATATTAAAATCGATTTCCACAACCAGACGTGACAAAGGGTCAAGAACGAACTTGTCATAACCTGATTCCGATTTCATGTTTTTAGTACTTCATGGCTATCTTACAGGGCCGCGTTTCATACATAATACTAGAATTTATAGTTTATGTACCTACAATTCGATGTAGGTACATTGCGTAGTCGAATCTTCATACTGGTTAATCTGTGAGATAATCGCTATGCAATGTATTTTCGAATCGAATTTTCATAGTAAACCATGATTATTATAGTTCTATAAAACAGGCGTTAGTCGTTTAGTTATACTACTAAAATACTATAGTCATACTACTAAAAGACTAATATGTGTGCTTAACTTCCACATATATGTTAGGCAGATGTCCACCGGTCTGTTTATAAGTGTTCTCTGGTGGTCTTCAGATTCTGATAAGGGCCTGCTGAATCAGAATTTTTGCGGAGTTCTTGTGTGTGGGTAGAATCTGTGAAAGTTGTCTAGGGCTGTCACATTTGTGTACATATTTATTTTCCAATTCCCGTTGTGTACAAAGTCTCTTTTCACTCAGTCATATCAATGCTTCAAATGCTTCTTCTTTTAAACAGGGTTAGACATGATTTAGTGAAACGTTGTTTTTTCTAAAACTTAGCTTAACAGCAACTTAGTACTGAGATTGCTTTATGTTAAGTATAGATTACGATTCATACTTTGTTCCGATTTCCCAATTTAAAGAACAGCAACGTAAGGATAATATTTAAAATTGTAACTATCACCTACAAATATTTATGATGCTTGAGTAAGCATTGTATTTTTTAAGGCAACTGTAAAATTCTATTGAACACATTTGTGCGCTTGGTTTTATTAAATAATATTTTTTACCATGTGAGTTTGACAGCCCTGACTGATATCATGTTCCGACTTGTTTCCATGTGTAAAGTTGAATATGTGTAGGTAAAATATTGAAACGAAAGCATTTTCTCGCCTATTAAACGTGGTGCATTTGTTTTGATCAATTATATTCAGCTTCAGTAACATCAAGAGATCAACACTCCAGAAGTAATCCAGATCTACATACAAAAATGTGAGTAAGTAACCTTCTTTTTTTTATATTTTGTTTCCAAATTGGGACCTCGCTACGGACCTGGCCTTTGGCCCGCCGGCTGGTGACAATGAGGACTTCATTATCTTGGCTTCTAATGACTTGGAACACCAAGTCCTCGTCCGACGTGATGTTCCACTGTGGGGTGGTCCGGTGGTGACTTGGTGTATCTCGTGTCAATCTTACAATTTTGCCCCTTGTATTGTAGCTATTATACACTGTTAATTATGTACTTGTCATTTCTCAGAGTTAATCCAGTAATTAAAGTTTCCTCTCCCATTTCATTACACTTCACCGACTATGCGTATTCAAGCTGACTTTGTTTTCTTATTGCGGTTTTTCCTCAGGTCGGACTCAGAGGTTGAATCGATATACACTGAGCAGCCGCGTGAAAAGAAGCAACGTACTGCACCTGCACCTGTGCCTAAGCGCCGAACAACCGCTGCAGCGGAAAATTCAAAGTACGTGAGTCGTTTTTTTTATGGGTCATTTTTATATAGGTCTCACTGCAGGGCAAAAGCCTTCTCTCTGAGAGAGACTGCGTGGCTTTCTTTGCAAGCGTGCTCACTTCCGTGTTGTTTTTATGGTAGTTTATTTTTTCAACGTGTTTTCCTACCAATCTAAAACCCGATTTACACTTCAATAAGTACAGTGGTGAGTTAACTTGCATCGTCGTCGAGTTAAGTTGCTTTTGTCGTTCAAACGCCGTTCAAACTGCAAACGCGACTTAACTCGCCGACGATGCAAGTTAACTCACTACTGTACTTATTTAAGTGTGAATCGGGATCAAGGTAGACATGGCAGCAACTGAATAATGATTCAATTATTCATCCAGTCGACCTATTAGTTAGACTGCTTCTTCTAGCCCTACTTTCATTGTCAATATTGAATAATTGCGTTACAATTGAATGAGTTCATATTTTCTCCAATTGTACCAATTATAAAGGTATGGTTTAAGGTATGGTATTTAGTATTGTAAGTAGTGGTATATTATTCAGCGAGAGCGTGACACGATAACCAACACACTGTCTTATTTAATGTTGACATTAAAACTAAGGGCTATAATATGTTACATCTAACTACAGTTCATGTAGCATTGAAGTCATTTTTTGTTTTTTTCTTGCATGCAGGTCTAAAAAGAAGGTGGTGAAGGGGCGTAAGACCAGCGAGTTCGACCTATTCGGGGTGCTCTCGGATGACGACGATGACGTGTTGGCAACTGCATCTCATCACTCCGTCACATCCTCGCTCACCACAAAGGTCGCTGACGGCTCTCTGCGACGGACTGCACCTCTAGAGGGGGAGTACTTTGTGGAAGTAAAGGTGTATCTCACGCGGGACGCTAAGCAGCAGGACCACTGGAAGAAGGCCCAGTTCCTGCTGAAAGCGCAGCTCGACCGTGGGACACCTGCGTGGGACCAGCTCCAGGGCTTCATCCGACGCGTGAAACCGCTGTTTAAAGACTCCGAACCCACATTTTATGGTGACGCAGTTAAATATAAGTAAATCGTCGCTGTAAAATGCCTGTTAGGTGTTTTACTATTGTATTATTATGGGTCATAGGTTAGATTAGGTTTTAATTAAAGGCGGGTGGTGTCCGTCTTGTGAAGGAGCGTAAGACCAGCGAGTTCGACCTATTCGGGGTGCTCTCGGACGACGACGACGACGTGTTGGCAACTGCATCTCATCACTCCGTCACATCCTCGCTCACCACAAAGGTCGCTGACGGCTCTCTGCGACGGACTGCACCTCTGGAGGGGGAGTACTTTGTGGAAGTAAAGGTGTATCTCACGCGGGACGCCAAGCAGCAGGACCACTGGAAGAAGGCGCAGTTCCTGCTGAAAGCGCAGCTCGACAGTGGGACACCTGCGTGGGACCAGCTCTAGGGCTTCATCGGACGCGTGAAACCGCTGTTTAAAGACTCCGAACCCACACTTTACGGTGACGTAGTTAAATATAAGTAAATCGTCGCTGTAAAACGCCTGTTAGGTGTTTTACGTTTGAGTGCTGCGTTTGAGTGTACGTTTCAAATTTGCGTGATAATGCCGTACTGTACTGCATGTGTAGTCCAAGTAGAGAAAAAAAACTGGGTGGGTCATGTACGCAGTACTGCTCACAAAGAGAAAAGCAGCGTACCTCTAAGCGATGGTGTAGTTCTGATTGCGTCTGCTTTTCGAGGTCGTATAGCTACTTATAAGATTCTTGCGACTGATTTAGAGAACTGTTTGCCAGAGACGTTTATCACGGAAATCTCCCCCAAAATTGAGAAACTTTTACGGGATTCGCTTGCAAAACATGTAAACGTAAAGGTAAACTTCGAGTTTTTCAGTAACTTCGTTCTCTTTAAAAACGAAGGTCAAGAGGTAAAATCCTTCTCGACAAAGAATGTTGCATTACATCGTAACTTTGACTTTGCAAAGCTAATAGGTAAAACGGTAGCCTGTTTAAAAAAGAAAATAGAAGAGTTTGAAGAGCGTGACAGTGGGTGGACATTTCTCAATAATCTTTTCTTGGAAATAAACATCAACAAGTACGAACCTATTTATGGAGCTGCTCGTATCGACTTGCCACCGGTTATTAAAAACAAGAAAGCGTGTCTCAACATGCAAAATAAAGATGACGCTTGTTTCTTGTGGAGTATTGTCGCTGCACTTCATACTCCTAAAGGTAGGGCCGATCGTACGTCTTCGTACCCCCATTTTACCAAAGTGCTGAATACTGCTGATTTGAGCCTTCCAGTTACTCTAGCGGACGTTAAATCGTTCGAGACCAACAATCCAAACATAAGCGTTAACATATATGCGTTGAAAAATACCAAGGGTATTGTTGGACCCATTTACAAATCGGAACACAAGTATAGGACGACACGCGTTAATTTGCTGTTATTAGAGAAAGGAAACCGCACTCATTACGTTTTAATTAAAAATCTACCTCGGCTTGTTCGCAGTCAGATGACTAAACATCATGGTAAATTGTATTTCTGTGAAGACTGTCTCCAATTTCTATCATCCGAGCAAACCCTACAAAACCATTTATGTAGTGGTGTTGCTACAGTGCTTCCTGGGAAAGGAACTTTTCTTGAATTCAAACACTTTGCTCATAAGCAAGATATGCCTTTTGCTATTTATGCAGACTTTGAAACGCTTCTAGTTCCTTATCAAGGATGTCAGCAAAATCCTGATTTGAGTTACACATATAACGCAAAGAAACACGTACCAATTGCATTCGCATACCATGTTGTTTGCTCATTTGATACTAATTTAAATCGATTTGTTCAGTACCGTGGCTCTGACTGTGCTCAAAAATTTGTTAAACTACTCGTTCGAGAAGTGAAAAGAATATACAGTATTGTTAATAAAAACATCCATAAGACATTTACAAGCGAAAATGTAAAAGATTATGCGGAAGCAGATTGTTGTCACATCTGTGATCGTCTAATATTTACAGACAAAGTTAGAGATCACTGTCATCTGACAGGTCGTTATCGCGGTGCGGCACATGCATATTGTAACTTGAAATTTCGAGTTCCCAAACTAGTTCCGATATTTTTTCATAACCTCGCAGGATATGACTGTCATTTGTTCATTAAAGAACTGAGTGACATTTGCGGACCGATAAAAATTATTCCAAAAAACAAAGAGAACTACATTTCGTTCACGAAGTTTTTTCAAATTTCTGAAGACGAATTTGCTCAAATACGATTCGTTGACTCGTATAAATTTTTGGGCACGAGTTTACAAAAGTTGGCAAAAGGCTTGCACAAAAATGACTTTACTTATCTTTCGCGTTATTTCCCAGATGAAAATCAGTTTGAGTTACTTACACGCAAAGGGGTGTACCCCTACGATTATATGACTTGTTGGAAAATGTTTACAGATAAACAACTACCTGATAAGTCGTTGTTCTACAATTCTATGGCTGACGAACACATATCGGACGAAGAGTATGCGCACGCTCAAAATGTGTGGCAAACTTTCGAAATTGAAAACATGGGCAAATATACAGACCTTTATGTGAAGACTGATGTGCTGTTATTAACAGACGTCTTCGAAAACTTCAGGAAGACATGTAAGACGCATTACAACTTAGATCCAGCCTTCTACCTAACTTCTCCAAGTTTGTCATTTGATGCAATGCTTCTAAAAACGGGGATCCAATTAGAACTTATAGATAACTTGGAAATTATTCGCATGATTCAAAAGGGTATCAGAGGTGGCATTTGCATGTGTTCCAAAAGACACTCGCAAGCAAACAATTCATATATGGAGACGTACGATCCAACTAAACGAGACTCATTTTTGGTATACATTGACTGTAACAATTTATACGGATACAGCATGTGCCAGTCCTTGCCAATTTCGGATTTTAGATTTTTAAGTGAATCTGAAATCGAAAACTTGAATGTTGAAGACATTCCCAATGATGCTCCACGAGGTTACATATTAGAAGTAGACTTATTGTACCCTGATGAGTTACACGATGCGCATAGCGATTACCCATTTTGTGCTGAGAAATTCATTCCTCCTGGAGGTAAGACACCTAAATTGACTCCGAACTTGTACGATAAATTTTACTACGTGATACATTACGTTCACCTCAAAACATGTCTGGCAAACGGATTGATCCTCGCTAAAGTTCATAGAGTTATAACATTTCGCCAGAGAGCTTTTTTGAAAGAATACATCGATTTAAACACGGAACTAAGAAAAAAAGCGGTCACTCAGTTCCAGCAAGACCTGTTCAAGTTAAATAATAACTCTATTTTCGGAAAAACGCTAGAGGATAGTGAAAAACGCGTTAATGTTAAACTTGTTACACAATGACATGATAAAATAAACAAAACAAAAAAACATGATACCGCTGACAAATTGATTGCTCGGTTAAACTTCCATAGCGCAAGCGTATTTTCCGAAAACTTAGTCGCTATTCAAATGAAACCGGAAAGAGTAATTTTGAACAAACCAATTTATGTGGGTTTTGCAGTGCTGGAGCTGTCTAAGAGTCACATGTATGACTTTCACTATTCGGTAATTAAGCCTAAGTATGGAAAACAAATACAGCTTTGTTACACCGACACTGACAGCTTTGTTTATGAAATTCAAACCGAAGATTTTTATAGAGATATGAAAGAATCCTTGATGGATTTTTTTGATACAAGCAATTACAAACCTCGAAACCAGTTCGGCCTACCATTGGTAAACAAAAAAGTGCCTGGTTTATTTAAAGATGAATTGGGGGGGAAAATTTTGACCGAATTCATTGGTTTGCGCTCAAAATTATATTGCATAAAAACCACTGAGCTGGTAATAAAGAAAGCCAAAGGGGTGAAAAAGTGCGTAGTCCGAGATTTAGCTGCAAGCGATTATCGTGAAGTGTTGCTGAACAATAAACTAGTCAGACGAAAGCAAAATCTTTTCAAGTCTATAAAACACGAAATATTTACCCAGTCTGTAAATAAAATTGCTTTGTCTAATACAGACGATAAAAGATGTATAATGCCGGACAAAGTGTCCACTGTAGCCTGGGGGCATAACTCATTATTTTAAATATAACACTTATTGAAATGGTTTAAAGATGACTCTTGTATTAAGTTATACCTATGTAAGTAATTTTAGTATAAGCACATTAAGAAAAAAAACATTAAATCTAGTTTTTCTGAATTTTGAATTTGTGTACATTTTAAGATAATATTGTAGATAGACATTTAAATACCTACCTACACTAAAATAAACGTTTTTATCTGAAACAAATACCTGTGTTCATACTTATTCCATATCCTTGATAGGTTTGATCAAGACCTGACCTGCTCTGGCTGTGTCATCAAATTCTTCATTTCACTTCCACCTCAAGCAAGACCGAACCTGTCGCAATTGTGTCATCAAGACGTCCTTTGTTTAAACTAACTTTGCGAGCTCGCGCGCATGAAGCGCGCGGGGAGGGGGGCCACCCGCGACGATGTTATGCATCGTCGTATAACATTGCATACAGCGGGGAGAGGTAGCTCTGGTTATATTGGTCGGACAACTCTTTCGAATAATGATGACTATTGATGACGCAGCTTGACTGAGTCCGTAATTCATTCGCAAGTTAACATCGATAGCATCGAGACGAGTTACTGTGCTGATAAAATATTTTTATTTTGGTAAGTTGAAACCTGTCTACTTTGAATAAATATCTAACTTCTTTTTAATTTTGTCGATACTAAAATCTATTATTTATTTTCAGATCACCAAGATGACCTACAGCCCGACGATAACGGACCCTTTCTTCTACGGCCAGCATTTACTGACCGGATTCGAGAGCGAGGATGTGGAAGAAGTTGGGGCTCCAGAACCTCCCCCGCGAAATCCGAACAAGCGAGTGCGGCCTTCCAAGAAAAAGACGCAAAATACAACTTCCTACATTGTGAAGAAATCGCGGCGTAAAGGTTTGCGAATGATAAAAATCAAAGTGATTGACTTATCCAGTGACAGTGAAGTGGAAACGTCGAATGCGCAGTATATGGTGATGGAACATACCGACGAGATAATGGACATGACCGAAAATTTACTTGACAGAATGAGTAGGAAGTTAACTAATAATAGTAATGATTACTAAAAATGTGAAGAATTATTTTTTCTTTGTATTTCGCTAGGTAACTAGCATTATGCAATAATTATGTAATACTATAAATAAATTTAACTGTGTCAAATATTATTAATCTTAGTTATAAGTAGAATAAGTGTTACCAATGTTAAAATGCGAATCATTTAAATATAATATCTTAAACTAAACTGACTTTTGTTTTCTTTTTCTCAGTCAATAAAACAAGAAAATATAAAATTACGTAGTAACACATTTATTTTTCATAAAATAATAATTAAGTACAAATTCAATGGTAAGAAGTTAATTAAAAATTATATTGACACTGTATTGTCAACACACCATCTTCTTATACATATAACATTTTTTAATGCACAGTAATCGTTATGAATCAGACAGTTATATTTACTACATTTATTCGTACAATAATAAGAAATTAAGGTCTTAAGATTAGGTATATCCATTTCGCCAACATCCTTTACAATGCTATTCGGACATAGATCCTGAACCCATTTACATTTTTCAACCCCCTTTGCAACTAAAGTTTTACCAGATAGGGATGACTTAATCATACTCTTAAATTCTTTATAGCTTATTAATCCTTCACTCCAGTAGATTCCTCGATTTTTCCCGAGCCAAACAACTTGTTTCTTTTCTTCGTCAGTCAAATGTTTGAAAGGAAATGGAGGTTTTATTAAAAAAACTTCTGTACTTTCACTTGCTGCCGTAGCAAATTCTTTGACAATAAAATTATTTTTGTAGTCTTTAAAGCCTTGTAAATCTACAAAAATGTATTCCGGATTCATGATATTTTCTTCACTACACTGGTAAGAGGTTTATATTCTATAACACAATCGTTCAATATTAAACAGTACGCAGTTGTTTTGTCTGGTATTGCTATCTCGCTCTCAATTTCAACACGAACGTCGACAGGTCCAGTCTTCAGCGTATCGTTCTGACGACAGCAATCAATTACAAATAATGGAGTTTTTTCTTTGAAGTCGATGTAATTTAACAGGGGTTCCGGAAGACGGCTGTAGTAAGACTGTTGAAATTTAGCATACAACTCGTATAATAAAGCATAATTGTCATTGCTAAATTTAACGTTTAGGTTTTCATACGGGAAGTAGGTTGAGTTTAAAAACACTTTTATGTCACGCAAGTTACAATGATCGAATCGGGACATATCCTGAAATCCATTATTTTTGCGGTCTTTCTGTAATCCAATGATAACGTACCTTGGCTTTTCTATCTGTGATGAAGTTTTGATTGCCCATGTATGCTTCGTTGTTTGAGGTAAAAGTGGATATTCATAAAGATCCCAGTTTCTAAACGCTACGTTAATAGCTCTGTCTCTTTCTAAATACCTAAGCAAGTTGATTCTCTCTCGGTCAGACACCTTAACGTGGGGCACCCGCCACATAATTTTATCGATTACGATATCTTCTACAACCTCATTATTATTTAATTTAATTGCATTCATGTTGGTATTGCTTCGCAAAAGTATAAGTTCGTGCTTGCAATTTATTATAATTTTTTTGTAATCCTCCGCAAACCCAAGGATTCTATTGAGTGGGAGACAGCCTGAAAAACTTCCTCCCATTGTGTTTTTAATACCGTCAATGCTCCAACCCCATGCATAAGACATTTTTGATTCGCTTTCATTCATTGATAATAAACATTTCATTGTGGTTGTTATGCCTGCATTCTTAATCTTATCGATTTCAACCCCATTTAATTCGTACCGAATATCTTGAAATAAAAATAGTATTGGGTTATTTATTAATTGAAACTCGGTCACTTTGGCTTTAGTTTCACTGTTGATTACGCTGATCCTTCCTTCTACGTATAAAGTACTCTCCGACGGTAGAATGTAAAGGTCTTGCTGGTTAATTGGAATCCGTATCTCATCGTTCCTATTGTAGCTGCTTACATAAGGCTTGTAGGAATGAATCTGAATACTTTCAATGCTGTTGTCTTGTACAAAAGGTTCTGCTACATTAAGCATTTTAGTTACTTCGACAAATTTATTAATTTGAGAAATTGTTTATTGGCTTTGGTTAACTTATTTCTTTTTGGTGGTACCTTCGTAATATTTGAAAGCAAACTGCGCTTTCTGCTAGTAGTACACAGGTTTTTATTGAAATCAATCATTTTTTCTTCAGATGTAAGCAAAGCTGTACTTCTTCCCTTCTTAAATTTAGTGGGTTATTATTTAAATCCAAAATTCTAATATTAATTGCACTCACACTGTTTTGGATAACTGGGAAATAGATAACGTTTTTAGGAATTTCAATTATTCGATAACCCGGCGGCACATTCGGAGAAAACTCATAAATTATATGGCTAGGTTTTCCATTAACAAATGATCCACTTACAATATCACATTCGATTCGGACTATGGCTGATGGTAAAATGTTGATCGGATAGGAAGATGTGTGTAATATATTAGCTTTTAATAATACTTTTCCAAATCCTAATGTAACTCCTATTGAGTTCTCCTTATCAAAATGAATGTCTTTGCTACTAAAAATACTGGTGCTTAAAGTATTATTATTGCAAGTTAATTCCAAAACACAATCATGAACATGTTTCGTTAGGAAGTCAATAATATCTTCAAGTTCATATGAACCCTCTGGTATTATCACAACCCCATCTTTACCGTAATAGAATTTATTATTTCTGTGATCAACATTAGGAATTGAATTAAAAGTAGTGAAGTACAACAGGCCACACTCATAATCACCATCAGTTTCCAAAGCCGGGGAATAATTTGTTACAAGAGCAGAGTCTGTGCCCGTTATAGACATTGTGAAAGACATAGTTAACTGACTCGTTTCCAGAAACCTTTCAAAAATTTAAGACATAAATGTCCACAGTTAAACGTGTTGTATGCTTGATATTTAGTATAATTGTAATACAAATCTGCGCCACTTAGGTATTTAACCAATTCTGTAGGAGGTTTTAAATCTCCGAAACTGTTAAAATATTCACAATAATTATAAATTTTTACGAAGGCTACCCAATGCGTTCCAGGGTTGTCAGAACTATCTAAATTAATAATCGCACACTCAATTTGTTTAGGTTTTTGAGGCAAATTATCCCTCATGTATACACCTCTGAAATATGGTATATTACTGTTATTAACATATTTCATTATATCTTCATTTGTGAGTGCGCGTCGGGGTAGCCTATTTAGCAGTTTTTTGTATGTAAACAGAGCCCACCACCTTTTTTGTACGGTTTGATGTACAGCCCTTTTCCAATAGCAATTGTCTCCATCATCTTATTATGACGTATTGATTCTTTTAGATTTTCTTGAGCAGATTTGGAGTCGTTCACTGCTTTTGCTATTCCAGCTGCACCTCCAGCTAATGCACCTACTGCCGAAAGGCAAGCAAATATAGGAAGAAGTGGTAGTATCCCCCCAATTTTTGGGATTGGTATTATTCGAGGTAGCTGAACTTTCATATTTTTAGGAAACAATTTTTTTGCAGCTAAATGTGCATATTTAATTGCAGATTGTTTGTTTTTTAGTTTAGCTTTCTTTAATTGTGTACTTATTTTTCTAATACCTGATTTAAAACCAGCACCTGTCTTAACCTTAACTTTCATGATTTTGTTTACTAACCACGAAGCAAGTCTTTCCCCTCTACTCACGTCTTTTGCTTTTGATCTAAGTTTTGCCATTTCCATCAATTCTTTATCAGCTTGGTGTCGATTGCGCGTATCGGTGTATTTAGTATAGGCAATGTCGTGACGCATACAAGCATCGTCTAACTGATTAATACCTCGATCACCTCTTAGTAAGCGTTTTTCTAGTTTTGTGCCAGGGCCGCAATAATTATATCCTGGTAAATGTAACTCGAGTGGTAAATTATTTATTAATTTATTAATAAGTCCTCTTCCAGTCATCACTTACGAACGAATGAATAAAATTTTGCATTCATGAGTGTAATATAATAACATTATTTCACGACATCATTTTTACCGATCCAACTGTTTTCAGCGTCTTTTAATCCAAGCCATTTGACAAATAACATATTTCCTCTCTTTTTCAATACCTTTTCAATTAAATAAACACCGGGATTACGTGTTTTATTTAATTCCTGCTCGTAGAAACTACCTTTTATTAATTGATTATGCTGGTCTTTAATACGATATGTAATGGGAGTAGTTTTGTTAACTTTGCTAATGGTAAATAACTCGGTCGACCAATTGGGAGTATACCCTTTGTAAAAACACCCTTTGTACTTGCTAATACGAACGCAATCCCCTACTTTACACTTTGGTTTCACTGAGGATGACTCTGCGTGAGATACAATATTTTCTAAAACTTTGGGTTCATTGACTTTGTTTACCTCCACTGGTCGATACTTTGTTGTACGGTGTTTCGTACTATTATATGAAATCACAATATCAACTAATGGTTTTCCAATCCATTTGTAATTGCCAACTAAACTAAAATATTTATATAGCTTATTCTTCAATGTCCTTATAACTCTTTCAACAATAGATGCTTTCTTTGTAGAAAAAGTTGAATAATGGTTAATGTGGTATGATTGCATAAGCCTTTGAAAAGATTTGTTATAAAATTCTGTTCCTAAATCGGTCTGTACGTTAGTTGGAACACGATTACTTTTTAAAATTTTTTCAAATGCATTACACACTTCATTCATTGATTTAGTTTTTAATGGAACAGTCCAAACATATTTTGAAAAACAATCTATAATGACTAAAATAAAATTAAATCCTCTATTGTGTTTTCGAATATGTTGGATATCAATTAAATCCGCTTGCCATAAATCATCGATTCCTTTAAGAATAACTTGCCGTCGATTAAAATTTCTTCTAGCAGCTCTATGAATCTCGTTCACCACTTTTTCTTTACTCATAATTTCTACTGGCAATGTCTCTGATTGCTACCAACTGATCTTTGATAATAGAACTAACTTCTACCCTTGTACACTTTTCATCTAACTGTTTCTGAATCAGTTGTATCTGACTCTTTATACTTTTTAGCTCGACAAGAATATCATGCTCTTTGCAAAATAACTTTAAGTTTTGATCAACATACTCTTTGTTGACAGCCTCATCTGGTAGTACAGGAAGTCTCAATCCTACCAGTTTTTTTGATTTCAAGTCATATTCTCCGTTAAGGTTTTGAGTAAGATTTTTATTATTGGTGCTATAAAATATTTCTGATGGACGAAGTCTTTTATGCACATGGTGGCCAAATTTATCAATATTCATCATTTTTTTAAGAAGGTTGAACAAGAACTGATGGAAAATACATTTGAGTTTGTAATTATATTACTTTATTAGACCACATTCACGCAGTTCTTCAATGATAGAAATAATTTCGTTATTAAGCCCTGTATTACCAGCTTCGCGAGACGCAATAAGTAATTTTAAACGTTCCACCAATTCATTTGGATCATCCCAGTACACATAATCCACATTTTTATTCATTTTTTTCAAAACTGGTAACCCTTCTCCTTGCGGCAGACTTTCAATACTGCTAGAAGTATTTTTGGTTAGTTTAAAGAGAGGTTTTATTATTAGCAAATACTTCATACCTCTATTACTTTTTATTGGCTGTTTAGGACTGAAATCACGACGGTGAGCATTTGTTTCTAACAGTAATTGTTTATAGTTTTTTAAATCATCAGGCTTAACTAAACTTAAATTTGGTTTTGGTTTCAACAATAATTCAGCTAATCCAGGTGTATTTAAATAACTTTTCCCGCCAACTGAAATCTTATTTTCTGTAACTGACACTCGCAGTGATCCCAACATAGTTTTTCCTCGCTCCAGCCTTACTCCATAAGGTACATTACTAAATATTTCCGATGACAATGACCAAGAAGAAGAATCTTGGCGAGGACTCTGAACAGATTCAAGAGTTTTAAACGATGTGTCACTTGAATCACCCATGTTTAAATCGCCTTCATCAGTTTCACTAAATGCTTTCTGTTCAGGTTTTTGGGAGTCACGATCACTATTTTGCATAAAGTTGTAGCTGGTAGATGCACCATCATCGATTTCATTAAGGTCTTTGTTAGTATCAATGTTTGTTTTAGTGTCCCAGTGTCTATCATCCCAATACTCTTTATTAATCTTTTCATTTTTTGCGGCGATGCTTTTTAGTGGACCTGTTAATGGTTTGAAAACCTTTTCCAATACTAGATCATTATCGTGGTCAATATCTTTCAATTGTTTAAACTTTCTTTTTACAGCTTCAGCAGATTCTACAATCTGTGTTTTTAGTATCTTTTCCATAGCGAGATAAAATATGTACTTTCTCTCGCAACGCAAACCGATTAGTAACGACACTTCGATCCGTAACTCATTATAAATAGCACAAATATGCTTAGTCAAAGACAACGAATTTGTCAAAGTTCATTCTGTAACATCCTTTACCTTTTTCACAATCTTTATTAATTACCAAATAATTATAAGGCACACTCCATATTTTTTTGCACATCTCTCGAAACTGTGTCCAGCTCATATCTGCGTTAACATGTTCGTTATAAATATGTCGTAGATTGATGTCATCCTGTTTAAAAATTATAATCAAATTAGCATTATCCCTGATCAATTGCTTTGGTATCTTACTGTATGTTTGATTCAAATAGAAAGAATCAATCTTTTTATGTCTACCCATCGCAAAATAATCACGTATGTTATTTTGTTTTTCACAAGCAACGTCATCAAATATCATTACGGAGTAAGGTTTGGCATTTTGATGACTTATCACTTCTTCGTTGTCACGAAATTTACTGAAATTTATCTCAGGAACCATGCTTAACACTTTATCTAAAAAAACGTATTTTGGCTGGAAGAGCGTTTTAGAATAAAGGTAAACGTTTCGGTAGCGCAATCCATTTTTGTGCAATAGAAGACCTATCATTACGTTTGTTTTACCGCAGTTCGAAGGACCACAAATTATGCATCGAATTGTATTTGGTAAAAGATTTCCATGTAGTTTTATTTTGTTGTTAGATTCGCTACAAATGTTTTCCAAACGTAATGTTTGCGCTTGTTGTATAAATTTCATTCTTGAGTAAATAAAATAAAAACGATACTAACACCTAGAACTGCAGGCGTGCAATGAAGTGATTGTTGTATTTGACGCTTATATAAATAATTCCTATGAATGAACTGAAGTAAAAAAGAGTTTCCGTTTTAGTAAGTTAATCAAGTAATGAAATGTCTAGATTGCATATTTCCCACAATAGTATTGGGAACTCTAGGACACTTTGAAGGAGTGACGGCGAACGCAGTGAGCCTCTCACGACGGAAAAGTGTCCTAGAGTTCCCAATACTATACTACTCCCTTGATACCTCACACTACCTTTATGTGCCTCTATACACTAACTGTCACTTACTAAACCTTACATAATGAATAAAGATAGTCATCAATGAATGATGAATGAAAGCTTCATCAATCAAACTAATCTATCAAATTAAGATCACAAGCCTACAGTACTGTAGAACTACCATCAATCTTTATAAGTTGACAAAACTAGTGTCTACGTACCTGCCATGTTACTGCATGGTTTGTTTCAGAATAGAGTTTTGAATCCCAATAATGTATGTGATCTTTCTTTTACTTAACAAGCACTCGCTTGGCTTCATCGACCGTGTTACATAATTATTGAGGCTTGTTTTTATAATTATGTGTATAGTTTATATTTTTCGAATTTGTGAATCTTGCACCCCAACGTTGTGTTAGGTGCTCGTCATTTATTCTCAACGTTCATTGCACAATATTTTTTTTCCAGGATATGGATGGTGCAGCGCTGAGCATGGCCCGTAGAGCTGACATAGTAAAAGGTCTGGGTCTGCCCTTGGGGCCGGCACTATCTGTGTACCGTTTTGTAGTAAAACTACAAACTAGAAAAGATGATTGGACTATGTGTTGGGGCTAGTTAGTTAACAGTATTTTGCATAACTAATCTTTGTAACAATTTGGTAACAAAATATTTAACATAATTCTTAATTTTATTTGTGTCAATAAATTTTGTAAATACTTATTTACATTTTATAATAACAATTTGTAATTTGTTCAATATTAGTGTTATTTATAAAAACATGATACATTTAAAACACTTGTCCAATGCAGTATAAATAGTCTGTAATAAAATCTTTCCCTTCATCACAGACCATTTCAACTTCATTTGAGGAGTGTTTCAAGGAATCATGTTTTTTATAAGACTGGGCTGATTTCTGAATTAAGAATTTCATTAAGTAAATACTGAAATAGCATTATGTTATGCTCTTTTCTGAAAAATTCGAAGAGATAAAACTATAGTTAACTTTAGTGAAATCGTCAATTCAAAAATTGGCCCTTTAATTATTAACTTCATTCCAGATCCACTTACTTCATTTTAGTTTTAGTTCAAAAGACTTGATGAATGTCTAAGTCTTGTTATTTGGTACAAATTCATGTTTAGAGTATGATAGAAATACATTAAAAACCATAGTTGCAAAATTTATATAAAAAACTCTATAGTGTGTTGGTAGGAAATAAAAATTTATAAACTGTACTGGAGGCCAGAACATGCAGTCACCCTGAAACAAGAAAATATATGTACATTGATGATTAAACATTGTATTACATATGACAAAAGCTGATTAAAAGTGTAATTAATTAAGGCCAACATACCAAGTAAACAAACAAAAATTTATCACGAAATTCTCTTGTGCCTTGTTCAAGACTTTTGCCTTCCAATAGATTCAATCCAAAGAAAAAAGCTGTAATTGTCAGTGGTGATGCAATTAATTGATCCCACATAATTTTCTGCATCACTGTCTTGAGGTTAACCTTGGGTATTAACTTATCTAAATAAAGATAATAATAATGATGTGCAGGACCCATGAAGGCTCCTACTGTAAACATTCTTGCTGAAAGAAGTCATAGGATAATTTTTTGAAAGGGGCCTTTTCCATTCCAAAGAGCCTAAATTGAATCTGTTTTTATTAAAATAATGGTAGACTGGAACAATAATTATTTCTTGTAGATTTCAACATAAGAACTTTGGGTTAAACTTCAAGATCATCTCAACTCACGTCTCAACAAGTTTAAGTGACAGCAAACATGTACAGACTTATTCATAAAAACACAATTCCTCGAAATACTTCACTGGCTATTTATAAAAACATTATTGAAGCATTCATTGTGGTGGAGATTTCACTAGGAAAAGACCTCTGAATCACAGATTAAATAAAACACCCCTAGGAAGGAGTGTGTTTTATAAATAAGGTTTTTTGAATACAGATGAAGTGAAGCAGCATTATTCTTACATTCCATATTGATAGTATGTAAATAAAGCTTACCTGATCTTGCCCAGTCATATCTTGTATGAAGTATTTTTGCCTCATACTCTAGCTCTTGCTGTATCAAGTCACCAATCATCATGAACCCACCAGATGTTAAACTATTTGTTAATAGTAAATTCTTTTTAAAGAAAAAGTCAAATCCCCTGCGATACAGTCCTCTACTATGTACCATCATGGTACTCAACGCTGGGCGCAAATTCCTAGAACGTAATACTGAAAACATCTGGTGTACTTATCCTGGAAGTTATAGAAAAATAGATACGATTACGAAACTGTCCTGTGTTTGATAATTACGTTACGGTTCTACATTTTCTTTCAAAATCCGCGCTGTCTGTGTCGAGGCGGTACTTACCAAGTCTTCAACAGCCTAAATAACTGCACATTATTTATTGCTACACAAATAGCTGTCGGTTCACATTATCTACATAAAATGAAAAACCAGAAAATTTACATTTTCAATGAGGGCTTTTCAATGACGGCTGTCAGTGGAGTTCCACACAGACGTAATAGATGGCGCTAGCACGGAGTCCCTTTAAAGTTGCTACGATTTTTTTTCTGTCTCATTTGGTAGGATCACAGAGTATAAAGTTAGGAATGAGTTCCACAGATAAGAGAGACTACATTAGTTCTTACAGAGTTTCAGTTTTGTATCGTCCATCGGTAGTAGTACTACTCTTTCCTTTCATAGTAGGTACATAGTCTGGTTTTTTTATATAGTTCAACTTTCGCCTCTTACGTAGCCGTAGTAGAGTGTAGAGCTAGACCTCAAAACAATAACTAAAGCTAGACGTTCTCTGCTCTCCTGCCTAATGTAAACAACGAATCAAAATCGAGTGCAAGCATGGATACGAAAATTAATAGAGTTTGCGTTGTAAAAACTTGCAAAAATTGTGGCACTCACTTGTTCCCAAAAGATGAACAGAGAAGAACATTGTGGATAAAAGCTATCGAACAGCTGAAGTCTGGGTTGACGATAAAAAAATACAGTAGAATTTTCTCAAGTCATTTTAAGCCAACTGATTTTGTTCAAAGGAAGCCTTTAACCCAACTACAACCAAGTAAGATTGTTATTATTTAAAGACACTTTAAATATGCAACTATGACTTATTTTGAATTATATTGGCCCCGTTGTCGGCTAATATAAATTTTATTGATCTAAACAAATATATTAAAAACATAATTCTTAAGTATTGTTTTTGCGTTTCGCAACTTAAACTCCATTTTAAGGTCCGTGAGAGAGCACTCCCCATATTTTTTGTCCATTATACAGGCCGGTGTCGTTGATACAAGAAGAATCGTGGTCCAATAAGCAGGCTCGGGTCAATCAGGTAAGCAATCAGGTAGTCCGGGTCACAAGCGTTGTTTTCGTCGATTAAAGAAAGTATCACGGTCCGTAGGCAAGCAAGGCCGTAAATAAATGAAATATTCAAACAAACGAAAACGTAACGACGCAACCAATAGTATTGTGTCGGTCATGTACGAAGTGAGTCTTTTTAATCTGTGGTACGAAGTACGATTAAGATACGTTACCATGCAATGACCGAAAGGAAACGTTTCCCAGTAATAATCGGACATTCGGTCTATTCGTTTATTGCTCTCGCGATCACGGATTGACTGAATGAATAAATGAACCGGACCGGGTGACGAATATGGCCGAGAGCGAACGAACGCATGAGAGAGAGTGTGGTGATTGAACTGAACGGCGCGAAATTGTTTCGATCGGTCTCCCTTCAGCCGGTCGGTCTTTTCCGAACTTTAGAAGTAGGCCGTATGTCGTAGCCATAAAAATTGTTTTTACATGTTTTGTTTCATTCATTGTGTCAATTCTGCGCTGCTGGTTTGCGCGCTTATCCAAGTAGGTACTTTTGTAAAAGTAATACCGTGTTGTTTTCTTGATGTTAGTTTCTTTAACGAATATAACATAATATTTTCACTGTGTTATTATAGTGAATTATTGGTGAAGGAGATTTTTCTGTTTCGTGCGCTTTGGGACGCTTATTTCTGTGGTAGTAATCTTGTTCTGCGAACTACTTTTGTTCTTTGCAAATAACAAAAGTAGCTTATGATAATTTAGATGGTAATAATTATTTCATTGTACGTAGGAAAAAAAAACTACTCTAACTAAAAATATTTTTTGATTGTTTTTTATCATAGTACCTACTTCTAATATAATGGTGGCACGGCAACACTAAAAATATTAATCATAAATTGATGGTCCTGTAAAAATACAGATATAAAAAAGCATATTTTATGGCTGAAAGGTCAAAACGTTAACGTTGAGATGGTTCTACTATGAGGTCCTAATAGTCCGAATAGTACTAATATACAGTACTAGTACATTGTCTCAAATGTAACAGTACGGACTCGGAGCGATCTTTAAGATGTCGGAGCAGGCCCAATACGAATCAACACGCTACGCTCAGCTACGCACAGATTACTCAGCAGTCAAACGGAACACACACATTTTTCCTATAATCTATAGTCATAGCTATGCTGTGACGACTCCGTCGTTGGCATTAAAAAAAAAAAAGTTCAGTTTCCATACACAAGACTTGCAACGCCATCCATCGAGAGAAAAAGGAAGTATTTTTACTTTTTAATAGCTGTCCGAAAAGAGCTCATTCGAATTTCGTTTCACATGAATCAACTTTGTCTTTTTTCTGTGATCAACAGATCAACTACTCTGTGCTGTGGACATCAATGACATAGCCACCGAACAAACCAAGACATGACATATACCTACATAACCTTTCTATTTTGTGACTGTAATGTACGGCCCGATAATTAACACCCAATAAAGCACGTCCTGATAATCTGCTATCATTTCAAGTAAGTATTAAACTGTAAATAACTCCTCCATTAGACCAAAAAATATTTTAGTAAGTATATTTTTTGAGGACCTAAAAGCAACATAAAAATATATTTTAAAACTTTATTTTCCTAAACAGCCAAAAACGCGTTCAACCATTTTTGTGTATAGTTTGAAGTCCAAAAAATTGTAAACTAAGTTTGACATCCCATTTTCTGTAAGTGATCTCTGACCATAGTGAAATAACAACAACGCAACCATTATTTCATCGAATTTACATCCAAAACATACCAATTATCATTATTGCATTGTTCGAGAATGAAAAAACACCTCAAGAAAGACCCCCGGGAAGTTGTGGATTCGTGGACCCAGTGAAATTAACACTCGAAAAACTTGGCTCAAAATTGCTAAAAGAGACCCCGACTCTTTATCAATTGAAACTCGGGTGTAATTATGTGAAAATCACTTTGATGTAAGTCTTATAATAATAAATGTTCACTGGCTCTGGCTGAAAGATGTTTGTTTACATACTTTAGATGGTTTCAAGATGGCGGATAACGTTTTCGCCTTTACGAATTAAACGAGGAAAAAATTTTTTTACTTTGCAAATTTTGCAGCCATCCTGCATACTTAGAAAAATCAATATATTTCGGTTTCTTACGTTAAATACTATAGGAAATATTTATTTATCCCGTCAAATTTGATACGTGTCAAATAGCGGACTCGTTCCCACAGGACACCAATAATTGGAGTGTGCATTATTACCGGGTCGTGCACCATAAATAAATTATGATTTAATATCTCTTGAAAAAAAGTAAATCACTAAAAATGCTTCTTCAAATTGTGAAAATAAAATTACCCTGCTAAAACGAAATATAACAAATCAAAGAATATTTAATAAATAATATTGGCCTTTTTGCATCTACTCAATGAGATGATTTAAACAGCGTCTAGTGGTATCTTCACTCACACTAGATGGGTGAAGGGACCACTCCGACGCTGTAGTGCCTGGGACATGGTTTTATAGATGGTGTAGGCTTGCCCGGCACCTATACATCCCCGACAGCTTAGTCGGCCTAGCCCACAGGAAAGACTAGTCAATACGTGCGGAGCCAACCAAGCCGCGGGTTTCCTCACGATGAAGGAAGAATATTTATATCTGACCATATCTAAGTACAAACTATTTTTGTAAGTTATTTCAAAGAAAACAAAGTCCTAAAGACTAAAAAAAAAATTTAATTTGATGCAAAAAAGTACTGTCACTTTGTCTAATGTGTCGGGGCCACCATCCATCACTCACAATCACATTTTAGAAGCACAATCTCTGCACATCATAAAGCTGTGTATATAGATATAGATACATACACCCAATATAATGTCTGTGAGTGTGTTTTTACATTTTCCCAACCGTTATCAAATTGAAATATTAATAATTTTCGACGATATATTAAAAATATTGATACGGTATATTTTATTACATTGGTCCTACATCGACTGAAATGCCAGATTAAAAAGCATAGACACAACGTTTTATTTTCATAGACATGGATGTAACGCTCAATCAACCTGGCGTCGTGACGTCTTATCTAATAGGATGTTAACCCGCTATAAAACATTATCGTTAGCCCAAAAACAAAGTTTCCCTTCACACAACAACGTACTTAACATATTTTATTTGAAATATTGAAATTGAAAAAACATTAATATATCATTATCACATTAAAAAAAAGAATTAATAATTTATTATACAAACTTAGGATATTGATAAAAAGGAATTCGCTCAGCATAAATGTTGTGTTGAACACAACGCCGATTTTCAGCAAATCCCTGTTAAATACAAGATATTATAAAGATCAATCAATTACAATTACGTGTCTATAAAATTAATTAATAAATAAATAAAATACTAATACACTCACTCAGGTGTTAAATTAAATAATTGACATATTTATAAAAGTAAAAGTTGCATTCAAATCAACATCAAAACTACCATTAATATAATTAATGTTATAAAATATAAAATTGAATTGGAACCATAATAAAACATGGCTATAATATATCCTGAATAAATTAATCAATTGATGGTATCAATACATATTTTCAATAATCATATTTTTTTTTATTTGAATAAAAATAATTTAAAAATTTAGGATATAGATATAGAAATATGGTAATATTTTTTTTAACATTATCGTTATCAGTCATCATAATGTGGCATTTTAGGGCAATTTTCATTTTGTATATTTACATATTAGTCGCTCCTTTACATGTAGGATAAACTCAATTTAAGTATTAAATCGTTTCGGTCTACTTTGAAGATCTGTGACCTACTTAATATACTTCGGCAAGGCTAAATATCTAAATCTATTACAATTTATTTAATAATATCATTTATTTATATTATTTCTTTATTTGTCTGTCTAAAAGAACTTTTTTAAATTATTTTTAAAGGTTAAGGATGTCATATAATCCCTCAGGGGAGGTGGTAGATCATTCCAAATCTTTGTCGCAGCGTATTTAAAGCTGCCTCTATAGTGCGACGTTTTATGCTTTGGAATTATCATAAGATTTAGCTGCTTTCTTCGATGATTGTGAATGTATGTATCATTAGCCCAGACAAATTTGGTGTATAGATAAAGAGGTCTCTTTCTATACACCACCTTATGCACAAGATTGGACAGATGAAGTTGCCGTCGCGCTTTCATTTTAAGTATGCCCTTTTCATTTAAGAACGGTGTTACGTGAGCCCTTTTTGGGATAGTAAAACAGAATCTAGCGCATGCGTTCTGGACTCTCTGTATGGCCCGTTCCGTTTTGGCTAGTATTCTTGGACCATAAACTACGTCACCGAAATTTTGTAGGGATAGGATCAACGTTTCGGTTAGTAGTATCCGAAGTTTTTCTGTTAAATATGGTCTAATATTGTACAGTACTTTCAATCTGTAGAAGGCATTCCTTATTTTACCGTCAATATGGTCTATAAATTTCAACTCAGAGTCCATGAGTAGCCCTAGATTTCGCTTTTTTGTCACTCTTTCAATAACACTCCCAGAAACTACAATTTTCGGTTGACACTCTATAATTTTCTGGCTTTCGTGCTTGGTGCCTATTATGTATTGATTGAAAATGGTTGAGGGTAGTATTGATTCTTCAAGTAAAATAAATCAGTTTGTTTCGATCCTACAATTGTGTGTATCTTTTATTGGCGACTGCGGAAAATTATTGTTGATTGTCGGAAAATGGCGTGTAATATGACGAATATAGTGTTCCCTGGACAATTTGACCCTAAGACTGATAAGTGGAGTGAATACAAGGAACGGTTATTATGTGCGTTAGACGCGTTGGGAATTACTGAGGGTGATGTCGACAAAGCGCGTTCATTGTTCCTTTCTCAATGTGGAAAAGAGACTTATTCACTAATAGTGTCACTTTTGGTGCCAACTCGACCAACAACGGTTTCAAGGAAATTCTAGCAGTTTTGGACAAGTTTTATGAACATGAAGTGAACGAAATACTGCAAGCCGGGAAGTTTCACATATGCCTACAATTACAAAGTGAAAGCGTGCAAGACATTGTAGCGGCCATAAGTCTACTGGCTGCTAAGTGTAACTTTACGGACCTTAAACGCCAGTTGCGGGATAGACTAGTGTTGGGAGTGCGTGACGACCGCCTGCGTCGTGATCTGTTGAAGACTAAGGATCTCACATATGAGTTGGCCTTACAGTTATGTCTCAATTACCAGGTGACGTTTCAGGAGATGTACCCCGATGCTAACGAGCCGAAACAAACTCCGTCCGATGTCAACGTACCTATGGACATTGGTAGAATCAAGTCCATTGAGTTTCGACATTGTGCACGACAGCACAAGGAGAATGAACGTTGTCCTTTTGTGAAGGCGAGATGCTTTTACTGCAAGAAGTTCGAGCACATCTCTTCTGCTTGTTCGATGAAACCTGTCAAGGTGCACCAGGTGGTGAACGGCGAGGAAAGCAGTCCTGGATCCTCGGAGGCGGACAAGATGATGGGTGTTTATGTGTGCACGGAAAACTTCCGTTCGCCAATAACAGCGGACCTGACAATAGATGGCGCTATGCTATCTATGGAAGTGGACTCGGGCGCATCGCGCTCGATCATCTCTGAAGATACCTACCGACGACTGTGGCTGTCTCCACCACCTCTGCGGTCTACTGATGTAAAACTTGTGACATGGACTTGGGACCCTTTAAAGGTTATGGGTGTAACTGATGTGCTAGTGGTGCTCGGCAATAAAGAAGCACAGTGTGAACTCGCAGTGGTGTCTGGAATAGGCCCTAGTTTACTTGGAAGGAACTTGTTTCAGTCCCTAGGTTTGGAAGTCTCCGGCGTGTGCTGGACTGATGACAGAGTGAAAAATTTAGCGAGCTGTGAATTTCCAGACTTGTTTCAAGAGGAACTTGGCGAGTACAAAGGCCCGGACGTTACCTTACAGTTACGTTACATGCAGATGCAACGCCCCGTTTTCTGAAAGCGCGACCGGTGCCGTTTCCAATGAAGAAGCAGGTCGAGAAAGAGCTGACCCGAATGGTCGAGGCTGGAGTATTGACCCTTGTAAGGTATTCTAAGTGGGCCACGCCACTGAGAATCGTAAAAAGAGAAGACGGATCGCTACGTGTATGCGGCGATTACCGATCCACGGTAAACACAGCTATCGATGTGGATACTGTAAAGTTCAAGAGAAGGTTGAACTTTGTATAATTGTGGATCTCATAAGATACAATTAATATTGCAAGAATAAAGCAGGAGTGCTTAATAATATAAACGTGTTTTATTTAAAATAGATATTCGTAAGACAATTATATTTTTGTAGTGTCAGGTGAGCGGTTGGCACACAAGTTATTTTAAAATCTTTTTCAGTATCCATGGCAATAAAATGAACCATAGAGTTGGTATGCCATACCTACTTCACATCCTCGGAAGTTTTTAAGAATTTAGAGAAATTCTTCAGTCCCATTCTGGAACATAAATCTTGTAGTCTAGGCCCGAACAGAGGTTTTGTTAACATGTCAGCCAATTGAATTTCAGACGGAACTTGATTAACTTTGAAATCTTCATTACAGACACATTCCCGAATGAAGAAGTGTTTTAGCTTGATGTGCTTTGTACGCTTGTGGTACTAATACTTGGGGTTGTGTGCGAGATAAACGGCTGACTTATTGTCTAAGTTTAAGACAGGTTTTTCTGCTTTTGTCATGTCATTGATCAATCGATTCAGCCATAAAATCTCTTGTGCAGATTCACTTGCTGCTATTATCTCCGCTTCAGTTGAAGATATAGACACTGTTGCCTGTTTTTGACTTCTCCAACTTATCGCGCCACCAGAGAATAGGCACACTACACCAGTTGTCGATCTTCCAGTGGTGTGGTCTCCTCCATGATCTGCGTCGCTGTAGCAAACCAGGTGTGGCGGTGACTTCTTTGTGAATGTCAGACCATTCTCAAGGGTCCCTTTTAGAGAAGGTTGAACTTTGTATAATTGTGGATCTCATAATACAATTAATATTGCAAGAATAAAGCAGGAGGGCTAAATAATATAAACGTGTTTTATTTAAAATAGATATTCGTAAGACAATTATATTTTTGTAGTGTCAGGTGAGTGGTTGGCACACAAGTTATTTTAAAATCTTTTTCAGTATCCATGGCAACCAACTGAACCATAGAGTTAGTATGCCATACCTACTTCACAGATACCTATCCACTTCCTGCAGCAGTAGAAGCCTTCGTGGACCTCAGCGGAGCAAGAGTCTTTAGCAAGCTGGATCTCAAGCTTGCGTACATGCAGCTGAAAGTCGACGAGGATACGGCAATGCTATTAACTTTAAATACGCCCCTGGGCCTGATGAGAATGAATCGTTTAGCCTTCGGTGTGAATGCGGCGCCTGGAATATTCCAGAGGGTGATGTCGTCGGCACTCGCAGGCATGGATGGCGTAGCCTGTCTACTGGATGACGTAGCTGTGTCTGGAAAAAACATGGAAGAGCACAACCAGAGACTACGTGCTGTACTACGGAAATTGAGTGATTTGGGCTTCCGGCTTAATGTCAAGAAATGCGTTTTCGCGTCGAACAGCATTAATTTCTTAGGACATATGATTGACGCTCAGGGACTTCACCAATCTCCATTGAAAATCAAAGAGATCAAAGAGAAGCCAGCCCCGACGAACAAAGAATCTCTGCGAGCCCTTTTGGGCTTATATAACTTTTACGAGAAGTTCCTGCCGGACAAAGCGACGCTGCTGGAACCCTTGTATCGCCTTCTAGAAGCGAAAAGACCCTGGACATGGGGCGAGCAAGAACAGAGTGTGTTTGATAAAGCGAAATCGTTGCTGTCATATATGACTCTGGTCGGTTATGTTATGACTTGAATAAAGAATTAATGCTCATTTGTGATTCATCTAGTTATGGCGTGGGAGCAATAATTGCCCATGTGATGGATGACGGGTCAGAGAGACCTGTGATGATGGCATCAAGAACTTTACAGCCTCATGAGCGAAGATATGGCCAAATTGACAAAGAAGCTCTCGCCATAATGTTCGGGCTTTCAAAGTTTCATCAGTTTTTGGCAGGCCGTAAATTCTGTATTGTGACCGACCACAAACCACTGATTGGATTGTTTAACCCTGCGAAACCTATACCTGACCAAATTTCCCCAAGAATGCTACGTTGGTCGCTGAAGCTCGGCTGCTATAATTATGAGATAAAGCATAGATCTGGCAAATTGATAGGCAACGCCAACGCTCTGAGCAGATGGACTGTTCACGATACCTCTGTACTTGCAGTTGAAGCAGTGAGAGAGGTACTCTTGCTGGAAGAACAGCCAGATGGATGGAATCTTGATGCATCAAAAATAGCGGCTGAAACTAAAAAGGATCCATTACTGCAGAAAGTACAGTTTTATGTTCTTCACGGCTGGCCACGCTCTAACACTGACCCCTCTATGCAGCCATTTTGGACTCGCAGAGAGGCTCTTTCACACAATAAAGAATGCTTATTGTGGTGCAACAGAGTCATCATACCTAAATCTCTTCAGGAAGAGGTACTGAAGCTATTACATGCTCCTCGTGCCGGCATTGTCCAAACAAAGGCTTATGCCAGAGGATATGTATGGTGGGCCGGTATGGATCAGCAGATCGAGAGGATTGTGGCTGAGTGCGAAGCATGCCAGATGGTGAGAAACAGTTCGCCGAAGGACCCACAAGCTTGGATTGTTCCTGAAAAGCCCTGGAGTCGAGTTCATATAGACTTTGCAGGGCCGTTTCAAGGAAAAACCTTTTTAGTTCTGATTGACAGCTACAGCAAATGGTTTGATGCAGAAATTGTGCCATCCATGAGTAGTGAAACTATTATTAATATACTCAGGAGAATGTTTGCTGCGCAAGGCTTGCCAGATACATTGGTGTCTGATAACGGTAGAGCATTTACTTCTACAGAATTCAATACATTTTTGAAGTTGAATGGAATTAAACATCTTTATTCACCACGTTACCATCCTGCGTCCAATGGACAAATTGAGCGGGCCATACAGACATTCAAGAATAAATTGAAAAAGATGTCCCCCACAGAGAAGCCTTGGAATGAAAAGCTTCCCAAAGCTCTTTACGCGCTGCGCACCGTGCCCACTAGCTGTACCAACAAGAGCCCGGCTGAGATGCTAAACGGACGGTGCTATCGGACTGCCGTGTCGGCACTGCACCCGCACGCCGCGCCAAGCAGCGCCACGCAACAACTAGAGGCGGCGGCGCAGCACCCGCCCGCCCGCAGCTTTACTGTGGACCAGCTAGTGCTCGCGCGCATGTACGGGCCCGGAGAAAGGTGGCAGCGGGCCGTGGTGGAGCTGGTGAAGGGACCTAGCGCGTATTTGGTGAGGACGGAAGATGGCGAGTTACACCGGCGTCACGCTGACCAGTTGTTAGCACGGGCTGTAATCGCGCCCCGTAATAACGAGCCACCACCAGACAGAACTTATGATCGTCCTCCTAGGTCTGACTCCTCCTCGCCTGAACTACCTATTGTGATACCACCCCCTAATACGTGGCCTGATATTATTGGCATCCTAAATACTGTGTAACTATTTGTAAATACTTATAATGTTGTCTGTAATATTAGGTTGCTAGAGATATAATTTTATTTTGATTTGTGATTTCTAATTATGATCTATTTTGTAATTATTCCTTGAGCTATGATTTAATTTGTTTGTTCCTAAAGATTGTGATGGAAAGGTATATTATGTATTGATTGAAAATGGTTGAGGGTAGTATTGATTCTTCAAGTAAAATAAATCAGTATGTTTCGATCCTACAATTGTGTTGTATCTTTTAGTGCCCATCACCATGTACTTAGATTTTAGTGGGTTGAGTACCAGACAGTTTCCTAAAGCCCATTTCTGTGTTACATTAAGATCTTCGTTAATTTTAGCCAATGCTTTTTCCACTTCACGGGGCTTAAATGAGTAGTACAACTGTGTATCGTCCGCGTATAAGTGTACTTGACAGTGGCTTATCTTACTGATTAGGTCTGCTGTGTAGAGCACAAACATTAAAGGACTAAGGATAGAGCCCTGCGGACAACCACGAGCTATGGGTCTAAGTCCTTATTTAAGCACGGTGCCCTCATCGCCATTCACCTCCACGTATTGCAGACGGTTTTCAAGGAATGAGAGAAACCATTTGTATGCTGAATCAGAGAGACCGTAGTAGCGTAATTTCTCTATGAGCAAGTTCTGGTTTATGCAGTCGAATGCACGAGAAAAATCGAGAAGAACCAAAATACTGCTCTGCCCGTTGTCTGAAGCCTCAATGATCTCATCAGTAACGTGTGCAAGGGCTGTCTCTGTTCCGTGCCCACCACGGAACCCTGATTGTACTACGGGGATGATATTTTCTCTTTCGGCATACGCTGTAAGCTTCCTGTGGACGGTACGCTCCAGGACTTTTGATAGGACGGGCAGTATGCTTATAGGTCGAAGATCCCCGTAGTCATTGATTGACGTGCTTTTTGGTATAGGCTTTACCTTTGCCAGCTTCCAGTCATTCGGAAAAATGTTAGAGATAATAGATTGATTTATTATTGCTGTTATATTACTGGTAAGGTGCCTGGCAGTGTTCTACGGATCATGTTTATTGTTATATCGTCAAACCCAGACGCATTAGTTCCTATGTTGAGTATTATCTTGTTTACTTGTTCTTCTGTGTATGTCTCTATATAGAACTTGTTTTCGGTAAATTTGTTTTGCTTAAAATAATCTAGTATAGCTGTATTGCCTGGGATATTTAAAAATGCATTATTTATATCGTTCGGATTTTTCAGTTTGGCTGGTAGATCTGCAATCTGTGGACCCTTACCTGTTAATGATAGTCGGACCACAAGTGGGACCACATTGATTTGGGATTTTTTGCGTTGTTGTTAATATAGTACGTAAAATATGCTCGTTTTTCCCTATGTATTGAGCTGTTGACATAGTTTTTTAAGGTTTTGTAGTAATTTATTTTTTTCTGACATTTTGATGAGTGTGCCTTATTCCTAGCATTGTCACGGTGTTCCATCATTATTTTAATAACGTCCGTTACCCATGGTCTAGGATTGTCTTTTATACGTATTTTCTTTAAAGGAGCATGTTTGCCGAATAAATCCGTTATTAATTCATTAAATCGAGTTAACATTAAGTTAACATCTACACTATCTGTCACTTTATGCCAGGGTGCGTTTTGTAAGTCACCGTGGAATATTTTTTCATTTATTTTGTGTAGTGAACGTGTGAATATAAATTGTGGAGGTTCTGCCGGCTTGTTAATGCAGAGTTCTGCAAGTACCAGCGCATGGTCGCTAAGGGCAGGATTGTGATGGACTGTTGTTTTTTTGCATAAGTCAGGCGAGTCTGTGATAATTAAATCTAACAACGTAGATGATTTCTCATTGACCCTTGTTGGTTCCTTAACTAATTGGGTTAGATTCATGTGATGGAGAAATGTAGTAAGCTCTGGTGCAGGAGTGACGTTAGGTTTAAGTAGGTCGACGTTAAAATCCGTTAATAGAAATAGGTAGTCACTGTTGCCAAAGGAGCTTATCGATTCAGTAATTGAGTCGATAGCTATACCTGCTGGGACCCGGGTCTTACTTGATGCGTCGGGTCGGTATGCGGTACCTATTACTAAACGCCGCACGCCGGGCAACCTTAATTCGAGCCACATCTGTTCGAGCGTGGAAAACGGGTGTTCTAGCACGCGCGTGCGTAGCCCACGCCGCACATAAAACCCGACCCCGCCGCCTCTGTGCCCGCTCTGGCGATGGTTGAGCTTCAGCATGTACCCCGGTATTTTAGGAATAGTGACGTCCTGCCCCTTTTTCAGCCAAGTTTCATTAAGTGCTAGCAGGTCTGGTTTTTGGCTTTCGATAGTGTACAGTAGTTCATCCTGACCAGTATTTATAGACCTTATATTAAGCAGACCTATTTTCAAACATTGACGTTTCTTTCTAGCCATAGCATAGTATATATTGTAGTTGTATATTGCAGTTGTAAAAATGTAGCGTATTACCAGATTTGCACAATGAATAAATGTAGGTGTAAACGTGTGTGAGATTGGTGCGTGGTCGTTGTGTAGTGTGGAGAGCAGTGCGCTGATCGTTTGAAGTTGTGTACATTATTTTATGTGATGACTGATATCTTTGTTTTAATTCTAAACTTATTCTAATACTTCTATTTCTTAAATTATCAACATGTAGGTGTTTAAGATGAGCCAACAGGTATTGAGCCAAAAACCCGTTCTATGTCCATTTCCGAATGTATGCGATGTGCAGGGGATGAATCCTCACGTCTGACACTAATGCGACCCTCCTTGGTCCAAACAAATCGCCATCGGTGGACACGAATTGCATTACGAGCAAGGCCGAAGAGCTTCCGGTTAATCTTTGTCTTTCGTTGACATAGATTTGGACAGGTTTGTGGGGAGGGAGGCCCATATCCGAGGTGGTAACCGCTCCTCTACGAACTCTCGCGTTCACGATGAAGTCATCACGGAGGGCGCGGCGAGACAGACGAACGACGATCGGACGTGGGCGAGAAACTGCCTCACCGGGGCGAGGCGCGGCACGACGCGGGCCGGCTCTGGACGCGCTCACTACATCGCGCAGGTCCAACGCGACGCCCAACTTGGTTGCCACGGTAGAAACGATGTGGACACAGGTCTCCCCCTCATATTCTGGCACCCCAGTAATCTCCAGATCGTTGAGCAGCTCATTTTGCTCTCTGTCATTGAGGTCTGAACGTAGCTGCTCGACCATTACCCGGAGACTTGCCCCGGCAGTCTCTTTCTGGTTACTCGCAATCGTAGCAAGTTCAGTTTTAAGGCACTCATTCTCTCGTTCCAGTTGATCTCAACTGTGCATTCAGTGAGTGAAAAGGTATCTACCCTTTCACTCACTGAATGCACAGCCGAGATTCAAGAATTAAGATTAAAAATCTCTGTAGCGCAAATTTCTCTAATCGCATGCGTCCGACAACGACATAGGCATAGTTAAATTCGTGCGCTCCCCCACCACACGACAGCGCCGTTGCCCGCCACCACACTTCAGCGAATGTGCGCGACGACGACCGACGACGACCGACGACGACCGACGGTAGCGGCGGCGGTACAGAGTATTCGTTAAAAGGAACTTTATCTTCAAAAGCAAATTTTTTTTAACTTGATCCATTTTATCTTCAAAAATAACGAACTTCATACAAACTTTCAGCCCCTATTTTATCCCCTCACAAATCAAAATATAAAAAACGCTAGAACAAATTATTATTTTATTTCTTATCATGTTCCTAAATATAATGTTTCATGGTTTTATCCCCAAAAGTGACGAACTCCCATACAAACTTTCAACCCTTATTTCACCCCCTCGCTAGTTGAAATTTCAAAAACGCTAGAACAAATGTTTAATTATTTCTTATCAAGTGCTTCAATATAAAGTTTCATGGTTTTATCTTTTAAAATTAATAAATCCAATACAAACTTTCAACCTCTATTTCAACCTCTTCATCCCTATTTTTCGCGATAAAAGGTAGCCTATGTCCTTTCTCAGGGTCTAAAGATTGTCTGTGCCAAATTTCATCAAAATCGGTTGAGAGGTTTAAGCGGGAAAGCGTAACAGACAGACAGAGTTACTTTCGCATTTATAATATTAAAAAGTAGGGATTATGATAGTTCCTAAAATAAACCTAATTTAATTATACTGAATATCTTAACCTAAATAAGGGCTTAGCTTAAATACTTTAAAATACTTAATTATATTTTTAATACCTAGTGAATCTGAAACGTAATTAAGAAAATTCTGCCTTATAATTTTGTATTTATTCTGAACGCAGCTTCCAAAATAAGTAAATCAAATTTACTTCTTTATACGGGGCACCAATCCATCAAGTTATTTTCTTGTCTATGGTGGGACATGGATTATTGCCAGTACCGGATTTTGTGCAGCCAATACATGTACAGGTACATGGCTATTGGCTGTACAATATTGGGACGTGCGTTATTGGGATGTGCATTATGGCTGTGTCTTAATTATTGCACAGAACAATTAAACCAAACTATGCACAGAGCAGATACTGTGTGTACCACAGAACAATTAAACCGTATCTACTGTTGTTCTGTGACATACTAGTCACAGAATAATTAAACCAATAGAAGAATGTAGAAGAATGTTGTAGTCTGTGATCGGCACACGTAAAATCCGTTTTACGACGGAGCGGTTTGACAACTCAAAATCGCATAATGTTGCCAGGTTCAGCCTAGTGTTTTTTTCATCGATAATGTACGATCCGGTTCGATCCGAACAAAAAACCTGTTTAATTTTTTCGAGTTTTATGTTTAAAACAGGAATGTAATAGTTAATTTAATAATAAAGAAGTTGATGTGCAAGCTCCATGTTATATTTTTATGCTATTAAATTGACTTGATGTACATACTAAGCAAGAAAATATCGATTGTTGTTAAACCGTAAAAACGGCACGATTTCTCATTACTTAATACTGGCAGCACTGTTGGCTAACGAAATAATGGTTGATAGCCCAAAGGACTAGTATCCAGGCCAAAATCTTCTAAAAAAAAAAATAATGGCTGACACTCTGAACAAGGACTAAAGCATAGAAGGAGTCGTAAAATAAAAAGTGAGTAGTGAATAGCTGTCCTTTTTACTCTTGCAATGATTCTTTGTGCCAGAAAGAGACAGCTATAGTGTACTCCGCCAAATAAAAAATCACAATCGTACTATTGTGCGTTCACGTTAACTTGACGCGTGAGAGAATTGGTAACACTGAGATGTTTACTGTTACCATGTTAAATAAGAAATCATTCCCATTACTTGGGGAAAATAAAAGGATTTTCCCCAAGTAATGGGGATCACAAATTTATCACAAATTTATCACAAAAACTCATGGACATGAGTTTTTGTGTTCCCTATTACGGTGCACTGGGGTTGTTGGTGTCTGTCTACTGGGCAGTACAGATTCGGATCGATGCTTGGCTGTCGTTCTGTAATACGACCCTTACAGAAATTTATGGGTGATACTCTTGACCCTCGTATTATGGGAAACTGCGTACGCATAAGCAGACAACAAATACTTATTTTTTTGTTGTCCGCTGCAGTTATCTGAATAAAAAATAAGATCTATGTCTTCGTCAGGATGGTCATTAAGCTGCATTTCGATGAAAGCCAAAACGCAGCTTCCGATTTCGACAGCACCGCGTTTTCCCTCAGTCTCGTCCCAAAAAAAGCAGTCGACATTCTTAGCGTGCAAATCACTGATAGTAAAATTAAGGCAATTAATTCTGGACTTGTAAAAAAACACAGACACTTGCCCTTTCGGAACTGGCATTACTGCCTGGAGATCGTAAACAGCTACTATTGCAGATGCTTCAGTTTTGTCCTTTTCTTTCTCGTTTCGCGCCAGATCTTTCTCAATCAAATGTTGTTCATACGCTTGTCGTGGCTTGTTTTTTTCTTCATCGTTGGCGTTTTTATAACTCTCGCACAAATCGCATAAGTCTTTTTTCGGGGAATAAAAGCCAATGTTGAATTGAACATTGAAAATGCGCTGGAATGTAGATTCAGATGCAAACGGTAAGTTCTTTGCTTGACGTAAACTTTTGTAGTCTCGGTAAATGTCTGCTAAAGACCTGTCACTCTGTATATACTGTCTTGTGGTTTGGGCGCGGAGATAATGCGATTCGACCCGTGGAATCGCATCGATGAATTCCACAACGCTTTGTTTTATATTTGGGTCAATCGTGGGTTGTTTATTATGTTTTCTTCTCAGGTCTCCTTCTATGAACCCAGTATCGGTCTTTTTTAATGAGTGCGGTTTTTATGAACTGATCACCCAAATCAAGAGTGGCTTTAAAAAAAGCCTTGCAGACGCGAATGCGTGCATTGTCTTTTTCGAAGTTAAAGGCCGTATTTAGTGCTCGAAAGTTTTGCGTGTTGGAGTATCTATATTTCGGCTTTATTTCGTGACTATGACGCACAATATACTCGCATTGTAGTTGGAGATCACCAAGGCTCCAAAAGGTAGAAAAAAACTCTTGGCGAGCTGTTGTGTCGAGCTTTTCGCTACATTTCAGACGACATTTTTCGCCGCAAGGAGGTCGCATTTGGCGGGCCGGGACTTCTTTCTGTAACTTCCCACGCGACTTGTATGCCTTGCCAGAATTTTTAAGTGCTTTAGCAATATTGCTCTTCCAAGTCTCAGGTTTCCTGAGTTTTTTCTTTCCTGCGTCTGTTTCTTCGACCGGTGCTGTCTCATTAATATGCGTTGAGTGGTTTTGATTTCGGTCTGAAGAAGTACTTTCACTCTCATTTTGAATTTCGCAATCAGGGCCAGTGGCATTGTGTTCATTGTTTGAGCTACTACTTGAGCTACTGCTCGAACTGCTACTTGAACTGCTGCTTGAGCTATCACTTGAGCTTGACGAACTGCTGGATGAAGATGAATAGGAACGAGGTCGTGTTATTTGAGGTGGAGTTGGCGATGTGCGCGGAGGAGAAAATATTATTTTTCTTTTGGGAATCGGGTTTCCGTAGTGTGGGTCAGCCTCCGAATCATCAAAATCTGTTTCGTCACCACTGTTGACTGGTGAGATCGCATACTGTCGCTTAGGAACTCTTCGCTGTTCATCATCTCTAGTGGGCTGATCGTCAAGGTCTGCATCAGGTTCTAGAATGCTCGGAGATGGAACTGACCTTATATTCTCAGTTGGAAAATCACACTCCATAGCCGTGCTACCTGCTTTCTCCTCAGCATCGCAGCCCGGATCATCAGCTGGCTGATAGAGATCTTCGGCTAGCTCTGAGCGATTTTCGATTGGCTGGCAGCAATTTTCGGGTAGCTTGCTGAGATCTTTGCCTAACTGGCAAGGTTCTGCATCTTCGGCAGGCTCGGGGTCATTTTTTCCTTCAGAAACCATATCGAGCAAAAGTTTTCCGCGCCCTTTCATTTTCTAAAACATAAAGAAATGTTCATGTAGCTGCATAAATCACGTAAACTCAAACAACTCAAAAAAATCAATAAATGCGTGTAAGTTTCCAAATTTATGAATAAGTACTTATTTTGATTTGACAACAAAAAATATTCCGACAGTAAATCATCAAAACTTCTGCAACTCAAATTCAGCCATTACTTTCAGTTCTCGAACATCAACAAAACCCCATCAACTCGAATTAGAACATGAAACTTACCTATTAAACTTCATGTAAGCTCCAGCAACTCAAAATCCGCCGCTTGAAAAGCGATCTTCTTGCTTCACGTCTGGCTGGTAACTAAAAATGGCGGCGTAGTGACCGTGCCCATAGGCATGAGTTCATTCACCTAAAGTAACGTTTAGCGCCATCTCTTGGCAACGGTTCAAGATATAGATATGGGAGTTATATTTTCGGGTCGGGCGTAAGGTAAGGAGGTCGAATATGTAGCTAACTCAAAATCGTATTTTTTTGAGTTGGTGGGGTTTACATCTAGGGGTGATCTCAAAAACGGTGCAACTTTTACTGAGGTCATGTTAGGTTGGTTCGACGCTTCTTGAGCAGGTCTACCTCCAGTATCACTGTGACGTGTCATTTTTGGGACACGCTTTACGTACGTATGTTTTAATCATATTTCTTTAAAATATTATTTTTTTATGTTTAAGATACTACAAGTAGTGAACGATGACGAAGATTTGCCAAATTTTTCTCTGACGACCATGAGAAAAATCATAAGCCACTTGAATTTCAAGTACATGACACGATCACGACGCAGCATGCTGATTGATAGGCAAGATATAATTTCGTGGCGGATGAATTATTTGTTGAAAATTAAAGATTTCAGGAGGAAGGGTGCAATGATTTATTACCAGGATGAGACGTGGCTCAATGAAGTTAACTATACATTATAGTAGACATTTATATAGATTTATTCAGATATTTTTTTGGACCATTTTTATAACAAATTTTGCATTTCCTAAGCCATACAGTGAAGAAAAGGTGGACAGACCTGAATATTAAAACACCACTGCAAGCATTCCTGGAGGGCTTATCCACAGGACTAAAGGCTCCAACTGGTAAAGGACGAAGTTTAATAATTTCCCACATTGGAAATAAAAAAAGGGTTCCTGAATGAGGGCTTGCTAATGTTTGAGTCGAAATCAGGAAAGGAGGACTATCACCAAGATATGAATAGTGAATGTTTCGAGGAATGGTTCGGGCGTATTTTACCTAAACTCGAGGAAAATGCTGTCGTCGTAATAGATAATTCCCCGTACCACAGCAGAAAAATTGATAGCTTCCCCAAAATGAGCTGGACTAAGCCAAAAATAGTGGAATGGATGAAAAGTAAAAACATCGCATATCCAGAAACAGCCACTAAAAATGACATGATCGACTTGGCTGAACCATTCAAAAAAGTCTCTGAAAAATACGTAGTAGACAAGATGGCCCGTGAAAAGAGGATTACGGTTTTGCGACTGCCTCCCTACCATTGCGAGCTCAATCCCATAGAGCTCGTATGGGCTCAAGCAAAAGGGCATGTGGCAAGACATAACAAAACATTTAAAATGGTGGAAGTTAAAAAAATATTTTTAGACGGGCTTAACACAATTACCCCATAAAAGTGTTCGGAATGCGTGAACCATGTATTAGAAACAGAAAATAAAATGATGGATCTAGATCACTTAATAGATTCTGTATCTGATAGATTTATTATCAATGTTAACGATGACGAAAGCGAAACTGACGATTCTGAATAAATTACTGATGAAATAAAAATGCTGTTTAATTTAGTACTCTCATAATAGTTAATTGTAATTTCGTTTTACATTTGGAACATCATTGAATAAAGTTTTTTTCCTACATAAAACTACAATGTCGATCTTGCGTTATTCCACCAATCAGCTCCAACATTTTTAAATAAAAAAATACAATAACTCTTAAAATAACTAAAGTTATGCAGGTTTTTCCTCTTCCGTAAGGTTTATTCAAATGACTTGAGCGGTGTTGTTAGATAACCGACGATTTTATACTTAGGCCGGATATTCTATCGATATTTTAATATCCATCAACCTCATCACTATTTTATTTTCCTCACACATGGTAACACTCTATCTGTCAAACCGTGCAAACCGCTCCGTCGAATTACGGATTTTAGTTTATCTATCACACACACTTAATTTAATTCACATCACAATCAATCACAAATTATATTTTGTTTTCTGAATTTATTGGTGGAATTATGTATTAGAAAATTCTAATATAATAAAATCAATAATCACCACTGTTATAACTTCATCTTGATGACATGAAGCAGGGATAGTAAAAGTAGTTGTAGTTGTTCTCCAGCAGAATGTCTCAACGAACAGAAAGCTTAGACTTTTCTGGGCTTTTCAAGCTAGATGTGCTTGTGCACCTGGACGTTGCGGCCTTTAGCTTCTACGAGTTGGGTTTAAAAAAGTTCCTGGCACTCTCGAGTAACAAGGAATTGGTATTTTTGTACATCAATGCCCAGTCAGAGAGGTTTGAGCATAAGTACGAGTGGGATTTTTTTGATAATCCAGTCTACTGCCTGTGCTTTGAACCCAGTGGCACATGGGTCCTGATCATCAGTGATCAGAAGGTGTTGCTGGTGCCATTTCTTCCATTGTTCATCCCTCAAAACACTTTTGACCACAAATGGTCTCTCTCCCGTGTGACTGTCCTACCACTTGGTAATGTTTGCAAACCAACAACTGTGGTGTGGTGGCTCACAAAAGAATCTGACAACATTCTGATCATTGGCTCTAAAGTAATTTTTTTTTTTTTTTTTCTTTTTTGAATGTAATCAGATTTTCCATCTACATACTTACATAATGTATTTTGTATTTGATTACAGATTGGCCTAATAGCATTTTACTCTCTGGAGTCTCAGAGTTTAGTTGGGGAAACAAGAGTGTCTGATGAAATCAATGATTTGCAAATCTGTTTTGATGATTCCCTAGACCTACTAACATTACTGGTAAGTTCGACTGTCTAATTGCATAATTTTGATACTTAGTTATGTGATGGGATTAAAATACTTGAAGTCGAATTTACTCTGGATTCATGTGTTCATTCATGTAACAATAAGTTCTTTAAATTGTAATTTTTTCTTCTATTATCATATTCTTTTGTTATTTCCTCTCGTAGTAGTTCTTACTTATTTATTAACTTATAGGGTTTTAGGAAAATCCAGACTAAATAAGATAAATGTAAAGCAATGTACCTTTATTATAGCAACAGAAAGTATGCTGGGCCGACATGTGCTCGTTACAATTTTTCCACTGTGAGCATTTGTAAGACATACATGTTTAAAAATTACCCTGAATTGACCTCAAAATTTGTAGATTACTGGGTCGAAGTCTCAGCAATGGAAGTTGATCTTGGAGCACCGGTCGTTCGGCTACAACTGGCTGCAGCAGTCGCGGAATGCACCAGACAGGGACCGCCGGGATAGCTTCATGTCCTACATCAAGCAGTTGTCCAAAGACAAGATTACACTTTTCACTCAAGGTACCTCTAAGGGTAAGCTCAGAATTTTTATTTAAACTTAGACACAATACATATTTACAACTTAACTGTTATTGTCAATTTGTAAACCAACCCAGACTTGTCACAATAGAGGAGTATGGCCTAACCTTCCCGTGATGCAGGAAGAGTTGCCCGTGCCCCAGCTGTGGGGACATGTAAAGGGTTGATGGTTGATACAACAATAAGAAACTGTTATGGCAGTTTATTAGCAAGCTATTCTTGGTACCTAATCATTCCACACATACATACATTGTGTATAAGAATACACATACCATTCATAAGAAAAAACATATTATAAAACACACAAACAATACATTACACATTATGTGGTACATTTAGAATATTTTATCTACTATCTGCATAAAACATAATTTAAGAGACTGGAGAAAATGATGGGTTTACTAAAGCACTCAATAGTATAAAGTTTCTTTATTACATAATTCTTCATACCTTATTACACTTAAAATAAACTTCAAAGGTGTTAAAGATTATAAACTGAAAATAATTCTATGCAATCCTTTGAAGCCCAATATGGGAAGTGATCCTGTATTCAAAGTGGTTTGTACTGCTGAGAAGAATAATACCACCATATGCTGCATGGTGGTTATCGTTTTCAGCAATACAAATGGTCGTGAATAATTATGTATAATCCAGGATGAGTCATGAATTTGAAATCGTAGTGCACTGACTTTATTTTGTAAGTTACATTAAATTTCTGAACTTGTAGTAGCAACCACTCACTAAAGTAAAGTTGACGACAGGTCGACATGGCAATCGGGGCATGAGGTGAGCCGCGGAGGCGGGGTCGCCCCGCACACCCGCACAGTCCCCGCGTCGTCTTAGTCTTAGTGTCGCACGAGTCCGTATCGACCGCGTTTATAGATTATAATCTCGCTCACATAATTTATTACTATTGTGTTTTAAAAATGGTTACGGTTGCATCTTCGTCCCGTGTTCAAGCAAAAAAGCCAATAATTCACTCTCAAGCTCGAGAACTAGCTAGAAAAGTGTTAGAAAATTGTGACATTGAACGGAAAAATAATTGTTACAAATTTTCTGTCAATCAGACATTAGACAGGGCTGTGTTTTATACAGGTCTATCGAAAAGAACTATGTCTAGGATAAAATCAGAATTAAAATCAGTGGGAGCAGAGGAAAAGTTGAAATCACCCAAAAAACGGAAGAAGACAGGTCTAAAATTTTGTGTTGATGATTTTGATCGTACAGTGATTCACAACACCATAACATAATTTTATTTACAAAAGAAGATCGTTCCGACATGTCCTAAGTTACACGTTGCTTTACGTGAAAAAATACCTTTTCCTTGGGATATTCGTACATTACAACGGCTGTTAAAGAAAATGGGATACAGATGGCGTCAATGTCAAAATAAACGATCTATTTTAATTGAAAAGCCAGATATAGTTTTCAAATGGTATCAATACTTAAAAAAAATGAGAGAATTCCGACAACAAAATAGAAATATTTTTTATTTAGATGAAACATGGGTGGATAATAATTTAACTTTCAAAAAGTGTTGGCAAATGATTGGAACAAAAGGAATTCTCACAGATACTAGTTCTGGAAATAGACTTATAGTTGTTAACGCAGGAGGGAAAAACGGATTTATACCTGGAGCTTCTTTAATTTTTAAGGAAGGTACTACGACTGGCGACTACCATGGTCAAATGAATGGCGAGAATTTTTAAAAATGGGTAACGGAAAAACTTTTTCCGTCTCTTCCTGAACGCAGTGTCGTGGTAATGGATAACGCACCTTACCATAGTGTCCAGCTCAACAAACCCCCAACAAAAAGTTCTCTAAAATCAGTTATGATAAATTGGCTGGAAGACAATAATATATCGTGCGATAGATCAATGAGAAAGCCAGATTTATTTAAAATTATAGAACAACATAAACCCGTTGATATCAATTATAAAATTGACCATATAATTAAAGGACATGGTCATGATATTATTAGATTACCTCCATATATGTGCGATTTAAATCCTATTGAATTAGCCTGGGCCGCCGTTAAACGCTTCGTCAGGGGACACAACATAAAGAGCGATTTGTGTTTGACAAAGCTTAAAGAGATAACAACGAATGCAATTTTGTCAGTCACGGCAGAAAACTGGAGCAATTTCGAAAAACATGTCCAGAACCTTGAAAATGAATATTGGGAAAAAGACATGGGAATGGAAAATGAAATAGAAGATTTTATTATAAAAGTCGGAGATACCAGTGACGAAGATTCTTTAAGTTTTTGTAGCGATACGTTAGATGATTCAGATGAATAAATATTAACTTAAATGAAAACGTGGTATTATTTTATTCACATTTTGTTACATACATAATAAAAATATATCGATATTGAAAACGTCACGTCACTAGAGAATTGCCATGTCGACCTGTCGTCAACAGTAGACATCATGAGGAACCCCAAGTGTCTGAGATGTTAACATAGATTAGATAGAGAACACTTTATTGTAAATAAAAAAAAGAAAATTAAACAGATATTTCTTTACCTAAGAGTTCAGACGGCGGCCTTATCAATAAAAGTGATCTCTTCCAGAGAACTTTTGGTTGAACTAGACCAATACATACCTAGCTTTACAAAATCGCCTAACTGTGAGGTTAAGTGTAGAAATCTCAGGTCTGATTAGAATAGACCTTAGAATTAACATAATTACCTACTATAAGAATATTCTATTTAGTACATCTGTAAAAAACCAAAATATTTGAATTTACAATTTTTATCATGTGTGCCTAATCTAATTTATGACACTGTCCATACACACACACAACTCATGCAACTTTTTGTTCACAGAAAATAGGCCCCAGACAGTGGAATATGTATTGAAACCAACAGAGTATTTGCCTCCATTCCGAAAGGGCTCAAATAACTGGGCTTTGACTTCACAGTATGTCAATGGGAGACACTTTCTGACTGCATTTGAAATTAACGAAGGGACTTTAATTGTAAGTAAACAGCAGTGGTCGTGGAGCTATAGAATGCCGGCCTCTTGGGAGGTTGTGGGTTCTAATCCCAGCATGTACCAATGACTTTATGTTATAATTTACGTACATTTGTGAAATTGTAGTAGCAATACCACTCTCTAACAGTATATGAAAACACCGTGAGGAAACTTAAGTGTCTGAGGTGATGTTCATACCTCAGTACTTGATATTGCCAATCCGCGGTGGGCGCGCGTAGTGTTTAAGCTCATAATATACTCTCTCTCTGAGAGAAGGCATGTGCCTGCAGTGGGACATATAAATGCAACATAAAAAAAGTTTTATGGAATGCCAAATGGGGTCTTTCAGAAATATTCGTAGTAGTACTTTGAGAAAAAGGAGTCCTTTGGAGTGTTTTTAAGTAAGTTTTTAACCAAAACGCATAATAGATACAATATTAATTACGTAAATTCAGTTGTAAAGTAACTAATATCAATATATTATTTTAATATTAAAATTTCATACGTCTTAAACTCCTTGAGAGTTTCCATGTTTTTTTTTGCAAGATAACGCCTTGTAGCGATCCATTAAAACTACTTAATTGACACCAAGTAATTGAATTTCCAAATCTAACATTTCCTACAGCTGGAGAGCCCCGAACAAGATGTACCGTCGAGATCGTTGCGTCCAATGATCAAATCGGATGGCCAGTATGTCCAGGGGCTTTGGTCGCAACGCCTTTTGTATCTGCTCAGAAACAATGAGCTGGAAGTCCACAGTGCTTCCTTCTCGGTTATTCAGGTAAAGGCTTCGAATATTTAGATAGATAGATAGATAAACCATTTATTTACATTTTCACACACACATAACACGTACATAACATAAAGAATAAAATAAAAAGATGAAAGCAACAAAACAGACACAGAAAACAAGAACATACATTTTTGCCATACCAGGTATGGCAAGTGCCAGAAATACAGTCAATTAGTTACGTGGGTGTGGCAGATGCAAATGGGCTCCGGCTCAGCATGTGCTGGAAATACTCCAGCGCTGGTATTCGTGCTTCGTGCATCGTAGAAGCAACACACAAAGTTAACTGTTCCGTAAATTTTAATCACCAACCCTACTTAAATCGATAAATTGCCTACACAAGTGATAACTACGTCTAAAGGCTAAACCCGTGGCTGTAATGGTTGAAACCGTATCCGAATATATTGATGCGTTGCAAAGTTATTAGCAAAAACAATCGGCGGTTGTATGCCATAATTTTTGCAATCCCGTCAACCGTTTCGCCACCGTCGTATCCAGTTATCGTCGAGCCCGACACTATACGAAGATCCCCGAGCGTTTCCGAGGCACGGCGAAACCGACGTGCGCCGAGGTTTGCCGAGCCAGCCCACGACGTCACTCCGGGCAGTCGAGCACGACACGAGTTCTACTGGTCGCGTGAGTGTGCAGCGCGAGTCCGGCCTGACTTTTGGCATTGCGCGGCGTCCGATCTAATAGCTACTTTAGGCTACGCGCTACGAGCGAGCTTACGTACTACTCAACAAAAGCTAAGTGGTTGTAATTAACCATCTACAATGAACAAACTTCATTGTGGCGCGTGCACAGGGCTCATCGGCGCTGGCGCAAGCCTTACGTGCGCTCACTGCGGGCTATTGTTTGAAATTGGTTGTGTTAATGTAACAGACGAAATTTTCACTGCACTTACCGAGGAAGCAAAGGCTGCCTGGACTTGTCCGATGTGCGTTTCGTCGCTACCAAAGAGGATCAACTCATCAACACCAATTCGTTCCACTATAACTAGACTCAATGACACATACACTGCAAGCGAAAATATAAATCAGTTGAGAGAACAGGCGCAGAACGTTAATCTACAAAGAGGGAGTCGAAAGCACGTTGCGAACTCTGTATCCACTACAACTAACGACATGCTCTTGATGGAAATACGCCAACTGCGCGAGGAGATTGTATGAGGCACACTATCGATGGAATCGCCGACATGGAAAAAACAATCTCGTTTCAGGCAAAAGAAATAATCGAGCTTAAATCTACGATTGAAGAGCTTCAAAGCAGTCTTAATTCACATGAACAGCAGTCTTTGCTTAATGAGATTGAGATCGCAGGTATTCCCGAAATAGAGAATGAGAGCCTCGATCACATAATGGTTCTCACTGCTAAAAAAATCGGAGTGAACTTGGAGGAGAGCGACATAGACTCGATTGTGCGTGTGGGCCCAAGGCGCTCACCCCCCTCTAAGCCAACTAAGGACTCTGCACTTCCTCGCCCCATTGTGGTCAGATTAGTTCGCAAAAAAACTCGATTCGAGCTTATCAGAGCTTCAAGGGTACGGAGAAACGTTGACTCGGATGGTATCACTCCCGCGACACCTCAGCGCATCTACGTGAATGAGAGGCTTACCAAGAGGAATCGTCTGCTTTTTCGTGATGAGAGACAGCGCGCGAAACTTCTCAATTTTGAATGTTGCTGGGTGCGTGAGGGAAATATATTTGTGCGGAAAACAGAAGGAAGACCAGCGATCCGTATTAAATCAACATCCGACCTTGACGAGCGAATTGGACCAGTTACCACTATCAGTACTTCTCCAGCGATCCAACAAACATAGGAAATCAACTAAGACTCTATTCACTCTCAAAAATCCTAGCATGTTATACAGGAATCCCGTTAGCTCTCTTATAAAATATCTTAAAGTTCACTTAGTTGAAAGATTAAACTTCCTACATTCAATGTACACACATACTTTCAAACACACACACACATACACATTCACCCACACTGTCGACACAATGATTACAAAACCATACCCTACTACAAACTATCACTGCTGCAAATACCGTAGCATGCTCTACTCTTTGGTCTTATATGACTGTCTTAATAGATTTCCATGTTATTTCCATATATATGATCCATGACTAATTTAGATATAGAGTTAGCCGACGACATCGATAGTTATCTGACCATTGAGTGCCAGACGCATGACTCTCTAGAAAGCTGTAGCAAAGTACTAGAGGATGGCTACAACTTTACCATTATTACATATAACATTCGAAGTATATACCGAAACTTCAATACATTTCTCGTTGCACTCAATCGACTCAAAACCATACCTGATGTCATTATCTTAACTGAGTGTTGGCTTACCGACTGTGACATTGGACAGATTTCGGGATTCACCTCACATAAAACAAGTAATAACTTAAACCGAGCCGGTGGGGTTGTGGCCTATGTCAAAGATATATGGAGCGCAACAGTCGAAGAGCCTCCTCTGAAACAAGCTGAATGCCTAAAAATTTAACTAAGCAATGGTTTTACGCTATTTGGTATTTACAGATCCCCTTCTTTCACTCAACCAATAATTTTTACTGAAAGTCTCTCCGTAATATTGTCAAAAATAAATAAAAATGACTCTGTCTTTATTCTGGGTGACATAAACTTAAATATCCTGGACCCTTACGATAATCATAGTTGCGAATATTGGTTTCTCCTCACAGAGATGGGTTTTATCCCAGCAATAACCAAGCCAACTAGACTCCAAAGTTGCCTTGATCACATATTTGCAAAAACAAAGTGCAATAGGATTATTGAATTAGTTAGCCACCTAGATATATCTGATCATGACATAGCTATTGTTGGCGTAACTTGCACAACAATGAAAAATAAGCACCCCAAAGATAGAACTGTCCTAAAAACTAATTACAATGCAGTACGCGACGAACTTGATAATGTCGACTGGTCTGAAGTAATAGAAACACAAGATGTTGACACCGCTGTCAGGAATTTTAACTCCATCCTTACAACGGCAATTAAAAATAATACTTCCCAGAAGCGTTTAAGTCGTGCTTAATACATAGAAAGACCATGGATAACACCTGGCTTACTGAAATGCATGGCGCACCGGGATAAACTTCACCTCCACCTTCGTAAACACCCAAAAGATGAAGCACGTAGACTTATATATAGCAGATACCGGAATTTTCTAACCAAATTAACACATAACCTAAAACGGGAGCACGATACAAAACTACTAGAAAGCAACAAAAATAATACAAAGGGTTTATGGAAATGAAAAATTTATTGCTAGGGAAACCACGACTTTACCGGACGGAAAGGCTTTATACAGAGGCTGGTGTCTTTACGGTACGACAGCTGTTTATCTACAAAAGCACAATAGTAAAGCATCGAGAGACCCTAAATTCACTTGAATACCAAAGCCGTAATGACAGACGTGTATTCAGAGTCAAGATCCCACCTGTAAACACCGCCTTTGCACAACGCATGCCCCGTTTCATGCATCCTTTTCTGTACAATCGGGTCAATAAAACCTGCAAAATTGAAAATTGCACCGTACGAGAAGCCAAAATCATTGTTCGTAAATGGCTGTTAACACTTTCGTATGCGGAAACCGAAGCTTTCCTAAAAATACACTCGTAATGCCAGGGTTACGCATACACACACATACGTACACACAACACACACACATACGTACACACAACACACACACACATACGCACACACAACACGCACACACATACGTACACACAACACACACACACACGTTCATTTATTTTATTTGATTTATGTAACAAAACTTAAAATGTCTATTTTGCCTTTTTAATGAAAAACTTTCCTTTGTAAATTAGTCTACGATGCAGCGACCTTTGTAAATCGATAATACGTACGCTGTACATAATCGTAACCTAGGCCGCCACGATTCAGGCTCGACCTTGTGTGGTGGTCACTAGAAAACTCTTAGTTATAAGGTACTACAGATAATTCAAAAGTTTCCATAGAATTTGTACCGTGTTTTTGTGAATAAAAGATTATTATTATTATTATGCCGGTACCCAGAGAAGACGGCGTGCTCAACTCTGAGAGGAAAAAATATTTTGAAAAAAAGTATTTGAACTTACCTTACCCTATAATCTTGACAAAGCTGTAACTATGTATTTTTGAACTAAAACTTACTACAGCTTATTGTATTGTTACCGGATAACCTTACTAGGCTTTTTGTCGGGACAGTCCGATCAGGAAGCCGATTCTCGCCCATCCGAATTGAAAGCGTAGTCGCAAAATATTCGAAGGATATTCGACTTTTTATGTAGAATTCAAGTCATACGCCTTAGAATCGTATACGAAATTTTAATTTATTAGAAAATTTGCCTATACCACTTTGTGAGAATATCTGAAACTAATTTTTTTGCGATAAATATTTAATCCTCGAATATTTTGCGTTTATGCTTTCAACTCGCATGGGCTTGAATCGGCTCCCAGGCTTTGCTCTGATTCGCAGAGCTTAATCATGGTGAGTAGAGACCATGATATAAGCTTTGCGAATTAGAGCGAAACCTGGTCGGGCTCTTCCGACAAAACCCCTAGTAAGGTTATCCGGTAACAATACAAAAGCTGTATATGGACGTGCAATTGTGCAACCTATTATTAAGTATATATTTTGGCTTGGAAATTGGACAGAAAATAAAAAGAAATTCTCGTGAGTTAACAATACAATAAATACAATACAAATTATCATCCAGTAGATAACGATTCTACCTAAAACCAATTATTATTTTAAACGTAATAAAATTTCGCTGAAAACGCCAAACTCTATTTTTCACTGAACCGAGTAAGTACCTATCGGAACATGCCCCGAAAATTATTTTTTGTCCAATTATTTTACATTAGTGTCTTTGTAACATGAAAGTTTTCATTTCGATAGGAAACGGACTGAAACCGTATCCAAAATCGCAATTGTATCGATGGTTTGTACCACAGATCTATATCTGTGGTACAAACCGTCGAAACCTTCGCGCAAGTCTGGGAAGTAAACTTGTTTTATATAAAATCTCTCGTGTTATGACTATGAGACTGATAATTCAAACAAGCTTGCAGTATATTTATGTAAGATACCCACCACACTAGCGTATATCGAGCCCCTAAAGTCTCAGTATCTGTGCTACTTTGAATAAAAACATTTTGACATGCCATTCCAGGGCGATAGTCCGGTGAGCACTAAAGAGCACACGGTCCTGTGGTCGGCGGAGCTGATCGGGCAAATGCGGCGCGCCTTTCTAATGTCTGGGCGGGAGGCGGCGGCGGCAGCTGGTGGCTGGCGCGAACCCACCTTCATGTGCGACTTGCAGCTGCCAAGGTTCAACCTGGAGCAGTGTCTCGTCATCACGACGGCGGGAGCTTATTTGCTCAACACTGTGTAAGTGCGGACTGATATTCTGGCTTGTTTTGGGACCAGAAAGTTATTATTACTAGCATTACTTTAAGCCCGACTTGTATAGAGTTTTTGTACCACGTGACTTTTCGACACGAATAATTTGAAGCGCTCGTGGCCTAATCGAACCGTGTGATTGGAATCAATCACTTGAGTTAACCAACAACAGGCGACTACCACTAGTGGATTTTTTCCGAGCGCTTTCGTGCATGGCAAGGCACGTTAAGCCGTTGGCGCCGGCTGTCATGTAATGGCAGCCGTTAAGATATATCAGAGGCCTTAGGGGCGGCTTGATAACTTCTGACAGTAAGGCCCGCCACTGTCTTACAATCCTCCACCGACCCGGACTTGGCCACCGTGGTGGAGTATGCCTGCATCGCAGGAAGGTTAGGCCCGTGATCAAACCTCGATTTGTGTCCTGTTAACGTACTCGTATTGGCAAACTTTCAATTCGATCCGGCTTGTCATTCGTAAATACAAACCAAGCTATGTTTGTATAGAAATTACTCCTTGAGGGGCCGCTCCACTTTCTCCATTGACGGCCGACCCGGCCGTTCTATCTACGCCACTTGCTTTCATCTTTATTGTGCTGATCGCGCACTTTTGTGTCTGCAATTTGGTTTAGTGCAGGTAGTCGCGCTCCACCGCTCCTGAAGTCGTGTAACCGAACTGTGATTTTGTTTTCCTATCTTAATTAAAGTGAGTGAGCTGTAAAGACTCTTTTATTTAACTCTGACTTCATTGGCGCTAGTATCTATTTTTTTGTATGAAGCCTATAAACGTCCCACTCCAATGCACAGGCTTTCTCTCAGAGAGAGAAAGATTAGAGGAATTATAAGAAAGAAAGAGATTACCACGCGTGCTCATCGCGGATTGGCAATTTCAAGCGCTGAAGTGTTTGAATACCTCAGGCACTCAGGTTTCCTGGTTTCCTTCACAGTTAGCGGCACCATGGTTTCCTTCACAGTTAGCGAGTGGTGTTGCTACTAAAACTTCACAACATGTTTCTTTGTTTGTTACACTTTATTGCACAATAAAAACGTTATTAAAAATAAAACTTAAATAACAGGTTTGTGATAAAAAACATGTAATAACTTAGAAAACAAAGTCATTGGTATATGTCCGCACTGGGATCGAACCTGGGGCTCTCGCTTCCGAGTTCTTTGTTCTACCAACTGGGCTATCGCCGCTCTAGTATCCATATACAGTCTATTTATGCTTACTTGTCCATTTTAGTAGATAACATTCTTATGGTAAAGTATGACTTTTTAGTCGAAAACTTGCGTATTCCCATAAATTAGATCTAACCTGCTACACTATTTTAGATAAGACGCTGCAAATCTTATAAAGAAAGTTCATCAACTTGCGAGAAAATATCTGGTTTTGGCAGCAAATGTCAATTGTGAGGTTAGATTCTTGTTTACTAAATTGGACAAGTAAGGATAAATAGAATATAGGGTCAAAATTGTTTTCAGGAGCGAGCCGTCCGAATGGCTAGTGGGCATCATAATGCGCGGCGGGTACGGTGTGGAGCAGTCGGCCGCGGCACTGGGGGCCCCTGTGCCGGTGCTGCTACGAGCAGCCGCCGATATGCTTCTGTCGCGCGGGAAACTTGCGCCCGCGCATTATCTTTATTCGCTCTCACAGGTATGGGATGTTTTCCGGTTTTCGTTGAAATAACCATTAGCCCTTTGAGTGGCATTCGAACGTAACGGGCAGACACTATTATGTCTATTATGGCGCCACATAAAAGGTTAAAAGATAAAAAAGAATTATTAATCCAAAAAGTAAAATCCGGACAACGTCGTATGTTTCTTACAGCTAAATATTTGACATAATTAATGTTGAAAGACTTAAAATTTATTATAATTTCGATATCGATATCAACCCTTGTATGTCCCCACTGCTGGGGCACGGGTCTCTTCCTGCATCTCAGAATGGTTAGGCCATACTCCACCAATTACAATATACATTCATAATTACAATGAAACAATGAATCCTAGGAAGGTTGTACCTGCTGCCCCCACATTAGGATACCCTGTGTGGTGGAGACCCGATTCACTTTGTGGTAGTTACTTTGTTGGAGTGCTTCCCAACGTGAATCATTAATAATTTAGAAAGCGGCGTAAGAATAATAATATAACTTTATATATACATATATACAAGTTTAGGCTTAAAAAAACCGGGGTGAGTCAGTATATGTTTTGTGAGTGCGGGTGAGTGTGTAAGTGTTTGTGTGGGTGTGTGGGTGAGGTAAGTAAGTATGTGGGTGTGTATGAAATGGTTTGAATGGGTAGGGATAGCTCATGCATAGCATATTATGTGGTAACTTTAAAAGGAGGTGGGAAGGGTGGGATTTCAAGTTACACATATTAATACACCTTAGTATCTTTGCAATTTTATACTTACATATTTTACATTAGTCGGTATTTTGCATACAATTTTTTCTAAATGGTTTTCTTTACTTACAGTGTCAACCCGACGGCTGGGTGGCTCGTCTGGGCGTGTTCGGTCGTCTGCAAGAGCTGTCAATGTACAAGCACGCGTCAGGCAACGAACCTGGTCTTGGCAACTCGGCTTCTACAATTAAACTCCTCTCCCTGCTGCTCAAAGTCGCTAATAACTCTGAAGAAATCTTCGATCCGTAAGTATTTTAGTAAAATATGTAAGCACAGATATAAATTCCATAGAAAATGGTCGAAATCGAATTAGCGTTGACTCATCCCAATATGTTGACGTCAAACATGTCAAGATAGTTTCACATTAATTTAAAGCGTCTCATTGGGACTGAGTGAACAATGTATGACTATTGTTAATTGTAGTTACTGCTGTTCAATCCCCTGTTTCTCGTATACTGACATTAAAGATTATTTAGATGACAAAAATAACTAGAAATAAAGTCAGTTCAACGCAGGAGCTCTAGGTTTTAGAATAATTATGTAAACTCTGTTGATTAAGGAGTTTGGATTTTTTTAAGTTGTAACATTCATTCTGCGACTTGATGAACCTTTTTTTTTGCGTTATATTGAATACAAATATTTTGATTTGATTTAACAATCTACTAGTCTACTGTCATCAGCTTTCAGTTCACGAAATTGGATAAAAAACAATGGACTACTATTAACAGTAGATTATTCAACGAGAAAGCAGGGGAAAAGCTTTTTAAGTCTAAGCTAAACTAAACAGCCTATCACCTTTGTTACAGCAATGTAAAGCTTACAAACTTAACATCAGTGGAGCTAGAAGAGCTCTGTTCCATTTCGGCTGCGGTAGGCCTCTGGGATCTTGTACCGATGTTTAGTATCCACCGAGGCAATCCCAGCTTGCTCCTCACAGCTATGAAGTCGAAGGGCGAGATGTGCCGAGGTACTATAGATTGTCTGCTGAGGCAGAAAAGTATCGTGCCGATGTTTCTGGAAGAAAACGGGCAGTGGCTCTTTGACTTTATTACGGAAAAGTGTAATAAGTTCGATACGAGAGTTTTGAAGGTGAGGCCATAGATAAAGTTGATTGTTGAATTATGTCATTAGCACGTAATATTAACTGAATCTTGAGTTATTCATCTTGGTGATGAATTTCTTTTTTGCAGGTAAGGTTATGGCGCCTGTATTAGTCGTTGTTCTAGTAAAATTCGGAATTAGTATTCATTACAGTTAATTTGTTTCAGTGTCTTGGTTTATGGCTTTGTCCATTGCAAGATCAGTTAAATCCAGTAATACGCGACATGAGGCAAGGAATGACCACAGTTTATGTAAGTGACATCATTTTCAACCTCACTAGTTATTTTTCCGCTTTTGACTAAACCTAAATTTACATCGAGTAATGTACTTAATCAAACTGGATCGTAACTGTCTTCCAATAGTAGCGAATCTTAATAAGTATGTACCCACTGTACTGATCACCTAGCATAAAACTGCTTCAACATAAGACCATTTTCCACAGACAACGCGAATGCTCCAGCTCATTTCGACATTCATGCACGTAGCGTGCGCCATCGAATCTCGCAGCCCTTGTCCCGAGATCAACCCGGAAATCCCACAAGTATCCGAGACTTGGATCAACAACTTCGCGCCCAGGCGCGTCCTAAGCTGCGGGCTGTCCCACTGGGCAGTAGCTGATGAGGGCAACGCCCGCGTCATGATAGCTAACACGCCGGTGAACACGGAGCTCGTAGGGAGGGTGGTCAGTGTCGCCTGCGGGAGGCATCACACGCTGCTGCTGACTGAAAACGGTGTAAGTATGACGTCACGACTTTTCACGTCTAAGGCCCACTTGCGTCAGCCCAGGTTAGCTCATTTAACTCGAGTTAACCGGTTAAATTGATCATTTCGCATGCGAATTAATCGATTTAACCGGTTAATTCGAGTTAAATGAGCTAACACGGGCTGACGCAAGTGGGTCTTAGCGGGCATCCATTAATTACGTGAGGTTACTTCGGCGAGTTTTCGACAGTTCATCAAATGTTTTCCCCCTTCGGATTTAATTGACCTCAATGTTATTCCTGTCCTTCCATATTCTACACAGGTTTGCCACGTGATATCTTTTTTTCTATGTATATATGTGTGTGCCTATATGCATTGAATTTTAATTATAAAATGTTATTGTAAATGTTATTATTATTATTTTATCTTTCTACTAACCAAATAACATCCATAACATCGTCCAAAATCAGGTTTACGCGGCTGGCGATAACTCTTACGGTCAGCTGGGCGTGGGCGCGGCTTGGCCCGGCGCGACCGGGGATAACGCGAGCGCCTCGGGAGCCCTACTGTTCGTCGCGCACACCTGGCCCAGTCCCCTGGTCTCTGTGGCCACCGGGCACTACCACTCGGCCGCCATTGATGTAGGCGGACGGCTCTACACTTGGGGGTAAGTGGAGAGAAGTTTAGACGGTTATCAGTTGAGGCACTTCTTTAAAAATTGTTGCATTTTCAGATTTCATGTTTATTTTTTGTTTCTTTTTTCTCGTCTCGGCAATCTGTGTCAAGTAAAACAGTCGAGAAAAACTATTATTGGGTATACTCTGGGAAGCTCAGTCTATGGACTTTTAGGGTTTGTGGATACCGTGCTGTCCGCAAGATTTTGTCATCGGTCCTTGTGCGGGGATGCCGTACACGACTACGCGGCGTCAGCACTTTGCGCGCCCGCGCGATGTTTAGTTTACTTTATCGACTTAGCTTCAGTTCACTATAGAGTAAACGCTTATCCAAATAAGATCTGCCGGGTGTCATTAATATCAATATGAAATAAACTCTATAGTGTTCTCAATAGCAAGATCTATCATTTCTATCAATCAAGCAATCAAATCATCTATAGATGTTTGGGGAAACCCGTACAGTCTTGTTATACTGAACTTGGATTTCGGCCTCCCCGCCGTGAGCCATGTTTCCTCATTGAAACATAATTTTGTTACAGATGGGGAGTCCATGGTCAACTTGGCTTAGGCACTATTGACGACGAATGGAGTCCTCAACTAGTAACCAAGCTACAAGGCAGAAAGGTGTGTTTCTTTTTATAATAGGTATTTCTAGTTAAACTTCAACTCTTGTTCTGATTGAAGTCACCTATTCGCTATTCACTACAGCGTCGGAGTGGTCCCTTCACCCATCTAGTGTGAGTGAAGATGCCACTGGACGCTGTATAAATCATCTCATTAAGTAGATGCAAAAGGCCAATTTAATTAATTTAAATTCGCGATGAGCAAGATCATAAACTCTCGCTAAGAGAAGGCCTAGAGGTGATGAGATGCAACGACTAATTAAAGTTAATGAAGCGAAAGAGATCTATCAGGATCATGGCAAGTAGCAGACCCTGGTCTCAGCCTACACCTCAGGGATACAGGCATTAGTTTATGTTGACATGTAATTCGTTTAATTTTAGGTCCTAAGCGTCGGTTGCGGAGCCTGCCACACTGTGGTCCTAATGAAGAACGGTGAGGTGTATGCCTTCGGAGCCAGTGTGTTCGGCCAACTCGGCGGCGGCAACAGAAACAAGAGCTGCATCCCGGTACGGACGCCGCTCACTGACCCGGTAGAGGCCATCGCTGTCGGGTACTTTCATAATGTGAGTTGGCTTTTTTCCCTACGATTAATGCTCTTCATATCAATATCAATAAATAATATTCTATCTCTTTATATGAATATTAATACATATTTTGACATGTTGTCAAAAAGTAATTCTAGTCGCGTGTCACAAAAATGCATTATACAAATGGGGCTACATCTCTTACATGGTGCTCCGAACGTCTTGTAATGTATGAAGCGTTTATAAATATTTGAGTTATCTCGTAAAATTATGTTTTATGGCACTACTTGATTATAATGATAACCATAACGTTAAGAATTTAGTTAAAAAATATTATTTTTTTATAGACAGCGTTGTCTGAAAATCGGCAACTAATTGCACACTGGTGGTTTTTTTTATTATCAGAGTAACTCGGTCTTTCAAGCCCTGTTGATTACAGAACAAAAAATTGTCACTCTCATCTACGCTTGACGCAAGTCTACCATTATATCTACCATTATGTCTACCATTAGTCTTTTATGTAATCCTTGGTGTACATGCAATAAAGAATATTCTATCTATCTATCTATATTATACTATTGTGAGTTTGCAATATCATTCGTAACATCGTTAACATCGAAGAAAAACGTTGTGAGTAAATCAGCACTTGAAATTGCCCACCCTGGCCATCCCCATCTCTCTTTGAGAGAAGAAAAAGAAACTGACAGCGTTAACAGTACATTAACAGTTTTTTAGTGACAAAGAAACCAACCGTTGATGAAGCGAAGATGATCTATCAGGATCGTGGCAAGTAGCAGTCCCTGGTCTCTGCTTACCCATAACATAGCCTGTATCCCAGGGGGGATACAGGCTATGTTATGTTATGTAATTAACCAAAAGTGACCCGGATTTTATTTTATGTAAGGTGAAGAAACTGATACAAGTACAGGTAAAATTTAAAAACAAACAGATGCAAATAGACATAAAGTAGGTACTGTATCCTTAGACCTTCACACTAAGAAGTAATAAAATATCATTAATAAAAAAGTGACGCTAAAACAATTGACACTGTAAGTTAGTATACTTGTAATCTAGGAAAAGGTTCCTCTACGACTTAGTTTGAACTTAAGTAATATAAATATAAATTCATGGACATAGGTATTACACAGATCTCGTTAGCTCTATACTAAGTGCAACTAAATGACTTGTATTATAGGTGCTAATTCGCCGATAGATTTAATACAATAAATACATAGATAACAACCAAGACCCGAGTCAAACTTACAAATTGCAAACTTACAAAGTGAGCTTACAAATTTCCCTAAGAAAGATTTATACACAGATAAAAAATAACGAAATAATTAAACATTACGGATTGTAATGTTCAACCAACAGCTGGCCCTCACGAGCAAAGGGCAGGTGTGGTGCTGGGGCGGCAGTCCGCAGAACGTGCGCGCGGCGCACGCCCGCCGCAGCGCCTCGCCAACCGCGCCCGCCTGCGACCCGCCCGTCGACCCGCACCTTATGCCTGCTGCGGTCGATCTGTGCAACGTGCAGGGACGGATAGTGCAGGTAAACTAGTCTGTGGAGGTCACGTGCTAAGAAATATATTGCGTCTTAACGCTTACATGTACGCTTACAGACATCTGTATAAAAATTTTGTCTTAAGTAACTGGACAGATTGGTTAGCCATAATAGCCGGCGCTACCCGCCCGTGAACCCGCACCTCTTGCCCATTGCGGTTGATCTGTGTAACGTGCAGGGACGGATAGCGTACGTAAACTAGTCTGTGGAGGTCACGTGTTAAGAAATTTATTGCGTCTTAACGTTTATACGAGTATGTACTCGTACAAAACATTTGTACAAAATCTTTGTCTTAAGTATCTGGACAGATTGGTTAGCCATAGTAGCCGGCACCACTCGCTCGTGGACCCACACCTCTTACCCACTGCGGTAGATCTGTGCAACGTGCAGAGACGGATAGCGCAAGTAAACTAGTCTGTGGAGGTCACGTGTTAAGAAATTTATTGCGTCGTTATGCTTATATGTACAAAACATCTGTACTAAAACTATATGTCTTAAGTGGCTACGCAAAATATTTTATTTTATTTGTTATTAAGTGTGTTATTTAAAAACGTACTGGTATTTTTTTAATTTTTTCAATTTAAGTTTAAAGTTATTTATTTACTTATTATTATATATCAAATTGTAATTTATTTTGTTTCTTCTATTGTTAATTAATTTTAATTTAAAAAAAAAAATATATGGATGTAGTGTCTGAAATAAATTTATTGAATTGAATTGAATTAAGTAACAAGTATAATAGTCGTATAATATCCGGCGCTACCCCCCCGTGGATCCGCACCTCATGCCGAACGCGGTCGATCTATGCAACGTGCAGAGACGGATGGCGCTAATAAACTAGGTGGAGGTTACATGATAAGACATTGATTGCATCGTAACTGGACAAATTGGTTAGCTATAATAACTGGCCGCGCCCGCCTTAAGCGCTGCCTTACCTCGGTAGTGTCAAACAACATCGTGACCGCGTTATTATACTGAACGCGCGAGGCTCAGATTTGTTCTGGCGAGTAGTTTATCCATAGACCGTAGATAAAAGCTGACAATATAAAATGATGTGACAATAAACATTTTGTCACCATGTTATTCGCAGATTGCTGCGGGATGGCATCATTCCTGTATCGTCAATAACGCCGGTGCGCTTTACACCTGGGGATTAAATTTCGACGGACAGCTCGGTAAGTGTAATCGAAACAAACTATACATACAAAGTTAGATAGAAAAATTATCCGGGCTGAATCGTGATTCTCTGGCACATTTCATTGGACGGCATTGCACTCTTTTTTTAATTAGGTCTTATGTCTTTAATATTCATTATAATGTTCAAATTATGAAAAATTTTGGACGCTTAGAAAATTACAAATAAATTACGATTTTAATTATTTTCAGTGCTTCAAATTGCGCTCAATAAAGGAGCGATACGTACGGTCGAGGTCTAAAAATGTTTATCAGTTTTCAAATTTGATTCTTTAGCACACTGTGTGCAGTAAAGTCTAAAATGCTATATCTACAGTCTGATTTTTCATTCCGTAGAATTCTGACATTTCGTAAGTGTTGCTACTAAAAGAGTTCTCCACCGAAAAAGAGACAAATTTTACCCATTTCAGAATAATAAAAGATTAAATGCTGCGTATTTTTTATGTTTTACCTACATAAGGTTAAATCTACGTATTTACTTGCTTAACGGCCGAATACTCAAACGTCATTGAAATATTTAAAGGCATCTTAAATAATTGACAAGCCGTTAAACACAAAATTCGTATACACAAACGTTAGTTAAAAGCTTGTGTTAAATTTAAGTGGAACACAAAATAACTACATCACTCAGCGAAAAATTCGTATACTCGAACGCAACTTAGCGCGATTTAGCTGTCAAATAGGCTATCAAATCGAGTTGAGTAGGCGTTACAATTGAAAGTGGTCGCGAGGTCCTTCAAATTGTAAATAAGTTTCAATAATCAGTGAACTTAAGTGAAAAACAATGTCCTTATCATCATTATGCTCTTTGTCGGATGAGGAAGGGCCTAATGTGCCTCGAAGATATGAGGCAAAGTTAAATGCTTTCGAGTATTATAATGAAACAAACTTCCATGCGCGGTTCCGGCTGTCGAAAGAGTCCGTCTTTGTTGGACATACAATCCAACCAGTTACAAGACGTAATAGATCCATACAGTCAGTGGACCAAATTTTAATAACCCTGCGTTATTAATTATGCTACTGGCAAATAACGCATAATAATAATTCTCATTCAATTCTTGTTTATATTAGTATTTATCAGGGAATAGCTTTCAAAAACCGCAATACCGCAATGTTTTTATTGTGGTAGACTTTTCAAACGTCATTCATTGGTGAGATAGGTGAGATAACGTTTCATTCTACGACAATATAAGATATTATTATTTCAACATTAAACATTTTGCTTTTTACAAAACGAGGTAATATTATTTAGTACAATATTTTAAGTTTGTTTCATAAATCATATTATGGTTTATTTTATTTTTATAAAAAAAACTTCGTATTTCATCACAAAACTTAAAATTGATCGAACAAATTCTGCGTAAATCGGATACACAACGTAAGTTTAAATATATTGTCAATGAAAACAGACTTGTTATTTATTTGACGGCTTCTCAGCTAATCACGGTCTGAAATTGGTTGAATGACGTTTGTGTATACCACTTAATATTTAACAGATTTGAATGCCCTTCCACTGAGTGATCGATTTGACTGACGTTTGAGTATTCGGCCGTAAGTGATTTAATACAAAAATAAGAAATATTTTAATATCATGAACAATACATCGAATTAATTTTAATTACTTTATTTTATTCTAGAGCTGACAACACCGCCACCTAATTTAAGGTTTAGTAAACCTTTATAGAAGAATAAAATGTTAGCTGTCACGTCGCGTCTGTCACTTTGATTTGCTGGTTGTGACAAAAAGAGACGTAATTATCACTCGTCGTAAATTCACTTTTAATGTGGAGCACCGCACTTTATAAAATGGAAACATTCACTAACAAATAAAATGTATAGACTCAGATATTCAGACTCGTATTGAAATTGAAAAATGTGCCTGGCTCAAAAGGTTTGTAATCTCTGATATGTCAAAAAATGATAACTGTCAGAATTCTACGGAATTAAAAATCAGACTATAGGTACGTATTACTTTTTAATAGTTGTAGCATCGATTCTAACAAATAGAGTATTCATGACGTTTTGATGATGAAACTCTTTTCTTTATTTAAAAGTTGACATAATTGAATTTTTTACAATGACATTTATCAAAAATACTAGGATTAAAACACGATTAAAATAATAGAAATTGATTGTAGAACCAAAGCAACCTCGCTTGGGTGAATCTCTATTGCTTCTTCTATGCTCTATGCGGTCTATGCCTAATCAAATCACATTACCTAATCAATCAATATTATCGACCATGTGGCATAGATTTGTGCATGCAATTACCAACCTTAAGGTGGTAAACATTTTCAGACCGCAAGTGTACACATTCACGCAATGAGTGTGTAAGTGACGTATAGAGTATGCAAAGAAGCGTACATGCAGTTTCCAAAGTACAAAGAATGCCCATTTATTGTCTTTACTTTGAGAGCCAGGATTGCGCTTATAATTCTATGATTTTACCCAATCACAGGCAGCGGAGATCGTAAGCAGCTCTGCATTCCAACCGAGATAAAGCTCAACAAAGACTCGCCGTCTGAGCAAAGCGAGCGGAACGAGTTCCAACCCAGCACCAGTGATAAACAGGGCAGCACCAGGAATCCGGAGTACGATGCAGGAGAGACGAAGACTAAGGCGCTGGTGGCTTGCGGCGGCGACTTCACCATCTACATTGATGACGAAGGAAAGATTTATTCGGCCGGGAACTCGCATCAGGAGGTAATAATTTTGATATCAGCAGTATTTGCCGTATATAACGCCATAAAGATTTTATATCAGTCAACCTCAGAAGATTTGTGTATTGGTTGAAAATAACAACATAAAGCATCTTGCGTACAAGCAACCTGTATACGTATCACACTTCTTTCACAGCTTCTCTCAAAGCGAGAGAGAGAGAGAGGTATTGCTTAATCACCGCGCGGGCATAGCGCAGATTGATTATTTCAAGCTCTGAGGAGATAAGTGAATACCTCAGATCAGAATGAGGTTTCCTCAGGATCTTTTCCTTAACAGTTAGCTGGGTTTTCACGATCTTAGTATACGGTATACGTATCGTCTATACCAGCGCACTAACCGTAGTTTTCTTAGCTAACTTGGTCTGAACGCGAAAACTTGGCCTTAGCGAGTGGTATGGTTACCAATTCACGAATATACGTACTTAAAAAAAATTGTGCATGCCGGAATCGGACCTGTCGGCGAGGTTTCTACTATACTGATACGCTACCAACGTTGATAGTAAAAATCAATAGCCTTTGATATCTCTATTTAGGTGTTGTCGTCATTGCCACGGCAATAACGACACAATATATTATGTTGCAGCAAACCAACACGGAGACGAACAAGGCAGTCAACCGTGTGATCATGATGAAGACGACGAAGCGCGTCATCAAGATTCCCGCCAGCCGAACCAACAACAAGCACCGCTGTTTCTGGCCCATCGACCGCATTGACATCATGTTCCCTTTCGACATCAACGACTTGGAAAGGACCACGATAAAGCCCAATCAAAACCCACTCAAAACACTGGCCGATTTCAGACGAAAGTCCTGGCCCGATGAAGTCATTCTGCAGCTCAAGCCATGGATAAACGAGGAAAGCTTGTCCGCTAACTACAACATGGCCGCCAAGTACGCCTTTCACAATCAAAAGTACTCGGACTGCTTGAGGCTTCTGCTCGACAACTTGAAGTATACGCGGAACGATGAGAATATCTACTTGTCTCATACAGAAATATGCGAAGACGAAAGTCCGGACAAAGACTCGAAGGAGTCTATGAAGAAAAATGAGCTGAAAATCGTTATTTCAAATATTATGTCGAAGCGCATCAAGGACATTTCACTAGCGATACTCAACGACGAACCGTATCCAGCTGTCGACCCGGCGATTTATAAAACTCTGCCTTGTTGCTGTGATGAACTCAAGTATCTACCGAAAAAATACTCTCCCACTTCTATAACCAACATTACAGACAAAGACATGTCAATCCAAGCCGCGAACATAATTGACAAATGCATGAGCATCTTCCCAGTAGATGCTGATCTATGGGAGACATGCTTCCGTCTGTCAAAAAACTATTACCTGGACAATGCTCTCTCTGTCATTGACTTAGAGACTGTTTTGCGCAAATATATGGAACTGAACGCCAGTACTATGGCGTCCGCGATTATGTATTCCAATGACTGCGTTCAATACAATAAGATATTGTCGCCGAAGTTCTATCTAAACATGTGCAGTGGGATAATGGATGCTTGGGGGTAAGCGAAGTTAGGAATTTAAATGGGAAAGAAATTGCAATATTTATTTAGTATTGACGACGTGGAATCGTAACAAGTTTAAGATATTCTAGAAATCAAATTATTCTGTCCACCTCTTTAGCCCCGAAAGTCCAAAAAGGGATATGTGCCCCAATATTACGCGTACAAAATCCTGAAAAATTCCAATCATTCAATTTCCCTATTTCAATTTGACAGTTAAGCGATTAAAATGTCTCAGGATTAGGTAGCATAATTAGGCATCTGTTCACTATTAAATTCTAAGACACTGAAGATAAATGTATAAATAGAAAAAAATGGTAGTTTATTTACCTACATTCAGATGTCGTAATGAAGCTATTAGCTAATTTTATTCATATATTAGTGCATGTATTAGCATAAAATGGAGATTTCACATTATAGTAGGGTCAATTATTTTTATACGCAAGCGTATGTCGAGTGTAATAGATAGGTGTACTTCCCGAAAACCCCGTATCCCGTACAGTGTTACGAATATTTCCTCAATTGGGAAACCAACCATTTAGATGGCACCTAGTGAAATTGATATCTCACTTTTTTTCAGAAATCTTACGCCATGTGTGGTGTAAGATTTCTGAAAAAAAGTTCCCCAACTTCCACGAACGGATTATTTTTCTTTAGGAGTGCCAAATCCTGTTGTAATGGCAAGAATACAGCAACACCAACATCCAAGAGACTATTAAACTCATAAAATCAACATAAGACGTTTCAAGCGTTCTTGGAATATCGAAATATTAAAAAATCGACGCGATGTTATGCTACTTGCGAGGACCATGTTCGTCCTTTAAAAGACATCCCCTAAGCCTTTGTGCTATATAAACGCTGGAAGTTTCGCGTTATCTATTTTTCAACAACTTTTCTTCGATACCCGCAAAAAAGTTAATTGTCCAGTTTTCTTTCGGGTGGGACATCAATCTTCTAACACTCTATACTTGGTGTTGTAATCTTGTTTTCGCGTGCCATATTTTATGTACTGTTTTTGCGTCTATAGTTAGGGGAAAATCCACCACTGTATTTTGTAGCATATTTTGTTTTATTATTTTTTAAGGTGCTTCTTACAAATTCATGTTAGCGAACTATGCACTGTCTTTTAACACTGTATTTTCTAATCTTGTTTTTGTTGGCTATATTTTTTTATGTTTTATCTATATCTATTGCTGATTTTGTGTTTAAAGTTAGGCAATAATCCATGACATTATTTTTATAAGGGGCTCGGTAGAGTAATACTAACTTTACTAACGTCACCAAGAGAAAAATATCACATCTTTTTTTTAGATCGTAAGAGTAAGAAGTGGTTGTACAATGTCTCGATTATGTAACAATGATTTTTAGGACTTATGGCAGTGAAAATATCATAGCCGCCCGATGGTCCGAGGTCCGTGATCCTAGGTTTCTTGCAGTGGGTATTTAAAATAGTGATTTTAAATACCGTGTCGTAGTTGTACAATTAGTCATGTTGATAGTGATCAACATGACTAATTGTACAACGACGATCCGTAAAAAAGATACGATTTTTATCCCTCGGTGGGACTAGTGTTACTTTATGAAGTTGGAGCCCCTTCACATAAAGTAACCTAAGTTGCTTCACGCAAATTCATGCTAGGTGCTTCTCGCAAATTCATGCTAGCAAAGATTGCACTGCACGATTTATGTTATCCATTGTCTTCAGTGTTAACAACAATTGTACTACTAGTGTATTAATTTGTTTCTAGTCATTAGTTTACAGTTTTTTTTATTTCATATCTTGGAAACGAAATGCTTTTGCTCTTTCGTTGGAACTGAAACACTTTTTATATCTTTGTTGCAATCGAATTAAATATGTAGTTAAAATTATTATGTACATGCATTGTTTTATTTTATTACATTTTGCCGGTGTTGCGTTACACGGTCGGACACTGTGATGATTATTTCGCCAGCGAGCGGTGCTGGGTTCGATACCGGCATCTGCAGTCGACAGCACATCAACCTTTACACCACCTGTGCACTTTACTCGTTCGCGTTACGGTTGCCTTTGCAACATTCATGTAAAGGTTGACCTGCTGTCGACCAGTGTACCAATGACTGTTATCTAAGTAACCTAGTGGAAAATACCATTCATTAACGGTAAAGGAAAATATCGCAAAGACATCCGAGCGTCTGAGAAGTTTAGAAACCACAGCGCTTGACATCACCATTGTATGCATTGTGATTAAGCCCATAGTATCTGATAGAAGACCTTTGCTTTAGAATGTAACGTATACACGGTGTGGATTTAAATTTTTTAAACCGATTGATATCTAGTTAATTAATATACTGGTCAAGTTTTCTTGTCCCGAAAAAACAACGATGTTCGATTTAAATCCAGGTAATACGAGTATAAGTATACGATATTCATTACTCTGATTAGAGAACGTTAAGAAAGAGTATTTTAGTCATTAGAATTGAGAAAGGAATGTTGCGTTGGTTTGGACATGTGGAGAGGATGAAGGAAGAAAGATTGACAAAACAAATATATATTGCGAATGTGAGTGGAAGGGCTGGTAAGGGACGTCCCAGGCGGACATACATAGACCTAATAGGGGATGTATTAGCAAAGGGGAAGATAAAAAGTACCCGGAGCCGCCGTGCGTGCATGCAACGACTTATGAACGTTGATGAAGCGAAGGTGATCTGTCAGGATCGTGGTAAGTAGCAGTCCCTGGTTTCTGCCTACCCCTCTAGGATACAGGGGTGAGGTTATGTATGTGTACGATATTCAATGCAATATGAATATCGTATACTTTTTTTCGAATTAAGCTGACTTGTAGAAAAGTTGTTCAGTTTGATAAGTCGAATCACCTCTATAAATCAACACCGTGTATCAGCAGCAAATGTTATGAATCCATGCACGCAAAAACCCTGAAGGCTAGCGTGTAGTCAAAAAACAAATAAAATATCTGACTGGTATTAACAACAGAATTTTAGATTAGATTAGAAAATTCTTTATTGCACAATAAGCATATTTGTACAAAGGAGAGCTTAATACTAATGAGTATTTTCTTCCAGCTAACCTTGGGTTATGTGGATAGTAGTGCGGGTAGTGCCCGGAGAGAGTTATAGTAAATAAATTATCATATAAAATCGCATCATATAAGTTGAAACAAAAAAAAAAAACTTTTCAATATACCGAATGGATAACATAAATACTTAGAATACACATTATAATGATATATATATATATATATATATATATATATATATATATATATATATACACATACCTGCATATATAAACTACAAAAATATACCTATATAGCAGTATTACTCTGAAGTCCGAAGTAGTGCTTATGGATTCTACTTTTAAACACATCAACTGACTGGGCCTTGCGTATGTATAGGGGCAGCGCGTTCCACAAGCGCACTGCTGTCACAGTGAAAGAATTCGCATAGCCTGCCGTACCATGCACGGGGATGGTACGGCAGAAGGCGACCATGCGCGCCACGAGGGACGAAACGTTCGCGGAGGTACTGGGGAGAGAAGGGGTCATGTAAGATGTCGTAAAGAAGAGTCACAATGTGAGCATTCCTGCGGGAGCTGATATTTAGCCAATTTAGTTGAGTGCGAAACGGTCATATTTACGAAGGCCAAAGATGTAACGAATACAGTCGTTGAGAAGTCGAACTAATTTATCGAGAAGTTCCTCAGTGAGGTCGGGATAACACACATCTGCATAGTCAATGACTGGGAGAAGCAAAGCGTTGACCAACGCATCTTTGGCGGAGTACGGTAGGAACTTTTGCATACGCTTAAGCGAATGCATGGTCGCAAAGATCTTCCTACTTACCTCAGCAACTTGTTTTTCCCATGACACATTGTCTTGGATATGCAGTACGGTAAGGGCACGCCATTATAACAGACCGGCGGCAGGGTATCTCTATCGATCTTAGATAGCAGAGCCCTACTACCCAGGATAATCACCTGCGTCTTGCCTGGATTGACCAGGAGACCATACTGCTCAGTCCAAGTACTAATCGCGATCAGATACCGAGTTCATTTTCTGGACTGTGACTGGGAGAAGCTCCTGCTTAGACGGCAAGTAGAGTTGGAGATCGTCTGCGTACAAGTGATAGGAACTGAAGTTAACCACGGAGACAAGGGTATTAATAAAAACGGAAAAAAGTAACGGAGAAAGCAAGAATTATATTTTTGTTTGTAAAGATATTGATAAAGATAGAAAGAAAGAATTGTATTTTTGTTTGTAAAGATATTTTATATTTACAAAATATACCAATGTACAATACACTGCAGAAACGCACGTTAGTTTCGGGTGTACGGAATGAGCATTAACCACAAGATAAGATCTGGAAAATAATTCCACGTAAACAAATCCAAGTGGGCAGTGGCCGTTATTTTACATAAAAAATATACTTTACTTCAAGTATCGTACAAATGAAAGTGTCACAGGTTTTTGAAATATCGTTGAAATCCCGATGTTTTCCACGTCTCTGAAACTGAGTCACTTTCATACCTAGTTTTGCAGTATCCGCTACTTTACAGGCAAAAGGGTGAGTATGGCATCACATCACGAATGCGTACAGTTGATAAATAAATTACACAAGATTCATACAAGATTCCTTAGCGCGGAATTACAACTATATCTGACCCTGGTGGTGATGGAATCAATAAATTACGTAAAACTAGTTACACCTCTACTGGCTTAGAAGTTAATGGGCTTTCCGCTGTACGCTGCGAGATTCGCTTCACGTAACGCTTCTGCGCATGTCTGAAATCAGAGATGAAATAAATTAGTCGCTGGTGTAAACCAGCGTAAGTACAATGTAGGTAAGAGATGACATAACACATGAATATATTCTTTTTTTAATGCACTAACCCGTGCTAAGGACAATTAAAAAAAAACCTATTTAGAGGCTAAAAATTCCACCCATGCCGGGACCCGAACCCGCGACTTCTGGCTAACCGTGCCAGCGCTCTGCCAACTGAGCGAACAGGCGACTACCGGTATCAGTGAAATTGCGAACCTCTTTACAACCTCTTTGTGTTACGTACAGGCAATTTTAGTCTCTAAATAGGTTTTTTATAACACATGAAGTTTGGTTTTATTATAACAAACTTTCCTGATTTCCGATCGTCTCACTTCACGCTATCTGGGAAAGAGTAAAGGTTGTCCAGCAGGGAGCAGCGTCAAAGATTAGAATGTGAAAAGAGAGGAATTCTACCCCATACATAATATGGTATATAATGCAAGAGTCATGATACCAAAGCACAGCACTTATACATAATTTGGTAGGTAATATTAGAGTTACGATGCCACAGCATCGAGTTGTCATGTCACTCTGGAGATGGCTGGGATTAAAATGTTTGCGTGTTTCAGATAGGTACTCGTAAATAATAGAAAAAAATGCTATTAACAATAATGCCGGTAATTGTACATTTTCTTATGTACCTGCTGTTTCTGAAATTATTGGTGTACAATATGCACCATCGTAATTAAATTTTTTGCAAACCCCACAGCACAACTTCAATAAAGTAATCGTTAAATTGAGACTCGTGACGTCACTAAGTCGTTAATATTGTCCTATACTTATTGTAATTTTTCGCATCTATTTTAAAGCGTTTCACTTACGGGATGGGCGTGGCAGACTCGCGCGACGTCCTCCGCCGCCGCTCCGTATTCTTGTGCTAGCACTGCCTCGTTGATTAACTCTCCGGCTCCCTGAAGCCAACAATTCGAATTGGAAATAGTGAAAGTACTTACCTTTAAAAATAAAAAACCAATATGTTTCGGGGTTTTAGAGATACAACGTAACGTACAAGGAATGCGAAGAATCAGAATTTTTAGATATTTTAAAATATTCTTTGATTTATTTATTACAGATCTATAAAGATGAAGACATTTAAAATATTGTCTTATTGTGAAAATTTAACCACAATTATACTTAATTGTACACAAAGACGTAAATATTTCCGCAAAACATAAGCGTAATACAAATTACTACATAGGCGAGCTAATTTCGGCCACGCAAACAGTGGCTTTATAATAAATAATATATAGCAACAGTTTCGGTCGCCTAAGAACATAGGGAGATAAATTATAAGCGAACGGAACACTCAAGAAATCTACTCACAAAACCACCTCTTCCACCTCTGGTAGGGTAGACTTTATAACGGTTTCATTAAGAGACGCCGACGCTCGAATAACTCTAGGGTTCTCCAACACAGGTAGTGTGCGCAGATGTAAAGTATGTCGAGATAAACTTACGGGTCCGATGATATGTGTGCCGAGGATGACGTCTGTGGCCTTGTCCGAAAGAACCTTCACGAATCCGTCGGGCTCGCCGTTCGTTTTCGCGCGCGAGTTCGCCAGGAACGGGAATTTTCCTACTTTGTACGCTTTTCCCTGAAGAAAATGAAAACGCAACACTAGTATAACATTAATTACATTAAATCATGGTTGCATTCTTCTTTTCTGGTTGTGCAATGAACTGTTTCTATCTATCCATCTATTGTATTTTCGATCTTCAATATTAAGGGCCCTATTATTTAATTACTCTACTGTAAGTTCCTTTTTTCCTGTGCTGTAAGGACTCGTCTGATTTAACCTTTTTCGAACTCACAAAAACATATGTACATATTTTCACAATTTGGGAAACGCAAAATGAATAACACCATTGAATTTTAAACACTACATCATAATCAGCCAGTGTCAGTACACTGCTGACATAGGCCTCTCCCAAGACAAGACACGCCACTGAGCCCGATTTTGGCTCTCCCTTCCAGTCACTGCCCACTGCTTTGGGAATGTTTTGGGAATGTCGTCAATGTAACACTACATAGCAATCCAATTTCATCCAAATGCAATAAATGTGTTTCCATGTGTATTTATCTTATCGGTGTATACACACGGTGTATTTATCTTATCTTTTATCTTTCAACAAATTCGCATTTCTAATGAAAAAAACAGAATCGCAAAATTGTACAGTGTGGGGTGTTTGAAGATGTCTATCACATTTTAGTAGAATGTGTCCGGAATAGTAGTGTAAGAGAGCAGATTTACCAGATATGTGAGACATTTCACGTAGTTGGTGGTTGCAACATCATTCTAGCTTTTCCGGATTCGGAAGAAGCTAGAATGATGTACAAGATGGTTAACTTTGGATTGCGTGCTAGATTACCAACAAATAGATAAGTTTAGAATAAGTTTAGAATAGCAATAATGAGGGTGACATGGTCACTTGTGTACAGAACCCTTTTAAATAAATAAAGATTAAAAAAAAAAAAAACTTTCAACAAATTGATCGGTTGCAGTTGCGATAGTGGCCAAACTTACTTCTTTCTTCAGGTCCTCCTCGGTTTTGCCGACCCAGCCAACCTCCGGCGAGGTATAGATGACGGACGGAATGCAGTCGTAGTTGAAGTGGACAGGTAGGCCCTGAAAATATTGCAACTTTTTATATGACGGCCCAAGCAAAAACGAAAAAATAAAATGACTTATTTAAAACACAAAAATACGCCTTGGGGCGTACAACATGTAAAATAGTTTTAATTTTTTCTTATACCCAGTGTCATTTTCACAGTTAAGGCAAATCCAATGACACCTTTAGGCTACAGACAAGACGTTCTTGGCTACAGAGCCTAACAAATACATATATATATATATATATATATATATATATATATATATATATATTTATTATACACTCAAAAAACATAACACTTCTTTTGGCACAGTCTGATAACTCAACCCTGCTTCTGGCGCAGTCGGATAAAAATTATTGCAGGTTTCATATTACTTTTTTTAATTGTCTTATTCGTCACAATTCCTAAATGCTTGAATCGATTTACAATTGTGTGGTGTTGTTAGAATCATTATGAATTAGAATACAATTCATTAGAACTATGAGTTTAAAATTAATTGAACTCAAATAAATATCAAGCGTTGACGCTTGAAACGAAGCTCAAGATTATTTAGAATCGGTTGAATACAAGCCGAGATAAGGGCTGCCCTTTGACATATACTCAACCTTTATACCTTATCTATTAAATTACTACGATTAGACTATTTCAGTTTTTATGTCATCCGCGGTATAAGGGTTACAAAAGCGAAATGTACCTTGATGCCTTCGACGCAGACGATGCCCTCATCTTCAGCTTTGTGCGCCAACATGGGTCCGTGTATGCAGTCACCGATCGCGTAGATACTGTCGAGTAAACACAAAAAATGTGGTAGCGGGGCGGCAGAACACTGGCTTCTCGTACGAGAGGTTGTGGTTTCGAAACCGGCATGTACCAATGACTTTGTTTTTTAGTTAGATACATTTGTGAAATTATATAGTAAAAACCTATTTGGAGGCTAAAAATTCCACCCATGCCGGGACTCGAACCCGCGACCTCTGGCTAACCGTGCCAGAGGTCGCGGGCTCGAGTGCTGGCATAGGTGAAAGTTTTAGGGTCTAAATAGGTTTTAAAATTGTCCTTAGCACGGGTTAGTGCATTAAAAAGAATATAATGAAAGGGGTCCATGATGAGCCTCCCGAACTACGTACCTACTCACTAACCCCGTGCGTCTAGCGTACCCTGCGTAAAAATCAGCGGGTCCCTCATGCTGATTGGCAAATAACTTCACCACGATGGCTTGCCATCGATACGCTAAGAAGAAGTAGCAATACCACTCGCTAACTGTTAAGGAAAACACCGTGAGGAAACCTAAATATCTGGTGTTCCCTTACCTCAGCGCTTGAAATTGCCAATCCGCGGTGGGCACGCGTGATGATTAAGACGAGATCTTGTCTTGTTTATCTTCTAATTTTACAGCAGAACGCTCATATTTTCGCGATACCAGTGTCGGCAAATCAATAGTGGCTCATAATGATTGGTGAAACAACTACTAAAGAGTTGTATTACTCTGTAGTAAGCATTTTTCTGCTTGAAAACCCTCTACGAGGGTGTTATATCTCCATAATATGGAGATATAAAACATGAAGAAAATAGGGAGCCCTTCACATCAATATAAACAACTTTGCTAAAGAGAAAACTTCGAAATCGGGGGAAAAATATCAGCTAAAGCTACCACCTACGACATTAAAACGTGAATACATTAAACGTACGTTACGTTAGATTTACGTTAAAACGTACAATATAACGGCATATAGTAAAACGGAATTCGTACTGACGAAAGAACCCTATATGGATATGGGGAATTTGTTACTCCCGAAGAGCGTTCCGCACTGCCTTCACTCTAGAATCCGAGAAAATACAGACACAACTTCCTTCTTCCCACAACGGACACAACTCACGATACGCCACAGTTCAGTTAATACGTTCGTGAAATTTAGGGTAAGATGGGATAAGATTTACTTTTATTGTATATCGGAAAACAGTGATTACAGGTAGGTAAGTTAAAATTGGCCGTCAATTTAAACTTAACTTATTGCTATATAATAGCAACAATAATATTCTAATTCCTAAACATTCCTCAAATCTAGTGGAAAGTTAGTACAGTAATAAACACACAATGTTGTTAAAAACAGTTTTTTAAATAAGAACTCGATTGGTCTAAGTGACTAAAGCATGGGCACCTCTTACCCGGGAACTTTGGTGGCGAATTTGTCGTTGACAGGCACACGGCCCTTATCGTCGAGCGCGATGCCGACCTTTTCAAGGCCCAGGTCCTTAGTAAACGGCCGCCGCCCGATCGAGATCAGCACCACGTCGCAGTCGAGCTGGGGAATCCACCAATAATATTTAATAAACACTCTTCCCCTAAAAAAAATCTTCAAATTAAATTGATAAATAGAGATCCCTTTATTGTACCTAAAAAAGGAAATTACAGAGATATTTCTTAACCTTAGAGTACAGACGGCGGCATTATTACTAAATGTCATCAACCTTTGGGTGGACTGAAGCGATATTATTAAATGCTAAAAAATATTCATAATAAAAATACCGGACAACGGGTATTTCTTATAAAACCCGAAAACGGGTATTTTTGTGAATAATTTAAATACCTACTGAATCTCTCTGGTCTGTGATCTTAGAAATTATGCGATGACGTCACGATCCATCAATCCCTAATTGAAACGAAAACGGTTTGTATTGTGGATAAACATGCTATTAATGTAAGTAAAGTAAAGTAAAAAGTATTTATTAATAGAAAAGGAATTACAAATATGTTAGGTCGTTGGCGGGAGTCACTAGGCTTAGCCTGTGTTGTGGATGTGGATGATTTATGTGTCCACCTCTGATGCCGAACCAGGCCAGACACCTTTCTGAAACCCCCAGCATACTACAACATAAGCTTAGATTAATTTGAGCTTAAGAGGTCCAAATTATTTTCCAGTCAAGTTACTTTAAGTCTTATATTGACAAGTCTGTAACATGTCGTTTCATTACTAGAAATATTACAGATGCATGGTGACAGCCACTCACCACTTCCTTGTTGCCGCCCTTGGCCGCCTCGACTTCGACCTTGACCCCGGCGCCGTCCTTCTTGACGGACGTGACCTTGGTGCCTAGCTTGAACTTTAGGCCTTGCTTCGCCATGATTTTCTGTAGCGTCTTGCCCACTTCGCCGTCGATGCCGAGGCCTGCGTGTACAAGATAAGTTATGTTTTATATTGTCGTCAGAAAATAAGTATAAAATATTGTGTTATAAAAAGTGTCTTCGTACGAGTATATTGAATAGACTTCCCAAAATAAAAACACAGTTGTGACAAAACATACTTTCGACAATTAAAAAAGAATCATTACATATAAAGAACTTCGAACACAATCACTGGTAACTAACTACTACACTCTGTGATATGGTAACCAGCCAAGGGACACATGGAAACACACGCAGTCTGAGGCAATTCAAACAAATTTAAGGCAGCCCCTAGTGGGAATCTAACCCTATAAAGGAAAAGGGATAGCGGTGCATAATTATTTGAACCTATTAAAATAACCCCCAGCAGCTCAGTGTGTGGTCGATGTTACCAAGAAGGTGAATCAATCATTGATTTAAAATGTCATTACTAACCTCCGATAGAAGTAAGGAACTCGATGGCTGTGACGTCAGAACCAAGCCTCTGGTAGACGGAGCCCAGCTCCAGCCCGATGACTCCGGCGCCGATAACCAACATCTTTTTGGGCACTTGCTCGAGGGCGAGGGCGCCGGTCGAGGTGATGATGGTTTTCTCGTCGAACTGAGGGAAGAAAAATGTGTTATGTAAATCTCCGGTCTAATTAATATTTAAAAATTAAATACATTTACTGCGTTGGTTACACAATAAATATATTATTTTCTACAATATAAAGCACTAGCTTTATGTAGTAGAAAATAATATATTTACTTTCGCGACTTCGTCCGCGTGGCCTACAGATAAAATATATTTTAATCTCGTGAAATTTACAGATATTTTTATAGTTATCCTGCTATTCGGAAAGGCGACAAATATAACAACTCAAAAACCATGAGAATCGGTCCAACTGTTCTCGAGTTCTAAGTGTTCGAACAAACCCGGCTTCGACTTATATACATTAAGATGTTTTATCGGTGTATATTTTATTCTAGTTAGGCTTATTTAAACAACTTATAAACTTATAAAAATGACCACCTTCAGTGATACACATAGAAAAACTGAGACACCATCAAAATAGGCGACATCCGCAATAATACATTATTGGGGATGTCGCTGTCAAGGATTCGCTGGCATACTAGGCTAACAAAGCAGGACTTTTCAAAAGTAAATTATTAATTCTGCAGACCATGAAAGAGGTCCCGGGTTCGAATCCCGGAAAAAAATGCCCAGGTCTTGGATGTTTACATGTTTGTGATGTGGTTGTTTCTGGTTCCAACGACACAGGGTATCCTAGTGTGGGGCCAGAAGCAATGTGCTTGTTTGTAAATTTTGTTATGTTATGTTAACTAGTATACCAGTTTTGCATTTAAAATTTGTTATCAGAAGGTATCCCACTCGCTGTAGTTTTAGTTTTAACAAACATGTTCTAGAATAGAGGACTGAACTAGTTTCAAACTTCGTGTACTTCTGTACAACCAATACAGAACTAAAGCTTGCATACTCTTGATGTCCTATAGGAAATGGTCAATCGTTAGGTATAGGGGCATTTTTATAAGCATTAATAAACCGTAAACAATAAAATATTCACGTCTTATTAAGAATTTGGATTGATCTACGCATTAATTTCAAGTGTTACCTCAACACCAGGGAACGGCGTGACCTCGGATCCTGTCGCAATGAGGATGTTCTTAGTGTTAACAGTCTCGACTCCCTTTTCGCCCTTCACTTCCACTTTGTTTGGAGCCACGATCGTACCGTGGCCTTTTACAAGTTGAACCTGGAACACACCATAGTTTTAGAAATACAGGTTCACTATTTTGATCAGTAGCAACCCTCGAAGAGCCCTGAGAGCCTAGAGGGATTTTTAGTGCCCCGTCCCTGACTGTGTGTCGCAAGCACTGATTATAACATATTTACTTAAACGTAACATCCACACGTCTGAAATCACTTCTCCTAATTCCAAACTAGGACTCCCTGGGAGATTATAACTAGAGAAAGATATAATATATAAATAACACACCATTTGTACAAATTAAAGTAGGGCGGGAATAGAACTCACAACTTCTGTCAAGGTAATTAAATATGTTACTGCTGGACAATCAGGCAGTTATATAGAGCATTATGTCTACTATTACTTTAATAAAAAAAAAATGGCATCCACCCTTGTCCCAAGTCCTTTCTGTATGCCCCAGCAACGCCCGTTTCCAGGCTTAAGGCGTTGGTAGACAACAGGTTGCGTAAGCGAATATTTGAAAAATATACATCCATTTAGTATTTGAAGTCATAATAGCACATTTTTAAAAAACCTATTTTAGAGGCTAAAATTCCACCCATGCCGGGATTCGAACCCGCAATCTCTGGCTATTCATGCCAGCGCTCTTTCCAACTGAGCTAATGGGCGACTCACCGGCATCAGTGAAATTTCGAACCTCTTTACAATATACAATACAATACAGAGAGTATTACGTACAATATTAAAATAGGTTTTTTTAAATTGTCCTTAGCACGGGTTAGTGCATTAAAAATAATATAGTCATAGCACATGTTTCATCTTCATATAACTAGATTGGAACTAACTAAAAGCCAGAACAAATGTTTATCTTGAGATTAATAAATTAACCTTGAAGATGTCAGATGTTATTACTGCTTTAGTGTTCTGCGCGCGCGTGAGTATATTTCATTTAATTCAACTTTTGGCAGGGTGTAACGAACAAATATTTTTTTCAAATACTATTGCAGTCAAAATATTGATGTTAGGGGCTGATATTCCTTGAATTACTGATGTAAGTTAATGACATACGACAAGAAACCAACTTGACACATTATTGCTTTCCATATTTTAAAGATTTTTATCAAGGCTTTACATGCAATACTTTAGATTTTTATCAAGGCTTTACAAGCATTCCTTTTTATGTGAGATGTTATAGATCTGGCTAGTCAAGTAACGTAAAGTCAAAAAGATTTATTGTCACCAAGAATAAACTGGTAACTGGTACTGGAGGTAGCCAAAAAGAGCTTCAAATTTATTCTGCATATATACTTGGTGGTTAAATAAAATTCACTTAAATTTTCGCTAGCAGCAAAGACATGAAAGCCTCACCTTATTCTTCTGGAAGAGCATGGCAATACCGCCAGTCAGCGCCTTCACAGCATTCGATTTATAGTCCATCATGGCTTTAAAGTCGAAGCCAACCTCTCCAGTTGTGATGCCGCGGTGCTTGAAGTCATGCTTAGCCATGTGATAGAGGTGAGAGTTGTGGAGTAGCGCCTTGGAGGGTATGCAGCCCACATTCAGGCAAGTGCCACCCAAAGTTGGGTCTTTCTCCACTGACACTACCTGAAAAAATGTAGATGACTTCTTGATGTTTTGAATCTTTCACTGGCTTTCTGTACAAGGCCATTATATATAAAATTGAATTGCGGTACGTTAGTCTCGCTAAAACTCGAGAATGTCTGGGCCAATTTAGCTGACTTTAACCTGATTTTTTTCTTTATTTAAACACCCGATGATAAGGTTGGCTGGAAGAGATCTCTGTTAGAGATAAGTTCGCCTTTGAAACAAATTTTATATAATTATCTTTCGAATTTACTGTTTGCAATGAAGAATATAATATAAGAATATTTTGGGTTTTGAAATGGAAGGTTTAAACGGTGAGAAAATATGGAAAAATTGCGAGGAAGATAGTAAAATCCTCTATACCAGTAGTACAATGTCAGTCAATCTATGTCTGAGGCAAGTGCCCTATTAGTCGGCAGCACTCCAAGCCAGTATTATCTGTGGATTGACCTTTGACCTTACATCGATGTCTAATTAAATATTTAGCCAAGGTGGTCAGAAAAAATACTTTCTGAGGTACCTATGATCCCTCAGATCCCTATGGAGGTATGGGTGATTGTTGTTTCAGTTATTTCTTGTTTGACTAGTGGAGTTAAAAAGCTTGACCCTTACTTAGTCTACCTATTATAGGAGAAATTTAGATAATATGCTGAATTTCAACTGAACAATTAGATCTTGAACCCAACCCACAGTATGTAACTTGTGAGATTTTTTTTTATGTTTTAGAATATTTTATCTTTTTGTTCCAATTTCTTTATTGTTATAGTGATTACAAATATAAAATGTGTAGAGAAAACTATGAAACAGAACAATCTTATATAATTATACTATTTTTAATATTAATGAACTAACCCGCCCGTGCTAAGGACAAATTTAAAAACCTAAAAATAAAAATAGTATAATCATGTGGGTACAGTGATATCGTTCCGATGTAAAACCTAACTGCAAAGTATGTAGTTGGGGCTGTAAGTAATGCAATTTGCTTAAGCCAGATGTCGCTGCCTGTATGTAATACAGAGAATAGTGTAAAGAGGTTCGAAATTTCACTGATGCCGGTGAGTCGCCCATTGGCTCAATTGGTAGAGCGCTGGCACGGATAGCCAGAGGTTGCGGGTTCGAATTCCGGCATGGGTGAAATTTTTAGCCTCTTAATAGGTTTTTAAATCTTATATAAAAAAATGTGTCAGACTAAAAAAAAACACAGGTTGTACTCACTTTCATGCCGAGCTGTGCAGCTTTGATGGCGGCCACGTAACCACCAGGGCCCGACCCTATGACCACCAGGTCTGCATTGTGACTTGTGCTATAGAACCTGGCGGCAACAGGGACTCCACCACTCTGGAAGTTTCATAATTGTTTATATTATTTAACCTGTTTTGGCAACTACTAGCCCCGATTGATAAGTAAACGGTTTGTTAGAGTCCAGGTCCTAAACCAGGATACACTTTGGTGAGGTAACAAGACAAGGATATTACAAACATGAAATACACCCAGACTGAGCTTATATTACTATGCACAAATCAAGTATCCAGTAGGAATTGAACCCACGACCTCTGTTTTGGTAGTCAAGGGTGTTGAAACATGAGATCAATGAGGCAGGCATTAAAATACATAATGCCAACAATAGATAAATTAATTAGGTGTAAAGTTTATTAGTAAAATAAGATAATTATGATATTGCACAGGTTTGATAACCCATTCGGCCTAATAATTCTATCCCGCAATGACTGATTTGACAGTCGGTCACATGGTTGAAGGTCAGTGCAGTGATTTTACACGCCAAGTTCTTTTTTGAGAGGTCTTCTGAAATGTCCGTAAATTTGCAGTGGAAATCAGCGATATCCGTCAAGCAGTGGCTTTGCACGGAATGTTGTAAAGCAGATTATTGAATCAGCAGTAGGCAGACCCCATTGCATAACATAGGTAACTCTTAACTTTCAGGCTATCTGATAGATAACATGGAATATTAAATATCTTCGAGCTTACCCTGAAGGAGGAGGCAAGTTTAAGAAACTTATATCCCATTTCTAATATCTAGATGAGAGCGTCTGTGCTGAAAAATGAGGATATTCAGGACCCTGGCGATATTATCGGCAAACGTCAAAAGCAAAACCACAGAGTACACACACATGAGACCATACGTCAAAGGGTCAAACATATGATACTGACACAGAATAAAAACTGTGAAACCAGGATTCGAGTTAGAAAATCTACTTATAATGGGTAAAATGAGCCGTTACAGCACAAATTCACAAAGCAATCATAGATGGCGCTTCGTATTCCGGTTCTTCTATTGCCACGCCCACAGAACATTATGTTCTGTGGCCACGCCTGTCCATCGAAGAACTGGAATACGGGTCTCAAAATAAATCTGTACTAAATCTTTGACAGAAGTGTCCCTGTTCTTGTATGTGCACCCGTATAAGCGCCATCTATAATAATAATAATAATACCCGGTTGTTCGGCGCTTGCTAACACCGAGAATCTGCATAGAGACAAAACACTTCAGAAAAGGGCGTTTTTGGTCGACATCACGGTCCCGTATGATGAGAACCTCGTGAAGGCCGAAACAGATAAGAAAACTAAGTATCTGGACCTGGCGTCAGAGGTTTCCGACATGTGTCTGGCAGCAAATTTGCTGCCATTTTCGTAATCGTGAGATCGTCGAGCTGATTTCCATCACGTGACAAGAGCTTTATAAACAATATTGTCGATGTAGCGATGTCAGGAAATTCTGTCTGCACTACGAACACAACCAAGACCAAAGTAGCCTAACGTATCCTCCTGTATGCCACAATCATACCAACTGCGGCTGACAAATTGCGCAACCAACACCCAATTCGCTGGCGCAATTTTATTAAGTTACTCTACTGTCAAAGCAGTATGCATTTGACAGCTTTGACACATAGGTAACGTTAGGATAGACAACCAACACAGTCAATGGTTAACAATAGGAGTGAGTCGCAATCCATGTGTGTTCATAATTGTGAACATGGCAACCAATGAAGCCAGATAACCGGGTCTGGCTTGCGGGCCATGTCAGCCAACTCTACATCAGAACATTAGTCCAACGAATTTTCCTGAAAGATTTTGCACTTGATCTTGGCTACCCACACTGAATTTCCAGCTGCTCCAATGCATCACTTGACTGTGAACCAAACCAAAAAATTTGCTCGGTCGTTTAATGAACTTTGTGTTAGAAATAACAGCATCGATTTGTTTTGCGATACTATAAGCAGCGTACGCAGATTTGTTACCTTGGACTTCTGCAATTCCTTGTAATCGATACCCGATAAAATGTATTCCTTATTGGAATGCATTGATTGATTGATTGATCGTGACCATTAATATGTAGTGTGTGTGAGTATTTGTATTGTTTTGTAGTGGGCAAAAAATTTTCTTTTTCTAAAATATTTCTATAAGTGAAAACTTGTAATTGGCTTTCAGTCATTATTTCAATCGCAATGTGTTTTGTTCATAGCTGTAAGTTTTCCTATTATAATAAAATAAAATAAATAAAATAAAAAAGATCCAAAACTCTAAAACCTCGTTCGCGAAAGGGACGCGAAACTCATCACCATTAAAACTATCAACTTTGGTGCATATCGTATTGAATTTAGATAGTTTAGGTAAAAGTCTAAATAATAGACCGTTACTCAAAGAAAAATCTTGTTACGTTACTCTTTAACGGATACTATAAAACAATAATACAATATGTCACAAGAAACAAAATTATATCTGCAGATTACGTCACTCGTATTTTATACTTTAAACGAGTTGGAACATAATAGGAAAACTTAAATAAGTGCTAGGTATTCGGCCTAATATAAGATTGACGCAAAGAAGTGTTGTCATCGTGGACATAAAATAAAAAAAAAACATTCTCGAATTTATAAGATTCTAGCTTTTACTTTAAATTTAATTCAAAATCTACTAAATAAGTAGAAAACTACTGAGTCTAGTCACACTAAACAGAAATGTCTCTTGAAATGTCAAAAACGACCCGTGAAAACGTAGATAGAGTCCCTCTACGTGTGAAAACGTAGACTGCTGTCTACAAAACGACAAAACGTGTGAAAACGACACAAAGACAATGTTGCTAGTATTTAAAAAGAATAGCAACTACACAGTATTTTACAAAATATGATCTTGTTTCAGAGTGACAGTCAAAGAGTATATAAACACTACGTTTTAAGAGACGGGACCTCCCTATATGCTTTTGTAATGAGTTTAGCCCCGTTAGCAATACCAACCAATAGAGGAAAAATGCAATGTCAAAAATAAGTGCTACCAACATAATAACTTGTCTGTGCAATAGGGACGTCCACTTACATTTATCGATAAATTATCATACAGGGGCTTCGCAGTCAGCCTAGTAAAATTAATAAAAATCAATGTTTTCAATAAGACGACAAATGAAATTAGTATTTTATTATTTATTATCAAATCACAATAATTGTGGTCAAGGTGTATTGAATTTATTTCAGCAAAAATTTGGGTTTTCTTTAGAGGTGTCCAATCTGAGCGAACTTCATCAATCGGTGGTTTGGATTCAGATGCTGAAATCGTAAAAAAAAGTGAATTCTCTAAGGTTAACACGAGCAGTAGACATAATTAAAACTGTTTTTATACGGATTTATGCTCGTTTATTACATTTTTACAATTTTCCAACGTTTCGGCACTTTTTCAAGTGCCGTGGTCCCGGATGACTGAGGTGACAGGTGTCTTTTAGAAATCATTAACGGTTAGTTTACTACCCTCGGCAAAAATTACAAAAGTTAATTATGAAGTTACGTTCCATAATAGACAAACCAATTATTTTTGATATAAAGTCAACAATATTGATTATTAGTAATTGAAGTTAAAATTAAATTTATAAACTAATTACTTTATATGAACTTAATATGTAATAAACGAGCATAAATCCGTATAAAAACAGTTTTAATAAAAGTGAATTCGTTATTGATTATTAATATGTTTGTAAACTATGCTACTTACCGGGATAGTTGTGATATGCTGAGATTCCAGGCCACAATAATTGTGGTCAAATCCTGCTGGACCAATAGCAACAGCTGATATTATGGCTGCTGTACAAGGTGCTGAAAATGATAACACTTTGTAATTTGTATAGAATCAGGCGTTACTTTGCGGAAATCCATAATAGCATTAAAAAGTTAAAATTACTTTGCTGAATTCCGCCAAAAATCCCACAAGCACCATGCGGTTAGCTAATGCACCGCCCCCCCTCCCACTTTTTCACTTTTTTTTTTTTTAATTTTTTTTTATTGGTGTTGGTGGTGGTGTGTTCGTGTCTTGCTTCTGCTTGAAAAAGTGGGAGGGAGGGCGGTGCATTAGCTAACCGCATGGTGCTTGTGGGATTTTTGGCGGAATTCAGCAAAGTAATTTTAACTTTTTAATACTTTGTAATTTATCAAAGTAAACAAACACTAGTTACAAAAAACTTCAGCGATACATGAAAAGTCTACGTTCCAGAGTTCTTTTGTGAAGCTCGACAACTAATAGGTTTTTGAATAGCTGAATCTGAAAATAAACAATTGCAAGAATAGTCCGAAGAAAAATAAATAGTTTGTTCCTGTTTACCACATAACTGCATAATATAGTTACATAGTCAATATGTAACTATCAAATACATTTTTACAAAAAAATATTTTAAGTTAAAATTAGTAAAAAAATATTTTAGTAATTCCAATCACTAACCAGTTTCAAGTGATGCGACGTGGCTACGTGGTAAGGAAACTCAGCTAGTAAGTAATCAGGAACAGGAGGCGCATTTATAAGTAAAGAAGGTACAGCCCTGTAAAAAAATGTTTATTTAAGTAATGTCATTTATGTATTAAGACGTAATAATAATATTGCGTTCTAAATGACGGAGCAAAATACATTCAAATGTTTGACGTAAAGCAAGGCGTATTTTGTGTTTTATTACATAATTATTCATGACATGTAGTGAGTGTCACATCATACACAACTCACCATTTCTTGAATCGGCTTCCTTTTAAAATCGTTGTTAAAATCTTTCGGCCGGAAATGATCTCTACAAACATATGTTGGTGGAGTTTTTCGATGGGGATATACGCAAGATCTTCCACAATTTTCACCCATTGTCTGCATCTAAAAAAAAAACTACATTCAATGCAGATAATGCTAATAGTGCATCGTTGAAATATTGTTATGGCTTACAGCAATTTACCCGTCGTACACTGAGTAGTAATTCTGACCAAGGTACTTATCAGATATTTTTTTATCGATATTGAATATGTGTATGGCACATCACTATGACCTTGAAACCTCTTAATATTTTTCTCTCATTACCGGTCTTTATCCCTAGGAAATTTACTCTTAAACTTTCTTTTGGTACCCTTTGACCGGCTGCATCTTATTTTACAAATGGCACAAGTTCGACACCATCCGATCAGTGCCATTATTAAAAGAAAATCACTAAACACTGTACAACAAGATACACACAGCTAGATATTGAAAAAACATAAAACACAAAAATTTTAAACTAGAAAACGTTCTAATATGTGCCGCGTTCCGCCATATTTGTTGTGTTTTCAGTTTAACTTGACATGACATTGACAGCAAGAAAGAGTAAGTAGTATTATAGAGTGAGACAAATATATGTCCCCCATTAAAACGGGACTAAATGCGAACAAATAATTCAAAGTTCCTACTTGCGCTAGGCTGGTGACAGTATTGTAGCTCTCTAAAGCCCGCAGTACACAATGGCCCATGCTGGCCCACTGCTCGCCATTGCCAACTGTAGGCCACGATCACTTGCTGTTCCCACAGTGGCGCGTGGCTCATTGCTGCCTGGCGAACCACTTGCGATGGACGTGGAAGTAGTTGCAGCCGCAGCTATTTATTTATTTACTATTTATTCATTTCATTTATTTACCAGTATTACAGAAGTATGTACACCAACAAAGTTATTAAAAAAAATGGCGCGAAATTACGGGCTCAGATTGATATAAATCAAAAAACTTGAAGGTCAATTGACTGAACGATGGGCCACTGTGTAACCAGGGATGGGCCACGCTACGCCACGATCCTTTGAAATGTGCTCAAAAAACCGACAACTGTCCGATTGCGCGCCACGATAGGCAATTGCCCGCCACTGCACACCATTACCCCGAGAACACAATGGCAATGGCGAGCAGTGGGCCATCATGGGCCAATGTGTACGGGCCGTATTAGATAATGATTCACGACGAACGTTATAGGGACTACAAGGTACCTAGTAGATCCCGGATTTTACGAGACTGCAATTACAGTTGGGTGGTCATTATTTTAGTGGCGTTATAATCCGCTATTTGACTGTCTTTTCAAGTAAGTCTTAAACGGTAAATAACTCTTCCATTAGACCAAAAAATATTTTAGTATATTTTTTGAGGACCTAAAAGCAACATAAAAATATATTCTAAAACTTTATTTTCCTAAACAGCCAAAAACGCGGTCAGCCATTTTTGTTTATGGTTTGAAGTCCAAAAAATTGTAAACAAAGTTTGACATTCAATTTTCTGTAAGTGATCTCTGAGCATAGTGAAATAACAACAACGCAACCATGATTTCATCGAATTAACATCCAAAATATACCAATTATCATTATTGCATTGTTCGAGAATGAAAAAACACGTCAATAAAGACCCCCGGGAAGTTGTGGATTCGTGTACCCAGTGAAATTAACATTCGAAAAACTTGGCTCAAACTTGCCAAAAGAGACCCCGACTGTTTATCAATTGAAACTCGGGTGTATTTATGTGAAGATCACTCTGATGTAAGTCCTATAATAATCAATGTCCACTGGCTCTGGCTGAAAAAATGTTTGTTTACATACTTTAGATGGTTTCAAGATGGCGGATAGCGTTTTCACCGTTACGAATTAAACGAGGAATTTTTTTTTACTATGCGAATTTTGCAGCCATCCTGCATACTTACTTAGCAAAATCATTATATTTCGGTTTCTTACGTTAAATACTATAGGAAATATTCATTTATTTACACAGACATTACAGAACTTACATAAAAATATACAAATGTTGGCCTTATTACTAAAAGCAATTTCTTCCAGGCAACCATAGACGGAGTCAAGAAAGCAATTAGAGACGGTTAGTCGGTGCAACCACAATAACCATTTTTTATATTTTACAGTTTACGAATAAAAATGGCTTATTTACGAAGTGATATTATGCAATAGAGCATTAAATTTAGATTAATATTTCCAAGTCCGTGTTGGTGAAGGATTGTAAGACAGTGGCGGGCCTTATCAAGCCGCCCATAAGGCCTCTGACATGGCTTAACGGCTGCCATTATATGACAGCCGGCACCAACGGCTTAACGTGCCTTGAGACGTACGGAAGCGCTTGGAAAAGTACCACTAAGAGTAGTCACGGGACGGTCATCCATCCTGCACCTGACCGCCTGTTGTTGCTTAACTCAAGTGATTGATCCCAATCACTCGGTTCGGCTAGGCCACGAGCGCTTTCCCCATACCCCGTATAACCCCTTTATACCATACAAACGACTTGTTGACTCATTGACTGTGAACACAAAGTGAACGGTGACGACACGTTTCGTTACCCTAATGGCGTTGCGTTTTGGAAATTTGCAAGGCAATTTGAAAAACACCACTTATATCTACCTAAATAAAAAAAATCAAAAGAAAATTCCGGGTATAAGATAAGATTATAATCAATTTTTTTGTCCATTTTTTGCATGGATACTGTCCACATGCATACTGTCTATTCCATATTTCACAACAAGGATTGTCATTCAGAAACCTATTTCTACCAATTTTTATTTTATTTTGTACTTGCAACATTCAGTTGCGCGCGCTTCGGACGAAGGAGGCGGGCGGCGGAACGGAAATCAGTTTGTTTATCTGTGGCGTACCCGCGCGGGTGGTAGTGTCATTTGTTTTGAGAATTTGCGCATCGATTTGACTTGGTTTTCGAAATTTTGAATTAAATTAGGCTGGTGTTTACATTTATTCCTGGAGTGCAAAATTTTTATAGCAAAGCCCTACGATTTTTGAGGACAGCCTCCGCTAAAAGCGGTAAGTAAATTGAATATATTTACGCGCATTGCGCGCATTGTTTATCAAATGGGTAAAATATCCAACCAGTATTTTTCCTGCATCGTAGGTACTTACGGTTTATTAACAACCTCCGATTATTACCACATAATCTAAGCTAGCTTAAAGATAGCTCTGTAGTTAAAAAGAACTTTCAGAGGTTCTTTTTATCTACAGAGGTCATAAAGAGGACCTCGTCGTCGCCGGCTACATGTCGGTATTCAATAATCGCACTTACGCTGTCGAATACGAGGTCCTCTTTATGACCTCTGTAGATAAAAAGAACCTCTGAAAGTTCTTTTTAACTATAGAGCTATCTTTAAGCTAGCTTACGGGAGGTCCACCATAAAGCAAGCGCGCAATAAGAACTTCGCTAGGAGGCCGGTGGTCAGGTCCGCTGGCTAGTACGGGTACGGATGATGATGAGTGTTTGCGATATATTTTAGGTATTTGCTTAGGTGCCGTCGAAAGTAAATCATTAGCATAAGCTAGGCCATTGTTAAAGTGCTACTAAGGCTACCACCTGAATTCTCTACCAAGGATCAGCATCTGTATTGCAATTATTCTAGACCTAAGCCAAACCCAAAGTACCTGTTGGGGACCTCACCTTCGTTTGTTTACTTTAAAATTCGAGCCATGAGATGTATCTTGTAAAAGGTACAGTCAATGGTATGTCAATATTTACATTTTGTAGTGTGCACGCATGTAAAAAATCGACTTGCTGTCGACTGTACAAAAGGCTAGCCAACTGCAAGTCGGAATCGTGCACACACGCACAAAGAGATTTCGGTACTTAAATCACGTATTTCGACTGTGACGCATTTATCGAAAATATTTTTTCTTTCATTTAGTTCGGAACTCAAGGGTCCCAAATAACACATGGTTAGTTTTATTGTTTGTTTTAATACCAGAAGAAATGCACTAAAATTATATCAATATTGACATTTATGGTTTGGTACTACATAAAAGTGTCAAAGTTGGTATGAAAACCGTAAAAATATTACATATCTTGTTTTTTTATTTATTATTATTTGTTGGTCAATCGCCGTTATAAACTTATGAGAAATAGTATTTTCTAAGGTTAACACGAGCTGTAGACATAATTAAAACTGTTTTTATACGGATTTATGCTCGTTTATTACATTTTTTCAATTTTCCAACGTTTCGGCACTTTTTCAGGTGCCGTGGTCCCGGATGACTGAGGTGACAGGTGTCTTTTAGAAATCATTAACGGTTAGTTTACTACCCTCGGCAAAAATTACAAAAGTTAATTATGAAGTTACGTTCCAAAATAGACAAACCAATTATTTTTTATATAAAGTCAACAATATTGATTATTAGTAATTGAAGTTAAAATTAAATTTATAAACTACTTAATTACTTTATATGAACTTAAAGATACCGATTATTAATTGAAATTAAATTGATTTTTTATTATTTATTCTACAGTCACACTTCTAGCAAGGGGGGGGGGATGGGAACCAGTGCTTAAGTGCATGAGACCCCCTTGCTAGAAGTGTGACTGTAGAATAAATAATAAAAAATCAATTTAATTTCAATTAATAATCGGTATCTTTAAGTTCATATAAAGTAATTAAGTAGTTTATAAATTTAATTTTAACTTCAATTACTAATAATCAATATTGTTGACTTTATATAAAAAATAATTGGTTTGTCTATTTTGGAACGTAACTTCATAATTAACTTTTGTAATTTTTGCCGAGGGTAGTAAACTAACCGTTAATGATTTCTAAAAGACACCTGTCACCTCAGTCATCCGGGACCACGGCACCTGAAAAAGTGCCGAAACGTTGGAAAATTGTAAAAATGTAATAAACGAGCATAAATCCGTATAAAAACAGTTTTAATTATGTCTACAGCTCGTGTTAACCTTAGAAAAAAAAAAACCGGCCAAGTGCGAGTCAGACTCGCGCACCGAGGGTTCCGTACAAACCTCTATTATAGACCTGAGTATTTGGTATGAATTTCAATTTAATACCTCTACGCGTTTATGAGGAAATGGGTAGTAAGTTTAAAATTATTAAAAAAATATATATTATGTGATGTAACTAAAAATTTATGGTTTTCGTAATTTTTCCTTTATCTATGCTATAAGACGTTGCTTCGTACCAAATTTCAAGATTCTGAGTTCACGGGAAGCACCCTGTAGGTTTTGATTCCCTTGCAAGTGTCGAAAATTTGCGGCATAAACGGCTGTATCGTTTGATTGCGTTGGCTTAGAAGTTTGATTTTTTCACAGTTTCAAGGGACAGTAGACCTGAGTAATTGATATAAATTTCAGCTTCATACCTCCACGCGTTCCTGAGAAAAAGGGTCTTGACAGACGGACGGACGGACAGACGGACAACAAAGTGATCCTATAAGGGTTCCGTTTTTTCCTTTTGAGGTACGGAACCCTAAAAATGGGAACCAGTGCTTAAGTGCATGAGACCCCCTTACTAGAAGTGTGACTGTAGAATAAATAATAAAAAATCAATTTAATTTCAATTAATAATCGGTATCTTTAAGTTCATATAAAGTAATTAAGTAGTTTATAAATTTAATTTTAACTTCAATTACTAATAATCAATATTGTTGACTTTATATAAAAAATAATTGGTTTGTCTATTTTGGAACGTAACTTCATAATTAACTTTTGTAATTTTTGCCGAGGGTAGTAAACTAACCGTTAATGATTTCTAAAAGACACCTGTCACCTCAGTCATCCGGGACCACGGCACCTGAAAAAGTGCCGAAACGTTGGAAAATTGTAAAAATGTAATAAACGAGCATAAATCCGTATAAAAACAGTTTTAATTATGAGAAATATTCTGTAAAAAAATAATAGCTAACTACCTAGAAACTATAAGAAACTATAGAAATTAGCCATTTATTGGCTAGACAATACAACGTTGTAGGTGGGTGGGTCCCTTTATTTTGGAAACCTTGAGGTATGGAATTATTCATCAATTTATTCTATTGCTGATAGGAACTATCTATTCTGTTGCTCATAGGAACAAAATTTTCCTGTACCAACGTCATCATACCATACCGATCGTTTAGATTCCCTTGCCTACAGTAAATACTGGGAAACGTATCGTACTTTAATGACTTTATTCACATTTAATCGCTATTTAACATGATCACAGCATAAAGATCATTGTAGTTCTAAGATGTTATCTATCTATGTACCCACGTCTACACACATACTAATAAAACATTAGACTGACGTAGACGTATTAAATCTCGGAAGCATATGGATCAACACGTACTGTGTTCGGTCAAAATAACTAATGTTACCTTTGACAGCATGGAAGTAAGCTAGATACGTGTTGGAATACTATTTAGATTTTGAAGGTCGGTCATACCGTGCACGGACCAGAAATGGTTATAGCTCCAAAAATTCCTTCGTAATTTGGTATGTACACAAACTACGAGTATTATTCTTGGACAGAGTCCGACAAAAGACGAACCACACTTAAGACGGGTGCGCTTGCACCTGTTAATCCCTTAGACCAGTTTTGTAATACGACCCTCAAAACCACGATTGGATATTGGGATCAAAAACTGCTTTGTAAATAAGCCTGTTAATACCATACCTACCATATTATATGGGTGGTACACTTTACCTGCGCAGTGGGGCATAATCCTGTTAAGTCGGTGGCCGTGACACGCTGGCCGGCAATTCCTCAATCGCATTCAGTCGGTAGCTGGCTGATAGTCACATATATCCGCTTGGAGTCGTGACGGGCTCCCGCGATGTGTGACACGCGGACGCGTAAACTTGCACCTGCCATATTGGAGAAGCTCGCCCTCTATGAGAACGGTACTGTACTCACGCACCATATCCAGGCCATTAAGCCCAGCCAGGAAATCTGTCCAAATTTTTCTACACCGCCAAGATAGATGACCAAGTTAAAACCCGACAGCGAACTTACTTGCTTACATTTCGCTGGCCTGCAATTTGCAACCAAACAATACCACACAACATTCAAGCGTAGTTGTCCAACAATGGTCACCTCGGGACGGGCAGGTGGCTTGTTTCCATTTGTACAGTGTAGTTTTTCACTACTACGGTTAGTTGTCATTTGGCACACGTACTAATAGTGAGGTCCAAACAAAAGCATATTCCCGTCGCTTTCACGCTTCGCGATCACGATATCCGATAGCTAGTGACACACAGACATAGTGCACTGGGTACACGGTTACCAGATACCCTATAATACCTTGGTCACGTAGGTACCTCAATTATACGAGTTTACGTGCGCTTATTGTTTTATGTGTGAACTTTCACTATCATATTTGGTCAGGAAGTTAAAACGAGTTGACGTTATAATGACGAGCTTATCTCGCATTACAAACTGACTGCTTCATCTAGGCAGAAGGTGCGCCAAATGAGTTGATGACATGTGGCTAATTGATTTTCCCACCTTCTTTTAAAGATAACAAAACGATCCTCTACCATCTATGTTCACCTACTGTCACACTTCTTTGACCGCCTTGTTTGTATATCGGGGTTCAAAGAAACCAAATCGTTTGAATTGTTTAGTACGACAGTTCAAAAGGACCGCTAGAACAGTGGCCCCGTTCAGAGTTTATCCTCAAACAACAATCATTAGAATACATGTACTTACTAATGAGCGTAAGTAGGTGAGTGGCAACAAAAAAGGTATTTTTCAATGCATTCCATCAGCCTCGTGTGCGTTGGTCGACGGCGCAGTCTTTGTTGGTTCCATAATGACGCCTTGTTCTCACGTCCGTCGAGTAGCAGCTACAAAGATTAGCCTCGCATAATGTGCTTGTTGTACTGCAGCGCCGAAGGTGACGCTGTATTTATCTCGTACGCAAACGTTTATTATCTCTCAAAGAGGCCGTCCCGTTTTTGCTATCATCCTATGGCATTCACCTAGGTAATGGAATATATTCCGTAGGTTACAAACTGATTACGGGACTGGCATTATTTGGGTGTTAGAATAAGGTTCTGTCAGAAAATGTGCGACCTACAAAGCCTAAAAATCGCTTTGGCTCGTGAACAAGCCCAGTGCTTGCCATCAAGATTTGAACCACTGCCAACCTCGGTGGGGGTGCGGGTGATTCTCATGGCCGGGTCCTTGATTTGGCATTACGATGTTATATTTCCACTCTTTTTACGGGTGTTCGAAGTCCGAACTGACACTTCCAAAATAGTTTGTCTTGCTTAAAAGTAAAGCCCCATCAATCCTTTCGAACGAAAGTCCACTAGCATACTAATGAAGTCATGAATATTTGTTTTGTTTCCTTATCGGTCTCGAAACATGCAACTCTGCTTAGAGAGCTTGCATTACGTATGCAGCGCAGGGCATTTGGCACGGGTGCCACACGGACAAAGGGGATCAGGGATAGCTGGATAAAGCAGCCAAGCTTCATGGGTGGCGAGCGTTCACTTCATCCTAGATATACCTCACATAAACAGCTTGCTGATTTATGCATGCATGTGCACCGTGGGTGATACATCGGCCGTTTCGCTGTTTGTGTGCAAATGTTTTGAGCAGTGCACCAACCAAAAGGGCGTTTGTTTTACAATTTCACGAGTGTTTGTTTACGTTTCGTTTCATATGGTATGTTAGTTCTATTAGTGCCTGAGAGCATGATGGTATGCTTTTCTTTGCCGTAAAACTAGATTAAAATACTTTTAATACTATTAAACATGCAAGTTTAAGACTGTCGTACCATAGTTTGAGCGTGCATGGAGTGCTATTTAATATTCATGAAATGTTCCACCATCACGCAGCTCTGCTTTATCGGGGGGTGTCGTATCGATTGGTTTGAAACTTGGCGACACATTTTTTCGTATTGATTTGCATACGACGTATATCATGGCGGGAAAGTACGTAGTACAGTTTAAGATACACCTAAGGCCTAGCTAGGGCTGAATGTTTTGTAGGAATGTCAAACCAAATTACGGGTACAGTATCCGTAACTGAGCCCAAGAAAGCGGCTGAATGTTGTCTTACGCCACGGCAGCCACAGTTATTACGTATTTGTCGTAATTTCTTGCGAGAGCGGAGCGAACCTGATATTCGAGCAAAACATGTCGTTTGTAATGTGTTTGTAACAATACTACTTCCTACACATAACGGACAGCATTCGGATTGTACTATTTTTGAAAATGCTTTTAAAAGTTCCAATATAGCGCATAAGGTGAATGCACTTTTATTTCGTGTGATAGGCAGTCTAGTTGCATGACAGATCATCAGCCTACCTATTCGTATTCTATTCGTAATTGTATATTGTACCAGGTGCCAGCTGCGTACAATATATTTACCGCATCTATACCATCGGTAAAATTTACGTTCCAATCCACATATAGACCTATGTCGTACATCAGCATCATTACCACTCGCACGATTTAGAAGATGAAGATATTACCTTTCCCTGCAATAGTGTCACTTACGTTAAGTACTGCCTTATTGAGTACAAAAACCCAGACGTTAGACGATCTGTGTCCGATCGCTGGTCACTAGTATTGAAAGCGAAAGTGCAGGCGATATACGGCGTTCACCGGTCGGCTCTGATCCGACGGGATAGGAGAAAATGTGAGTTAAAATGTGTGGCGTCACCGTAATGAGACTGTCCTGCCTAATGCGGTCATTATCCCAACACGGTTAATCACATCATCGCACTTCACACTAATATTATAAAGGCGATAGTTTGTGAGTGTGTATGTTTGTTACTTCTTCACGTCTGAACGGCGGGAGCGATTTTAATAAAAATTGGTATGAAGTTAGCTGACACCCTGAATTAACACATATGCTACGTTTTACTGCGGGATAATACTTACTGTTAATACACAATTTATTTTCCCTAATTAACCGCGAGTAACACTGCGGGTCACAGATAGTGGTTTATAAGTAAACTACATCGGCACTTAAAAACGTTAAAGGTGTCGTGCGTATTAAAAAAACATAATTACGTAAAAATGTTTCCTTACCTACCCATACGTGTAAAATATACACTGCTGGAAATAATAAACCGGTCGTGCTCTACATAAGCGGTCAGGTCACTTGAGGTTCCACTTGACAAAAGGTTTCGGTGTCGGCCGCCTAATTAGCCGCCACCAGCCAGCGACGAAAATTACCACCCAGCTCGTTTCCGTCAATGACCCTTAAAATATAGAGTCCCTTTATTAACACAGGATGATTTTCCAGCAACCTGAAAGATCCTTGAGCACGCGCCATCTCTTAAAACTCTTTGAGTAGACTAGAAATAGAATGTAAAAAGTTGTTATACACGGTTCGCATTGTAGCTCATTATAATATCGAGTCTCTATACGAAATCTTTTTAAGTTTTCCTTGAAATGCTTAGTCTATTTAATATGTCGGTAAAAGCATTGAATTTTACTTCAAATTCAATGGTAAAAGTGAACTAAATGAGATCATAAGTGTTATTAAAGAGCGTTTTAGTGCATTGGGCGGACGAGCGGTTGGGCGGGCGGGCGGCGCGTAGGGCGAGACGCGGAAAGCGTCTGCATGCAGGGGTCAACGGCCTGCCGGGCCCTGCCCGTGAACGCGCGACCCCTAGGGCTGCTCCCACACTATTGTTATCGATATTATTTGCGAATCACATTACAACAGGTTTGCCCTTTTTTGGTTTGAAACAGTAAGCGGTGGATAAATTAACCTCGTAAGGCCTAAAAACCTGGAAAATAACAATTGTTTTTGTGATCACTTGAGGACATTGGGCGTTAGAAGGTTAAGGTTGGTTGTCGGTTTTTTCGCTTTTGCTATCCCACCCTTTTGCGAAGTACTCATTGATAATACCTTGTAGTTCGGAAATTAAAATCCACAGGATTTACTCTCCGACATTAGAAGTAGGTCATCTCTATGTTATAAATGTAACAGCCAGAAGCTTACGGTCTAATCTCATCATTAATATTTACACAATAGACACATTATCATGGCCCTTACCAACCTCCCCTCGTCCCTTAAAACAATTAGCTATGAAATACGCGTAGGTACGTTAAATCGACATTACGACACTGCGACGTATTTCCCCAGCCTTTCGTACTATCGCATCACGCAATGGGAAAAGCGGAATAGTGACGCCGCCGCCGCCCGGGACAAGTGTACGCGTTTTACTACAGCTATGACATAGAATAGGGTTTGCTACGACAGAAAGTCACGAGGCCTGAAAGCGGCCTTAGCTTTTAATGCCCTAGAGATAAGGATGATTTCGCTTTGCAATTGTGGCTTAGTGCCCCGGATTTGGCGTATAGCTCTACAATAAACATTTTTAAGTTGTAACGCGCTTGGTGAATATAGCGATGATATCACTGCAACAAAAGGTGCCGTGGATATGCTTCATCCATTCAACCCTGGGATATTGTCTCGACACCTGTATTGTATACAATATTTGCACCAAAATCTTAAAATATTATTTTAGTAACCTTTTCCACAATATAGAGGGCCTTGTTGCAGATTGCCATAATCCTTAACATCTTGATAAAAAAAGTTTGATGTTACGAAATCGTTAGTTTGTTAAACCTACCTATTAGGAAACTCATAGCTCCGGTGTTGCTTCAAAGTTGTTAACTTCTCAGAAGCAAGGCGTTAATACATTAAATAATGCGGCCAGAGCTATTCATACGCACTTTGAAATGATTCTGCCCATAAAAGCCCATGTTTACCCATAATGTAGTCTAGCCCGATACGCGGCCAATGCCTGTGCCGACCGCAAACCATAACCATGTTTGATGATAATATTGGGGTCAGAGCTATCAGCTACTGGATAAATCAGATAGTTACCAAGATTTTCTTATCGCAAATGATTCTGTTAGAACTTTTGCATGCAAGTATTTTTTGCATGCTTCGGGACGAAGACAAGAAGACAACAAGACAGTTAATACGTTTATTGGATGGGTGAAAAAATACATCTTATCTCGATGGTAAACAAATCACGATTGCACTGTAATCGCATTTTCCTTCGTCCATAAATCAAAGCGGTGGCGGAGCTGCTTCCAATTAATCCTTGATAAGTTTTATGCAAATTCGTCTGATGTGACATATAAAGGGTTGGACACGTGACGCGTTTCGATGTCTACTTGTCCTTTTAAATTCTGAATTAGAATTTATCTCTTTATAGCACAGGGTCAGTAGTGTCCGTGCAATCAACATTTAGGGGCTGCGTATTTCAACCCTTTCCCTACATATTTCACCCTTTTTTGGTCACACCCTAGTTATATTATCTAACTAAGCCGGCAGATACCTAATCTGCATGTTCGTGTTTTATTTTATGACAATTTTTTCTTTGTTCAATACATCCAAATGAGTTCCTGGGTAATTTAAGATGCTGTGGTTAATTAAGGAAATAAGTTTCTATTTAGTCTTATTAAGCGCTGCGACGCTGTGGATGTGCTTTGGTCGATTTAGTTGACCTCAACAAATGAGGCACACGGGAACGATGTCATAAACGTCATCAGCTTAACAACATGTCTGTGCGTACCCGCATGAGGAAACAGCTTATTGATTGGAGAGACTGCATCCACGAGGGTCCCATTCATTCATACGACAATTATGTTGTGTCATCACTTCCAGTAATCGCCTGCGAGAGGTGTTACCGTTGATTTCCTCTATTTGTACAACAGCTTGTGAACTATGTGGTAACGGAACAGTCGTCAGAGTAAATCTCTCATCGCGAATAGATAGACTTATAACGACTGCTGCACTAAAACGTTCCCCTTTATTTATGATTTATGTGCTATAAACATCCGAACTCCCGAAACGCGTGTGTATGGGGTATCATTCCCAAGCGATATTAGGCCACTTTTCTTTATTGAGTAGTGAGCAACAAAACTATTAATTTTATTGTCTAATAGTCACGCCTGGTTTTCGTAAAACAAATTTAACGGACAGAGACGAAGGAATTCCTTTTAGTGTTGTGGCAATGGAGCGCCTGATTGACCTGGATTTCTAACCTTTCGGATTGTAAAGTGCAGGTATCCAATAGTTCGGTAGAATTCAGTGAGATTTGGCGAACGTTTATCCGTATAGGTTGATAGGAAAGATAGAATGAAGAATCTTTTGACTATGACGTTTGTAGTCTTAACTATGTGGTACCTACCTGCCCATATAATTCGTCATCCTTTGCAATCTACCTATGGTTTTATTGTTTGTCTTTTGTTATCATTGTGGTACGCTAGGCTTCACGTCATAATGGATTAAAATTTATGTAGCTAACTAAACAATTTATTAAAATGAATGTATAATTTACACACATGTTATAGTAAAAAATCAACTAAGTGCGAGCTGACTCACGCGATGACGGTTCCTTACAACCACACTTGTTACTTAGTCGGGTTTTACACCACTGTCAAAAAAAATGAGTTAATATTTTCAGTCACCTAATTGCACAATAACTTTTTAATTGCTGATACTGTATTAGATATTTGTGGAGTTAGAATCCTTCAGTGTTGTTTTTAGTAATATGAGTTATCTAAAATAACATTCCCGTTTTATGATTCTTATTAATCAGTGGAATAAAAATTACTCTAAAATAAATGTACGTGTCTGTTTTTTTATGATAGAACAAACACATAGAAAATAACTCACGTTTCTTGTGTGTCTGTGTATAATAAAGAATATTCTATCTATCTATGCAGATAGAAACCCCATTTATATATTTTTTATGTATTTATTATTAATTAGACAATTTACTGTATTCACACTTATATTGTGAAAATTAAACTACATAGTTCGTACGGTTTAAAATATTCGCTTCAAGTGTCTTACAAACAGACCGATAGACTAGACATACGTCTCGTACATATTAATATCTATGGTCCCGTTTGGCACCCTTCAGGTGCCGAACCCTAAAAACGCAAAAATAGATTGTGGTAATTTAGTTCTTAATATAAATTTAGAATAAAACAATATTTTTTACGTAGCAGTAGGGTTCAGTTGACACTTTTCCAAAGAATTCTAAAATGTGTCAACGCATGTTGGTACCCGTTCTAAGTACCAAGTGGTTTACACTCGTATGTGCTTTTGCGCAAGCCATATTCTCGTTATTATCGATTGCGTTAGAACCATTCAATTAGCACAGTAGTTTTCATTATTATAGGCGCGTAGTGTTGCAACCATAGTCACACTTTTTATCTTATCGCATTTTATTCACATGCACTGCTTTCAGGTGTGGTACCTACCTACCACAATTAAAAGTACTTTACTACTTATATACCAATCGAATGAATTGAGGGGCAAAGATCAAAGTTCATTAGACTGAAAATCGATTGCGTATCTGTACTTAATTAACGGAGCCCTACTGGCCGATACGATGCAATTAACGTGGAACTTCACTAAATTAGAAAGCTAAAGCTGCGATAGAAAGCCTTGTTGGGGTCTTAATTCTAGTGGTGGGATACTTGCAGTGCCACTTTAATCGTAGGTACACCATGCATCACGCACATTGGTAGTTTGCACGATGCCATGACGCGCTACCCGCTAAAAATTTAACACTAAATAGCTACTCGTTGGTATCAGCGTATATACAGGGTGTCTCATTCAAATCGGTCAGTATGGGAAAGTCTGAAACTATAAGACATACGAAGATCTGTTCTGAGGAACCATGTCATCGATTTTAATGACAAGAAAAACTGCATTCATACATATTAAAAAACATCTGTACTCCGTTCGGGAATCGAACCCGGTTGTTTTGAAAAAAAAAAAAAAAACTTCTATTAATCAAACACTAACAATCAATTGAAAAGCCCACTTAAAATATGTAGATACTTATTTAAAGATTAAGATCGTTACCTAAACGTGTTGAATATTGTATTGAAAAAGGCGGCGGTCACTTCGAGCACCTACTAAAATAAATTAAAGTATGTGAAAACAGTGCATTTTTTTCATTTTAGACATCATTTTTCATACAGACATTTACTGCTTAAGAACTACACAATCGATATCTAAATAGAAATAATGTAGGTTTTTTTTTTCAAAACAACCGGGTTGGATTCCCGAACAGAGTACAGATGTTTTTTAAAATGTATGAATGCAGTTTTTCTTGTTATTAAAATCGATGACATGGTTCCTCAGAACAGATCTTCGTATGTCTTATAGTTTCAGACTTTCCCATACTGACCGATTTGAATGAGACACCCGGTATATACGAGTATAAGACTTAGTTTTCCAGGTATATTCCACAGAGCATTCCTACCTGGAAAACTAAGTCTTTTAATATTATTAGCTTTAGGTAATGTCAAATAAATTCTGTTTAAAAGCATGTGGAAGTGCGAAGCTTCCTGATACAGGTATATTTCCACAATTATTGAAAGGAAGTTGTTGCCCGATAATGTTATTGGAAACACTTTGTAAAATATTACTCAACGGTGTTATTTATAAAAACCCGATTTCCTTAAACATGAAGTGTTTAAGCACAGTATGAGTGTATCGGTCTTTCCCTACCACTTTGTAGATACTGATTATGAAGTCTTTTAAGAAATCTTGCTTTCATCAAAAGACCGTCAATGTTTTGCACATTATTTTGCGGAATGTTTCACGAAATATATGAGCAGGAGGAAACCTGGTTTCTTCTTCGAGACTGTATTTTATTCTGTTACGTATCGAACCACTGAGTCCATGCAGGTTTTCATATTTCTAGTCACGAGCCCAATATAATTATCACAATCCACAAATGAAATAAACGGGAATGTCCCGTTTATTTCATCATATATCTAAGTTCGTATAGATGATTTCAATTTATTAAAATGACAAGCTCAGTGATTCCACTGCGTCTAGTTTACATCTTACAATATTGTATTTGTGTTTTGGTCCAAATATAATTTGAAGAGAAGTAATAAACAATTCGGGTACCTGATTCAGCGACAAAACTTCGCTTTTGTTTGAAAACAAATATGCATTCATTGAAGAATTCTTTCTTCTTTCAGCATTCATCAACAGGGTAGCTATAAACAAAAAACATGTCGGATTGTCAGCGTCAACGCGACAATGTTTTCAGTGACTTCACAACACTCAGGTTACGTTCGTCATGATGAGCCTATAAAAGAAAGGTTTTTGGAACACCGTGTTTATTGAAACACATCATTATCAAAGGGGGAGGATTCAGGGCTCGCTGCTTGGCGAATAGCAGACGTCAATGAATGCTATAACGTTGCAGAATTCTCAAAACATTCCACACTTCATTAGCTTCATTAGCGAACGCGGCAGTAGGAAAGTAAAGTCCTGAAATTCCGACTCCGCACGAATGGATAGACACTTGCAATATGCGCGAAAGAAAAACTAAGAGGAAAACTTGTGCGCCCGGCATTCAAAGCCTACCCGTCAAAGAAGTGAAGAGCAACCCTTGTGCCTACTTTAGCTAGCGCTCACATTACACCTTTATGCTTTAGTAGAGCACATTTTCTTTGCCTCATTCTTTACACGGATTGTGGGAAGGAAACGTTTTCATGCAATATAACGTAGTTTGCCCCTAATTAATTTTGCTGAAACTAAACGAGTAAAGACTAACGTTTAAGTTAAGTATAAAGAAACCAGAGGAAAATATTTTTATCGGAAAATTAAAGCCCGGTTGCACATTTAGCAGAATGAGCAATGAGGGCTCTATATAATATCGCTTTAGAGGATATAGAATCCATAGTTTGAAGTAGAAAAGTAATCTTTCGCGTTAAGGTTAAATTTATTAGTCGCCTGTCAGATTAACGAGCCCGTAGCCTTCGGATTGTGCCGTGAATGACGTCAGTTGTTTCAGCAAACGAGCTCAAATGACCTTCTGGGGGCAATACTAAGATTGGCACCGGGCTAAAAATACGAGGGGTCAGGGGTCAGCTAAATTTGTACTATTATGCAGCCTTTAGAAGGTAAAATAGGGGGAAATTTACAAAATTTGTGTTTATGACGGCTTTCTTTCCTATACATTAGGTAGTTATCGATTGTCTGATTAGATACGGATCTACACAGAACAGTAAACACGGGTGCGTAATTTACGTGATTCAATTATTTAAGTTCGATATCATCCATTGTATGTCCCCACTGCTGGGGCACAGGTCTCTCCTTGCATCGCAGGAAGGTTATGCCATACGGGGGCGAAGTCCGGGTTGGTGGAGGATTGCAAGGCATTGGCGGGCCTTACTGTCAGAAGTTATCAGGCCCATAAGGCCTCTGACATGGCTTAACGACTGCCGTTACATGACAACGGCTTAACGTGCCTTGCGAAGGACGGAAGCGCTCGGATAAAATGCCACTGGTGGTAGTCACGGGATGGTCACCCATCCTGCACCTGACCGCGCCTGTTGTTACTTAACCCTAGTGATTGATTCTAGTCACTCGGTTCAACTAGGCCACGAGCGCTTCTCGAGCCATTATTGAAGTAAGCGTAGTTGAACAAATATTCTAATATTTTTTAGTATTAATACCCATCTTTAGGGTAGTGGGATGTGGGGTAGGCGTAACGTAGTAACGGAGTGAATATCACCGCACCTACATGAAGCCGATTTGCTTCGTCGATTTTATGACCAATGGCCAAGAATTTTGCAACCGGTTTTTGCCGACAGCAAATAAACGTTGCCTTCTATTTAATTTGATGTTGTACCATTGATTGAAACCCGATGAAACTGAATATGTTCTCACAAAATGTTAAAAGATAAACAAATCCTTACCAATAAATAAATTCCAACGTTCCAAATCCAAATTTTCAACCAAATTGCGGTCAACATAACAATCCAACTCATTACGAAAAAAGATAATTTCTCCCCAAATTGATAAATAAAAAATTAATCCATTTTTAAAATCAGGAAATAACGCATTAATGAATCTCGAAATTTGTTGTGGTTAACTTGGACAAAAAATATTAAAAAAAGTTAACATTCGCGTATTCGAAGCGATATGATTAAATTATTGAATCTGAAGGAACGGTTATCAGGTTTTGCGATATTTTAATAACACGGGTATGAAGGAAAATATTCTAACGCTCATCCTTCCTTGTAGCCGTGACCATTTTATCTTGTATGCTTTATCATTAGGTAATAATTTTGCACATTCCTCACCATTGTTATCTTTCATTAAACCTAGACATACTTTGCTTGCGTGCTAGGCGATTATCTTTAAAGTAGTCTTAATTCTTTCCTGAATACAATACAGAATAACCTCGAAATGTAATAGGCTTGTTTGAAGAGGAATTTACTGTGATAGAGTCGGCTCGATCCTGTGACCTTGAAGGCAGCTGGTTCGATACGCCTTCTGAAGGTTTGTTTAGGTATCCTTCCAAGGTTACGGACAGCGGCGGCGTAGTAAAGACTTACTATAAGGACAAATAAAACCCTTAGGGAATTTATCGACCAACTTTTTCATGCCAGCTTCAAAGTTAGTGCGTTTTATGAAGTTGGTAGAGCTAAGGGCTTACGGTAGTAATTACTGTTGTTTTTATTAATTTTGAAAGAGTTACGAGCCTGCGTTGTTTATATCGTAGTTGAGTTTAAAAACAATTATTTCTACGTAAACAAACTACGTTGAACTTAGCGATTAAAGTGGTCTTAGATATCATGTGCCTAAATGGTATAGATTGACTATGATGCCTGATCTTCATACCCATTATGGACAATAGTATAGCAATAAGGATTTGCGAATTAACTTTCGAAATGATTGGCCGTATCAAAAGTTAATTGTTTTGTTTCATTCTGATTTTCTACAACCACTCGTTCCGTGTACACATAATTTGATACAGGAATTAACGCGTACTTAATTGCGTCTTTCGTGTTTCACTCTATTATGTTGCTAATTATAATAATACACTAATGGTGATTAAGCAATAGCTTAGCACTCGCTTGTTGACATAGCTTTATTACCTACTTTACTATCCTGGGCCCCATTTCTCATACTATGACAATTCGGTGTACATTGCATAACCGATTAACCCACAGGTTAACAATCATGATCATCACAATTTGCAGTCGTTTTATGAAACTGGTGGGATTTTCCATCGGTGCCGTTTCAGAAATTACTGCTTGAGAAGTCTAAATACCAAAAGGTCTGTAAAAACACTGATTCCAAAAATTTTGAGCTTCTTTTAGTTTAGTTTAGATATATGTCCGGCACGGTGTGAATATGGGTGGAATAACATTCGGATCATTCGGACCAAAATATCAGCCTATACTAAACATTAATGGGTGGTAAAAAGTTATATTTTTCAAAAACCTACATGTACAATCACCATTTGATGATAGTTATAATCACGATTTGGTGAGGCACGTGCCACAACGACAAAGATGCCGAAATTGTCACACGTGTACTTCGTACTTCATATACTTACATAATTTGTAAAGTGACTCTGCACTCTAAATTTTGCTTTGAGAAATACTATACATAGCAGTAATTCCATCTATCAATAGTTAATTATGTCAATTTATATTTTTATAATCTAATAAATTATAGGTATCAATCAAAATCAGTACCTATACGTAGTGTTTTTATTTAATTTTAATTAAATTAAAGTTAAACCAAAATAGGGGAGGGCTATGTCCAGCAGTGGACTACTATAGCCTGAAGAAGAAGAAGAAACCAAAATATTCTTAGTTTACGTCAGTCCCTATAGTTCATATTTCTAGTGGGTTTTGAACGGACCACCCATTTCTCGCTTTTCGGACGCATTTTTTTTTCATACTTATTCTTGTTTATTTCTATAAGAACATACATTTTATTCTCGTAATAAGAACCAGCCACCGGTTCGAAAGTAAGGCTGCGATCCCCCGCATCTGAAAGATGAGACTCAATGGGCCGCGCGAAGAAGAAAGCGAAGCCTAGATAGATAGATAAAACATTTATTCACATAAGACAATATCAATATCATACCAATATCCATAAGTTATTATATTTAAAAACTATAAACTTCCATACTTTCATAGTGTTTTGACACACCTTAAGGGCGATATAAGCAAGGAACTCCTGTGCAAAATTCATACAATTCATGCTTCATAAAATAGGTAAAAATGCTTAGTAAAGAATGCTAAGTAACGTCGAGAATCACCCGTCGGGAGTACACCCGTTTAGTATGTATAAGCATCGCGAATCATTAAGAAATAGGTACTTGGTAAAGAAGATTATTAGCATTGAACACGTAAAATTATTCGTTCTCGAGATCATGCATAATATCGCTTTGAATATCGCAAACCTTAATAATAACTACCCCTTTGGTTTGACAACATAGGTCGAGAAATCCCTACACGAATTTGGTCTTATGCTGTCTCGTAACTTTGAAGTTAAGTCAGAAAAGGTGGCTTCAAAACATAGTAAATTAACCCTTTGATATAACTTGGGTGTAATTACTATGCAACTGGGCTCTTTTGTAACACATAATCGTGTATCTCACTCATGCAAATGCACAGTCACGGTGACGGCAAACTGTGACAAAAGAAACTTAACTGTGTAACTTAACGTAACTTTGATGTGCGTGTGTCGCACGGAAATAGGTACAAATTGACATACTTTAGTGCCAGCAGCCATGTCAACTGGAGTCACAGTGTGTCACTTATTTCGTTATTAGAAAAAAAGTTAGAACTCTCGTATGAACAAGAAGTATAGTTATAGGTTCGGCGGACTATAGCACGTAAGTCCAAAACATACATTTTGAAGGCAGAGTTAAATACCTATTATAAAATCACATTGTCGCAGAGTGTGATCGAGCTCTTCTGAAACGCGCTTCACCGATTTTTATGATTTTTCCCATATATTTGGTGGGTCTGAGGCTGTAGGTTGTAGGCTAATTAATATGGCAATACATCGTTTGCGAGGTCAATAATGTAACGAGGTATATAATATTTTCTTTAACTACTATTGTAAAAGTAATTAGTAACTATAATTACTAATTACGTATTAAATGAAACAATAATTTAATGAAAATGTGAATTGTGTACTTTTGTCCGCCGACCGTAGAGTTAAACATTTTATTGAGTAGTTGATTTACAACGTAAAAAATAGCCAAGTGCGACTCCTTGCGAGTACAACCTTACTATTATATATTATGTCACAAAAACGTTTTCTTTTATCACTTCGGGAGTCTTAGCAAAGTCTTGAAAAGCGAAATTAAAAAGGTTTTATTCAGAGTAGCACACAAACGGCGACCATTTCAAGGACGATCTAGATCGGTTTGGAAAAAAAAAACTAGGAAAAACGCCAACATGAGACTGAAACACATTTGCCTGGTTTTTATAATTTGTTTAACAGAGTATAACAATTATACTATTTTTATTTTTAATGCACTAACCCGTGCTAAGGAACAAATTTAAAAACCTATTTAGAGTATAACATGTGAGAATAAAAAATATATAGGTATATTTTTAATCTTTATTGCAGGGTTTGATCACATAGTGATCATGTCATCGTAGGGGTTACACCATTAGAAATAGACTAATTTGGGCACTTTTGAAGTTTTTTCTATTGTAAAAAAAAGTGTTACAGATTTTAAAAGAAACAATTTGAAAGCAATACAAATACATACATACATACATATGTAACCTCACGCCTGTATTCCAGAGGGGTAGGCAGAGACCAGGGACTGCCACTGCTAATACAAATAATGTTTCTAGTATTGCTTTATTGTACTCCTATGCCCTCTTATTGTTTTACTTCTTGTTATTTGTTGGGCAGTTCAACAAAATTCTTGATAGGCAAAGAACCCCATAGATTAAGATTTGCTTGCGTTAAAGTCATGTTATCATAACATACATATTCATGGTCAAGTCGCAACACTTATAAAACCAGTTTTGTCATCATCACACCAATGTATAGATAGAAATAAGTTTGCAACATGCTTTTCAAACATTCATCGATCTTATATAGACATACTTCCTTACGTAATTTAAGCAAATGGCCTCAATGTGAATCAAGATCTTTATTATTTCAATAACTCATCCATAGCCGAAACAATTGAATAATGGAATTCAATAATTTAATTATCATGACAGCAGAAAGAGCAATTTAATAAAAAAACAATTACCGAGGTAAGTAGAGCCACAAAAAGTGGACTGAACACAGTCGTACCATTTAACAATTTCAAACAGTAAATGAAATTTTTAACTCGGTAATAACTCGCCGGCTTCCGTTTGCCTAAAGAGTCTCTGGAATAAGGTCAGGACACGGGATAACGAGCAAAAGCGAGTGCTGAAACTGTAACAGCGCGCAATGTGCGCCCCTGCAGAAGTGGTCCGTATTGCCTCGCTCTGCTGAGATTGCGTTCACGTGAACAATTCCACGTGAAAACGTCGTTATTGTCCTGGGAGTGATGAGCGCAAGGACGCTCTACCTGAGCCAGGGGTGCAAACAATGCGCCTCCGCACCGCAATGAAAGCCAACTCTTTCTAATTTATTATGATTCCATTACTTGTAGGTTACATAAAGCACTTTTGTTAACGAAAGACTTTTAAATAATTAACTGTTATGTGAATGTGTTTGATTGTATTTTAATTCCAAACAATAATACCAAGAAGTCTCGGGCCGTAGCACTGTTAGTGTAGATTGACGAGCACGTTTATCTTGCAAAGCATTCGCGATGATATCATCATCTAGTACGTCGACAGATACATTACTATTTTTTTCTTCCATTTCATAGGTAGATGTTGGTCTCTGACGTTCCTCAAATGTTTTTGTGTTTAGACATTTGAACATTTTTATAGCAGCAAAGCTGATTCAATATGAGTTAGGAGGTATTGAATTTACATGATAAGTGGATCTTACATGTACAAACGACTTTAAAAGGTTATTGCATTTACAACGGAAAATCCACATTAGAATAATAACACCTACTGGTTTTAGCACGGTATTAAGCATACAAACGAATTGTTGAGTGACGGCTGGTGATAATCGAATTGTCGCGCAATCATCTTAACCATCAATCAAGCATAGTTACATTTTAAAGTCTGTTGACTTTCGGTCACAAAGTCCTCTTACACTTGGTGCGGTTTCTTCATTAGACTTGTGAAGTTGTGACCTTGTGACATAACCGTCGCCGTACAAGTCTGGGTTGCAACACGGCTGATGTTATATTTTTGTCGGCAGTTTTATCGGCAAGCACGTTGAGTGCGGCCGGCGGCGTGGGCTTGGCTCCCACGCTGGTGACGCAGGCAACTCTGGGCGCAGACGTGGAGATGGTGCATGAGGGCGAAGGCGCCGGCGCTGGCGGCGGGCTCATCGCGCCGCGCCGCCTGCCCAACCCCTGCCTTGACAGCCCGCAGCGCATGGACCTGCATAGAGAGCTCAAATTCAACCAGAGGGTGTAAGTATTACACAAATCTCAAGTTTACAAGTGGGTCATTTTGACTGTTTTCAAAAATAACACGTCTTATTACAATAGTGATTAATCCGATAGTGAGAATGTGTATACTCTACAACGAAGTTATGACCTCTTGCTCGGAAGTTGAAATCGTCAACGCGCATTTTGCCACGTTCAAGAGATGTTTATCCCACGTTTATCCGAAATTCTGAACTACTCAAATTTATGTCTGTGTGACCACAATTTAATTTTTTTTTTGTATTGACATTTTTATTGTAAAAACCTATTTTTATTGTAACTTAAGTAAATGTATTCATAGTCAAAAGAATTCTTGTGTAATAGTGTTCTTATGTATTATTTAATAGTTGTCCTCCGTTTTGTATAACAAATAAACAAAATAAAAATTGTATTAGCCTAGTTTCTGCCTTTAACTTCTATTTCATTTACGCGAAATTACTTTGTAATGATGACACATTCGTGGTAGTTTAAATCCTTACCACGAATTTGTTATCGGAAACTCAAATTCATAATCGTAGTAACAATCCAGTTTTTTTTACAATTAGGTTTAAAGATGGAAATTTAATAAATCCCTTCTCATTGCACCCTAAGATACTCGAGCAGCACAGTTTTAATTTATACATTTCTTATTGACTTGTCGGGACCATTAAACCTTTTGGGGAGTTCAGCGATAACAAACCCTTGTACAAATATCTCAGCTAAACACAGTTTACAATCGATCGATAGAGCGCTGTCTCTCTCTCTTGAACTATAAAGCTATAAAGATATGTGATAACTCAAATACGTTTGCGGCATTCCGCCGCAAACGTATTTGAGTTATCACATATCAATCAGTCATCCACTCGTAAACTATTCAAGAACACAAAAATATTGTAAATTGAATGAGAAATGAGTTTCGCCAAGTAAATAGAAGCATAGATGTCTGTCTTTCGCGTTCTTTTTTGAGAATGCTCAGTGAAATTTAAGAATTACTTAGTGCACTTCCCAATTCAGAACCGGCGGTAAGGATGTTGGCGGCTTTTACTTCAATGTAAGCAGACACTCAAATAAATCACAAATACATATACTTGGGTGTTAAGCAAATGCACTCACTGGAATGTCGTAACTATTACACAGTTATCACCATCGCTAAGCACAGGATTAATCGCGTTTATACTAAATTAAAAGTTTCATGACTAATCGATACAAACTATACCATTATCATTGACGACATACGGCGTTTTCTTCAATTTAACGTACAACACGAATTCCTGTTTCAAAATATTTCACCGGACAACAACCATTTAGTACTTCTATCTCATACATCAAATGGTACGGTAACCCATTGCCAATGCGCCATTGGTAACCCCCTAAGTCAGCTACCGTCTGACACATAAGTTCCTATGAGCCACATATGAACTTCCTGGTATAAAGTTGGAGTGGCTCAAGAAGGCTGATACCGATACGTTCCCCTTTGTTTGGATAAAAGCATTGTGATAGAGAAGAGTGTCCTGCTTAAAAGCACTTTACACCTTTCATAAAAAGCCGCTCTCGATAAGCTCTGAGCTCGCTCAGCGACTACTTATAAACGAACCTCGGGCCCGGCCGACCGCCTCATTTTTTTGGGTTCTGTATCAGAAGGGAGCTAACGGAACTCTATTACTGTCTATCTGTATGTCTTTCTGTCTCTTATTTTAAGTATAAGTATGTATATCAATATTCATATTTGCACCAACTACCCGTCTCACTTTTTCTTCAGCAACTCTCCATCGTAGGTTTTCTGGAAGAAAAAATTGTACTGTATCTTTGTAATAATTTTTATGTTTGTTTTTTCCTGGTGTACAATAAAGAACAGTCTTATCTTATCTTAACTTACGGTGACGGTCCATCGGTTTTTCTGTCTGTACACTACAATAGTAATAATGGAGCATGTCAAAAATTAAGGAAAATAAAAGCAACGTGCTTTTCAGTGTATTTATTTTGCACTTTTGTAGCCTAATTTAATGTTTTTGCTCTATCTTAAAAACGATAATACGTCAAGTGATATTCAGTCCCTGTGGTACGATTATAACCGCAAAATAACAAAAAAAGGTGAAATGCAAATCGGACTACAGCCAAGCATTCCGAAATGAACCTTAGACAACACAATTTTAGTAAATACGTAGGACAAAATAAATTAAGTGGTATTACGGAACCCTTGGTGCGTGAGTCGTACTCGAACTTGACTATTTTTATGAGTAACGCCTATCCTTTTGTTGTGGAAAAGTCTTGATATCACATTGTTCCTGCTTGAATAATTGGAATTCTCTTTCGGTTTAGGGTAACGGCTTCAAATTTATTCGACCGATTCTAATGCGTTTGTCAAAAACACATTGTTATCACAGTAATCCGTAGCCAGTTACGTCACCCGCAACTGGCTATAGAATTGATCGACAATTCAATTCCTTATTCTTAGTACTCTCTGCGCATATCTTAACCTCTCATAGACAATAGATACTTGATGGCGCCGGAATCCTTTTTAGTCAGGGAACTGGCAGGATGGGTGCACTTTTTGTCGGCATTCCCGAACAGCTAGCAAAGGAATTTAATAATGATAGAGCAGCATTGAGAAGCTTGATTTAAAGTTTAAAATGATCAGTTGAATGGGAAGCGTGAGAGACATTTGTGGAATACGCTTAAATAAATAGACAAAAGGCATGAGCATGTGCGACGAGCCTGTTTAAGGACTGGTTTAAAGTCGGATTCTTGGTGCACAGGTGCCCGACATCCTGTCTGCGAGTCCATGTGAACGCTTAGTGTAATTGCTGCGCACATCTGTCGAGCACCAGTACGCCACTGTTTTGTCCACACTACTCGTCTATTTATTTATACACTACACATGCTCTACATTGTCTTAACGGCTGCCATACGCAGGAAACCATTTCACCACGATTTGCTCCCTACGAAAACAAATAAACGATGAGCATCAATCGGTGTGGTGGAAATGCATTTGCAAATGCATTTCAGTTTATTGTGAACGAACTGAATGATTCCAAGTGAATGGGCGCTGAAAATAGCTCGTCGTTGACCTGTTGATTCAGTCAATTTGCCTTTCAATATGATTGCCGGTGCCATCTCGTTTGTTATTTCCGTGCGCTTTGCCGCCCGCCCGACTACGGAAGGAAGCAATTCCTCGCCCGCGCCTGTGGGAAAGCGTTCCTATAATGCAGACGTAGGCAGACCTATCCTTGTTGTTATTTTGCAAGTCATATTGCTAACGTAAGAACAAAATGTGAACCAGTTTAGTTTTAGTGATTTATCCATATCGCGCAACGCTCGCGATATGCAATCGATGCCCGCGTACGATCAAGGAGATTGCAAAATGTTGGCGTTGCTTCAAGCTTTCGAACTAGATTTTTGTTTTTCACATGTTCCCCGGTTAGATCGTTGTTTGCCCCGTTCTGATTACTAACTTGATTTGATTGTGATAGCGCTTCGTCGACGGCGGTGGCCTAAATCCGTTGAGCAAATGGAGTTACATTTCATCAGGCTGCAGGCGGGCGGCAGGTTGTGATGTGCCGTAGAGCCGACGGCAATTAGTTGAAATTAAATCGTGCTGACGAGCTGGAGCGGCTGCTAATGGCCCACGGGCTGAGTACTGCGAGGTGCCGCATGCCGCCTCCTGGCCGCTGCTAAACGTTTTCTATGCTCCGGCGAACTTGTTGATTGCTAAACTATTTAGAGCGAGCTCCTTTAAAACTTGACGAAGTCTGCGGTTGTATTGTACTGAACAGCAAGCCTAATAATACTGCGCGCAGGCAGAATCAATCCCAGCATTAAATATGCATATCAGTTGCAAATGCTCGGAAGAACATAATTAAAGAAATAACGATGTAGATATTTGCATAATTAATTTGATAAATGCGTAACTCTTTTACCGCCAAATACTTTGTTGTGGTCGCCGAATCTGTTGGATGAAGGGTATCGACACGCTATCAGCTAATCTAATTGATTTATGCTATCGCACTGTTATCATGGCTCATGCATATTGTAGTCTTTGTATTTTACCTTAAATGGACATGTAAATGAAACTCCGATATCATTCAATCAACTTGTTTATCTGTGTAGTAAGTTAGACTAATGGATTTTCGAGTGTACTCAATTAAGTATAGTGTAGATTTACTAGTCATTAATATTGATCTGAGAGCATAGAAAATTGAAACGCCTCTCCTACCCGGGTAATTTATCTTGGTATAGTTATTTGATTTCAACACTGTAAATAGCTAGTAGTGCCAGATGCCAACAATGGTGTTATCAGCGTGTCTTATCACTTGTTATCTCTTTTTTCAGGGGCAAAAGCGTTCTTAATCAAAAGAGCGAACTACAAAAGGCGCTTACAAAACACAAAGAGAAGCAAATCTTGAATCAGGAGAAGGAACTTCGGGAAACACCAGGTACGTTCTTGTTCTAATTACACCTGCTAATTAATATAACATAACATTCACAAACAGGCACATACATTGCTTCTGGCCTTACACTAGGATACCCTATGTCGTGGGGATTCTACAGGTTGTTGGTCCTACAGGACTGAAGGACTGTGTATTAATTCACGCACCTACACGTAACTTTTACTTATTTTGTGGGACCAACACCGAAATGGTGAAAAAAAATCTGCAATACCCGTGCAGGGCGACCTCAGGCTAGATGAGAACAAGAAGGGGGCGATACCAGCATTACCTTGGCAGAGGATAAAGATTATGACACTCAATTCGTTGACCCGAGAGCGTAATTAACGACTTCTAATTAGTATATGACAGTCGTGTGTGCTTATAGATCTAATGGATACGAATAAAGCTGTTTTCGACGTGTTGCAAATAGTATCTTGTTTAGCAGGTACATATGGTTTTTGATGCAATACGCTAGTTAATTTCGCCATTCTATACGCCGATAGACGTCTTATATTTTGGCTCATGGTCAATCGTTTTAACGATTATTTATGCCTCATTAATGTTTATTTGTCGCTAGTTATTGCACTTCTGTCCTATTAAGAAATTGAAAACTCGTGCTCTTATAAAATTCACTTTATGCTCCATCATTGAATGACTTAGTTTGTAAACAGTTCAAAAGTGTTACGTTTTGCACTTTGACTTATGGACAAACCAACAAGGTAGTGTTATAGGTATAGTAGTGCAATATCTGTTTTATTTCATAATAATATCTATGATTCACTACGCCACTTGCAATCGATACAAGCGTTTGATTGAACGACTGATCACGATTGAACAATTAATTATTTTCTGGCTCTCCGGAATTTGTTGTTGTCCTTGGGTTTATTTATTACGAATTTATGCTTCACAATTTGCATATCTAAATGCTAAGTCCGCGCGTGCATTGATTGCGACACAGCGAAAATATGATGCGCGGATTTGTCTTTTTATGTAACAAATCTGACTCGTGAATTGCATGTTGCGTCAAAAAAACCTATGTTTCACACGTGTGGCACAGAAAGTCTATTGAAGCAAGGATTGATTTCAATCAGTTTTACGAGTTTTTCAACTGTCAATTGCAAGTAAGTTGTCAGGCCGAAATGCGCACGCGCCGTCAACAAGTAACAATTGACTTTCCAATTATTCGGCATTACAATAGCACCGGTATTTAGATCATGTTAATTGTCAACCGTTTGCGTCGCTTATCAATCAATTAAGCTCCATTGACAGTCATCGCTACTGTAATTCTAATTTGAAAAGTTTCGAAACGTTGTTCATTGTTCACGTGCAGTTTCTGCCTACCTGAATCTGTACCCAGACGGGATGACGTCAAATTTGGGCGCACGAGAGGTTTTGTGAGTGTTTTTTTGGCGCGCATATTTCGTCCGAAGAACAAGTTATTCAATATGTGCTGCCACCATTATGGTATGGTATCTCACAGGTGCGCGTAGGCCGTTCACCTCAAACTGCCAATAAGGGTATACCTTTTACGGACAACGCCAGCCAGACACTAACTTGGATTGTAATTGTGCATACGCTTAAACGTTTAATTCCAAGTTTCTAATTAAACGCGGTGTCGACGACCAATGTCTACTGAAAGTGAAATTGCTTCGTTTTCCGGACGCGAGAGAGCTCCGCGTATCGATTACTACACTACAAGGAAATGTTAGTGGCTATCTCTTGAAATAAAACTAATCTGTTTGGTATCTTGCTACTGATTTCAATTACTTCTTGTTGCAATAAATAACTTATGAACAAAATCGGATAGAGTTTTGTAACTTGACTTACATACATTATCGTGTTCTGAAGAATGGACAATAAAGTCGATAGCTTATGAACCACTGGGTAACGAAAGTCTAAAGTTTGGTCAGCTGTCGACTGTATGTTCTATTGGTTGTATTCTTGTGAACCTTCTTATAAAGTATCGTGGATCGTTTCTCAATAAATTCGACCGGTTACGTAGAACGTAAAGCAATTAGTTATTGTGTTACTCGTCCAATTTTGGCAATTGTTACGCCTAATCCACGTTCTCTTTCGATATCTGTCTAACGCCTACATTTGTAACAACGGATATGATCTTTTCATAATAACCCTACCCACAACAACACGCTTTTCCTGTGTTTCATGATTCATTGAAATTCTTTGTTTTCATTCACACTGTTTTCACGAGGAAAGCGCACGTGCGTTTAGTTCAGCGGGCATCATTATATCGTGCAATGAGAAATTACTTGTCAGTAACGGAAAGTGATTATTGTCAATAAATCTGAGTTGTAACGATTATCATTAAAGGTGGTTAAAGTACTTCATGAGATATGTCAACTTTTATTAGGCACTCTGAGAGAAAAGTAGTACGTATGCAAAATTGCAAACACACATAGTAACACTGAAAGTACCTTTAATTTTTCTGCTATCTAGTAGTTATTCTATATTTTAAAACAGTAAGCACTTTTTTAAGGATAACACATAGTTTTGAAACATTAAAATTTGTACAGGAGTGTCTTTTGCGACGTAGAATAAACGTTCCTATCATATGAATTATATGATATTATATCATATGAATATGAGGTTGCCAAAAAGGAGTGCAAGTATGAGACTATAATTTGTCAAAAATAGGTTAGAAATATTCTAGGAAGGATTTGACAGAAGGATGGGGCATACTTCGAACAAAAGGGGTATATTAGCAAAGGGCAAGATAAAAGTACCCAAAACCGACGTGCGTGCATGCAACAACTGGTGAATGTTCATGAAGCGAAAGATAACTGTCAGGACAGTAGCACTATGTTATGTTTTTAATTTTGAGATACAGCCTGATTTGTTAGTCGCCACATTTGTGAACGATCGGCGAGAATCTGTAGATAGTACCTGAGACATATTTTTGGCGGAATTTACCAAAGGAATTTCAACTTTTTAATGCTATTATGGATTTCCGCAAAGTAACGCCTGATTCTATACAATACCGGAGACATATTTTTTAAATGCATTCGGCTGGCCCGGTTATGTGGCAGACTTTTTTTCTAAGTTATGTACATTTGTGAAGTTATAGGAATACTATTCGTTAACTATGAAGGAAAACTTCGTGAGGAAATTGAGTGTCCGAGATGTTTAAATACCTCAGCGCTTGAAATTGCCAATCTTGAAGTTGGCACAGGTGGTAAAGAACATTCTCTCTCTCTGAGAGAAGACCTGTGCCCTGCAACGGGTCGTTTATAGGCTATAAAAAATACTTTGACTTCCCATAGACGTTTTCGGGGCTTATCGGAGCAGCGGAATACGACTTAGAATTCTTCGGACTAAACTTTAATAACCATTATTTAAAAAGTGTTGCTCTTACACGTCCTCACTGCTATCTGCTGGACTTCATGACCAACCTCAGCTTAGTCAGCCCAATCTACACAGGAAAGACACAGTAAGCTAGATACTTACGTGCTGAGTCAACTAAACCGGTTCCTTCACGGTGTTTTCCTTCACAGTACGCATGGTTATGATTTTCGCCTGTTAGATTAGATATGTAATAAGTGAATTTGAAGTAGCAGTACCTAATTACGCCGCTACATAAACAAACTAAGGAGTATAATATTTTCAGGGCTCATGTTGTATTGTCGTATTCTTCACTCCACCATAACTTCGAGATGCTTTCCAAATGCTTGAACCGGGTTAGAAGTTGTGGTTAGAGTCCTTGCATGTTACATAAACTCACGTCAGTATCTATAAGGGGTAGCAGAGACCAAAGTTCGCCATTTGCCACGATCCTGACAAATCTCTTTTGCGTCATCAGCATAAGACGACGCGTCGACAAAATAATGTCTCGCACCACTCTCCTACCTCTCCCAATGAACTCTGTAGTGTAAAAAAAAGAATTTTTATTATCAATAACGACGTTAGAATGTGCGAGCGCTACAGCACGCTAGACGAAAGGGCACCCTGAGGCTTGGCACACATTACGATTTTTCGCCGCGATCTGTGAGATATGGAAAATGTATGGAGGTGCACGCACTTGCGAAAAAAATCGCGCGATATTAATTGCCCACCCATATCAGTCGATATCAACCCTTGTATGTCCCCACTGGGTCTCTTCCTGCATCGCAGGAAGGTTAAGCCAAACTCCACCACGGGGGCCAAGTCCGGGTTCGTGGAGGATTATAAGACAGTGGCGGGCCTTACTGTCAGAAGTTATTAAGCCTCCTATAAGGCCTGACATGGCATAACGATATCTTATTACATGACATATCAGTACGCGATTTAAGAAAAAAAAATCGCGACGATATTCTTCGCAATGCGTGTTAAGCCAATCATTGATTTGGCGATAGATATTAAAAAAATATTTGTTTATCTCTCGTTCCTCTTGATTTCAGAGCTTGAGCGCGCCATCGCGGAGCGCGCGCGCCGCCTTGAAATGTTGGAGCAGGGGGAAGCCCCCGCCCCGGACCCCGCCACCAACCCCACGCTTCAAGAGGTGCGCGCGCGGCTGCGGCACGCCAGCGCTGCCCAGTGAGAGCCCCTCCCCCCCTCTCACTATATCGGGTGGTCATTTACTGACGCCCTTCCCGAAATCTGGCAACACGACCCGAAACACATTAGAGAACCGTTTCCGATTGGAGGGTACAGGTAACTGCACGATGTTTTTTTTGGCCAAGGTCGTAGTAAATGTATGAAACTAGGTTATTAGGGTTATCCTGCCATGTGAAACTTCCGGTTCTCTGCATCGTTACTTTTTTTTATATGAAACTATGCCTAGGAACTCATCGAGTTAGGTATAAGTTATTGCGGTTTTATGGCGCACATTTTTGCATATCTGGGATATGCTACACATTGTCGGGTACCTAGTATTTATTTCTAACATGGAAATCTTTTCGAATTTGAATGTATTCAAAATATCGGGATGATATTTTAGTAAAAAAAATGTTATTAACTAAATATAGAGTAGTTTGTTTTGGTGTCCAACATGCGTAGCTTTCGGGTCGGGCGTCAGTTTTTTTACCTGTATAGTGTATATCCCTTATCCGTAGGTTCTCTTTTGACCGTAGACCACACGACTACGGAAAAATGTCCCGTGCGTGTGAATTTTTTACCACTATCGTGTGTACGTCAGACTGAACTTACCTTTAGTGCCTCAGTGTCCCTTATTTGCGGCGGAGAGTTGAGAATCAATTTGTCGTGCTTCCTAACCTGCCATTTGGCCCTAGTTTATGTCAATGTAATGTGCAAGTTGGCAAGAAACCATTGTAAAGCCATGAGCATGCACGCACAAACATATTTATTGTCAACAAAATGGATATATTTTATCGGCAAAAAAGTCACAGCAACGCTTGGTCGGCAAATTACTTTGTTCCTATTTGGTTCAGCAGAATAAATAAATGAGCCGTAACACGTGGTCAGAAACTAAAACCATCATTGTCAGCAAATTAATTTAATAGAATCTATGACTGCCAACTTTTGGCATTCTCTGCCGACTGCTAGTTTTTGCGCAACTTATTGCTGACAGAAAAGATTTTATTGATGACAAAAACCGTTTTTCTTGCTAATCGTTTAAAATGATAACGTTGTTCTAAATTAACTTAGTTTTGTTAATCCAGTAACTACATCCTGGCCCCATAGATGTCATGTAACAGTCGTCGATCATAAGCCCTGAAACTGAAATAACTTTGTTACGGAAACATCAACATATTTGTAAATATGTTCGTGAATATTCCAATTGTGTGTTAACGGGCGTAAAAACCAGTTAAACTATTGGCAAGTTCCGGCTGATTCGGTACCACGTGGGCGAAGTGCGATCGATAAAGCGACACAGACATCAACAAAACTTTTAATTTAATTTGTAACTAACGCCATCTAGCGGATCTCGTCAAATGCATTCTAACGGTTTCTCGCTTTACTCGCTCATTCTGTCTCTCGCGGGCCTTATTTACTCGATTGAAGTGAACGAACTTAGTAGTTCTCAATTCTTCCAACAGCGGGCGCTAAAGGTAAAAAAGAGGACCCTACAAATTGTAAATTATAACATAGTGTCTATTTAAAATTCAGCTCTTGTCTAAACGTAAACGAACAGTTGATAGAATTAATCATGTCTAAGCTCACAATAAATATTCTTCTTCTATAAAATTGTTTGCTCGTACTAGTTATTCGTTATTCACCTTATTAATTCAAGAAATATCAACCCTACTATCAATTGACTTGACTTGATAGTAATTCAAAAATGGTTTACACCCAGACAAAAGCTGAATGAAGTAAAATATAGGTAGGTATACGTCGAAAGGTCGGTGCAATGCTACTTTGATAAGGTTCTGGTTCTGGACGATTTCCAGCTGCATTAGTGTGGGTGATGCTGTGAGTGTGCGACGGATGTTCTTAACGTAACAAACCTAAAGCTTTTGTGGCAATTGCTTTGTTGGAAACTACATCTTCTAATGGAAGAAAATAAAGTTTTTGATTGTATCATTGAAATCCCTGAAAATTTCAGGGATTCAAAATCGAAGTGTCATAAACATTGTTACCATTTTGTTTGTACAAAAGGCAGTTGGTTTACTGCAAACAAACATTTAATATCTGACAATGACTGAGGAATCGACTGCGTGAAGTATTTAATAAATAATAAGGGTAATAACGACTTGAGCAGAGAAAATTATTTTTCTAGATATTTTATTGTCACAAATACCTTCTCACGTAGAATCCATTTGTAAAAATTTACTGTTCTTGTTAATTAAAACCTTAGTAATACATTACATTATTATGTCTATCAATCGTAAGTGGATTTAGAGATTTCAACAAACATATGTAATAATAATCCATATATGTATTAATATTTTATTAAAACCGTATTAGAAACTTAGATAGATGTTGAATATAGAAGATAAACGATAGTCATAGATTACAACAACCTTTAAATATTTAATAAATAATCACACTTGCTATTTTCATAATTAAATACAAGTAGGAATCTTATGAAACGTGAATAAATGTTTGAAATATTTATGAACTCTGGTAACCATTAGCAATACTGTATGTTAAAACTCTAAACAGTTTGTTACAAAGAAGTCCAGCCATATATTGGGTGAGCTTTTTGTTGTCCGTAAGAATAATTTACGTTTAAGCCTTTTAAAAATCAAAGTCATAATAAATTATGACTTTGATTTTTATGTTTGATCTACAAATGGTAAAATTTTTCATATTGATAAACTTAGATAATATGGCTAGACCTTTTTGTAGCATATAAATATTACTTGTAGAGTAATAATATTATGTCTAAAACCCATATTATGTATTAGAACCAATGAATAGATGACCAGTGCATGTGTTGACTTCGAAGTGTTCATAAAAGTGATAGAGGAGAAATATTTTTATATATTCTAATAATCATACAATTTATCGTCTGTGTATTTGCAGATTGTGTTTCTGACTATAAATGTATATAGCAGCTTTGCCAGCTATTTTATTGCACATTATTTGGGCTATTTCGTGTTCTTCTTTGTAATTTCCGAAATAAATAAAGTAAAACTAGTCATGATAAATAATTATGAAAAAGTCTCTCCCTTCTTGCTTTAATTGGAATAAAATGTTTGTGTTCTGAAGGATACGTTCCATCGATTTTGTTCACTCTCCATCGCGTGCCTATCTATAAAATTGTTATTTCTTTCAGAGAATTAGTTATTTATATAATAATTAGATTATAAAATGTAGGATCAAGATTCTCGCTCGGTATGTATTACAAAGAATACCATTCCACTTGTTATTCTTTCACTACTAACACTAATTAGTTTTTGTATAAAAATGGATTGGAATTTTCTTTAAAATTCTTATTATTTTTAAGTTGTAATATATTCCTTAGTACAAATGGCATCTTCATACTGTATGGAGTATTAAAATAGGCTTTTGTGTCATGAGCGTGGCCATTTAAGTTTGATATTATTGTGACTAAATATTCGTAAGTTGTATACTTTTACAACATATGTTGACATTGAAACTGTATGTGAAATTCAATAATATGAATAGAAACATTAATAAAAGTGTTTTAGAAATATCCGCATGTTTTTGTAATAACCTTTCACAAATAATTGCCGCAGGAAATTAACAAGAGAGAAAATAGCTTAGGCACTTAGTGGTCGAAGGGTCTATAACCCCAGAAAACGAAAGGACGTGATTAGCGTCAATATTTTCTTTCCCGCAATTTGTCACGTACCCCATGCGTATCGGCCGCTTTCTGTTTTCTTAGGGCGGGCGCGGCTAAGTGTCAACCCGGTGCAAAGTCAATCAATTTGTGGTCAAACAAAGTGGCCGCAGAATTCCACCCCCGCGGTTAACTAGCCGGCAACTGAACGGGCCGATGCACTTATCAGACTTCGCAGGTTCTAATAAGGCGCAATTTCTATCGCAGCCGTTGATATTAGCGGCTAGCGCAAGTCTACGTGAGATCTGCACCGTGACGAGTCCAGTGTAGTCAGTCTGATCGCGGACACCATCCAAACCTCACGCCAACAGACAATGGCAACAGTGCGTTGAAACCAACAGTCTACTATACCAGCCGCAGTCATGTGTAGTCTAAAGAGACTCTGCATCGTTACAACACTCGCCCTCTTCATAACCAGCGCCTGCGCATACGGTAAGAAGAGGAGTAAACTAAAGCGTCCCTCCAAAAACGAGGAGAATGCAGAAACCACTCCACAGCCAAACGTGGTCACTTACTCAACGTTTGGCTTCAACGATGTCGGGCCGACCTATGACGGGTTCGTGCCAAGTTCCCCGGACTACGCAAGATATCTGAGCGGCAGCAGTGACAATCAGGAGACCACGACGAGGCTGTATGGCCCAGCTTTTCCAACTGCCATGGATAACACTGCCTATGCGTACGGCCAGCAGCCACAGGAGGTGCAGTCCTACAACTCCGGCGGAGGCAGTGAGAACGGAGACCAAACAAGCATGCTACAGTACGACCCCAATTCGTACAACTTTGGAAACCCGCAAGGTTTTGGTCTCCCTACGGGTGATAGCCCAAACAACCAAGAAGAGCGAGGGGGCTTTGATGAAAGCGAAGATTATAATTCCCCAGTGTATGGAACTAAATTGAGCAATGGAAACCAAAGACCAAATAAGATGAAACAATCGTACGGACAGTACAACACCTCCAATATGTACGGTACTTCCGATTTTATATCTGGTGATGTGAAGTACACTAATTACCACGAACAACAGCCTGCGCAGGAAAGTAAACAGACGTACGGTGAGTCTGGAAACAATGCTTATAGGCCTTATAATTATGCCCCGTCCTATCCGCCCACTAACAGCGAAGATATTGTTACCCAAGCGCCTCTATCACACGCCGTAAGTTCCGTCAAATTTCGTAAAGTAGTTGACTTTACAAAATTTAAACCTACTTATCCTACGGAGCTAGAGCTCAACAACAAATACTCTCCAGATTCTCTTAAACCTATGGCAGCGGCGCATACAATGTCCAATAATAACCAGAACGAAAATTCATACATGAACCCCTATCAAAATCCGATCAATGACATGAATCAGGCTAAATACCACGACAACTTCGAAGACGACGAGCCTGAAAGAGATATATCCCAACCTATGAAAACGAATCAACTGGAATTTTCCATAAATCACGTCGATAACTCTAACAGTTACAAGAATCAAAACCCTGCCGAATACAAGGACAAATTTAAGAGTAAACCGTGGAATTACAGCTCTGATTTCAGTAACTGGAAAAACACATTGAAAAACTATGACTCTTTTAATGATTTCAAAAACTCAAGCTATAAGAGACCTTACAAAAGTTACACGGATGAAGTAACTTCATCGAGTAACAGTGTTGTTGATTTGACCAGCTATAAATTCCCCGAAAACAGCTATGCTAACTTCAAGAGAATACCTGATTATAGGCAACAAGCTTCCGAAAACTATCCAAGCTTGCAATCATTCAAGTACCCAGACAATGAAGACCAAAACAATAGCGATTTCTTTAATCAATTAAAAGGACTTTACAGTACCGTCCCATCCACAACCACTCATTGGGGTAGCAGCTTTAAAGTTACAGAAACACCCTCCTATAAGTATCGCCCAAAGAAACCACAGCAGTTCAATGACGATGACATTGTTCATATACCAAAGAGGCACAAATACCACATCAAGCCTCACGGTCACAAACATAACGAGTGGTCAAATAGCAATAGATACAAAGGAAAACCCGTAGATGAATGGAACAAAGAAGTTCCTAATAGGTTCAAGTCGGAGGAAGACTTACTGGGACTCCGAAATCACGACACATCCCACCCTTCTTATTTACCCCAAACATCCTTCAAGTTAACCAATGAAGTCGGCGAAGAGTACCAGAAATACTTCTCGGATAGTGATTACAAGAAGTTGGTGGATAAGTGGAGGCAGTCTTATTTGAAGTCGAAGTTCTACAAAGACAGCATGACAGCGTATAGAGACAGCGAGGCCTATGGCACCGACAGCAGACCGATGCATGTGCCAGTACCTAAACCATTTCCGGTAAGTTTTAAATTAACGCTTTTAATAAATAATTTTACTTAGTAGTTGCGACGTCTCACTTCGATTGTATAGCTCATGCTTTATTAAATCCGGTCTATCAGATGTACACAACTTTACAAAGGCAAAAAAGGGTTGTTATTGTCGTGTTAAATACAAACGGAAGTTTTTGTTTTCCAACCGGTTTTCCAATAAGTATAGTAGCGGTCAATCTCCGATGATCATTGCAATCTGAAAATCAATACAGAGATTGAGGGTTTCAATTTTCACTGCAGGCCACCGCCTTGTTTTGTACAAATGGTTTCAGCCTGGGTGTATATCCATTTTTGTGATGTCCTTGTCTGGTGCGGAAGTGACTGTGGTGTGTAGTTATTATGAAATAGCTCAACCAATCGCATTTGCCATCTTGAGTAGAATTTGCGTCTGCGCAATTATCGTGGAAAAACGTCGGTAAAACGGAATGCGGACACGATCGTCCGTGGCCCGTCGCGCACTGATTTCCTCCGCGAGATGCGCCCGCGCCCCGGGAGAAATCATGAAACTCGACACATGCTCGATGCTTAGATTACATGAAATAAATTTATCGCATACGGTTATAGCCAACATGAGCCTAATGTCCCGAGCTCCTTTGCATGCATGCAGTGCTCTTTACGTACGAGTACTTGTCAGATTTACTGCCAAATATTCGGAAACACATAAGCATTATTATGTAGGATAACCATTGTGATCAATTTCTAGCTGTTTCTTATTGTGATCACTAGCGAGAAAGCACAAAGCCCTACTTTATAGAGCATATAAAAGTCTTTGAAAGTGAAATCCTAAACTACGTCGAGGCAATGGCAATCGATGATCGAACGAGACGGCATCGATGATGTAGCGCCCGTAGGGCACTTATTAGTGTGAGATGATCGCGTCACAGTACATTTGTTTTGACGCTTTTTAGGGTTACGTATCCGAAGGGTGCCAAATGGGACTTTATTATTACGGCTAAGATGTCCGTCTGACTTGGAAATGGGTTTATTAAAGTATAACAAAAAGCAATAAAAACCGGTCAAATGTGATTTGGCTAAGGGTTCCGAACCAAATAAAAATAAAAACATTTTTAACTAACAATCAGCTTATTTTTTTTTGTTACGATAAATATTATTGAGGTTTAAGTATAAAATGCACAATTTAGTGTTTGTGTGTCTGTGTGATTAAATTCACGCACCCTACCAACGTCGCAGCATTCGGTAAATTGTTATTAATATGTTTATGGCACGTACGTGCAATGCAAAAAATACAATGGCAATGTGGTGGACTTAATGCTATAAAGCTTTTATTTTCTACCATAAACATTAAATAATATATACGTACCACCATATAAATAATATATACGTACATATTAACTGTAACAAGAAGGATATTGAGATTGCAATTGCACAGCTGAGATCCTCCTCGAGAGAGGATTAGTGAGAGGGACTCGGGATAACTTGTAAAGGAAGCGGATAAGAGACGAGATGGGGCTTTACGAATGCTTTCAGGAATGGCGTCTCACGGACCAACAAAGATAACAAGTTGAGACATAACCAGTAAATCCAGCCCTACATAGAAGAATGTCTTGTCTATACTATATAATAGGTAATACGGTTTTAGGAGTTATCTATAAAACGGCGCAAGGCAAAGCAAAAAAAACGTTGTTTTTTTTAAATACCTATGCTTTTATTATAGTTGTATTGCTTTGTATATTAATAAAAATCAAGTAACTCCACCCTATATTACGTTAGTACGGAACCCTCAAGAGTGCGTCTCCAACTAGCACTTTGCAAGTTTTTATAACTTCATCGTGCTATTCAGTGAAAGTTAGCCTACCTGCTTTTATAGCGGTTAAGTCCTGAAGTTGAACGACCGAAGTTGCATCTGCATTTCTCAACACTTTATAATGAAAAGTGACTTTAAGTTTTACTTGAGAACAAATAAAATTTATAACTTAGCGTGCGAGCATAATAATTACAATGTCAATTTGCGTGTGCGTGCTAAGATTGTGAAATAGTGCAGTCTAAATTTTATTATTTCACTGAGCAAGGCATACTTTCATTAGAATTCAATTAGATCTAAAGTTACATAAGCATATAATTTCTCTCGATACAATTTACAATACGAATCGCGAAAGTGACGATCATCTCACAAATCCTGATATTTTTTTTTTTTTTTTGCTGACATAAAAGGTATATGTTACGATGATAATATTGTCTCTACACAACCTAGATAAGTTTTGGGGGAGCTTTGGAGTGTTTTTAAAAACTAAAATAAAACTAACGAATACGTCCACTCGATTCGGAGAGCGCTACTGTATTGATTCAATCATAAACAAGATATTCTTAGGCTAACATGTTACAGCTGACTTCGCATACTTCACATCGCTGAGTCAGCACGGACGTTCAGTACAACTCTACTAGTAGAGGATTGAGGTGAACACATAACTCCTCCCTCCTCAAGAGCGGAATCATCCGATGGACCTCTGGTACATAGGTGATGACGCCAAAGCATTGCTAACTGAGCCTTAAACATAATTAAAATAACACATAGAATCGTTAAGCCTAAAAACACATACAAAATAAGAGTAGTCAGTCCAAAGTTGTGCACTATTTGTTCACTGCGAGTTTCACTATTGGTTATAAGATCCGTTTGTTTCATTGCGTATGATAATAGGTGTAACTGATCCAGATTGATGTCCTGTATGTTCACCGTAGGTGTGCTGGGCAACTCGTTGGGCTTCATCTCAGGTAAGTTGATGATAGGGACGTTCCTGTAGCTTATATTATTTCCGTAGGAGCGTTCGCGATGCAGGTGGATGTCGCCGATAAAGATGTCGCAAGGTTCATCTATACATATCTTGTAAGTGCCGAGGACATGTTGCAGAGTCATGTCGGTGCCGCACTTCTTCTTCAGCATGGTCTTGCTTCTCGTGTATAGGATCCAGCAGTTGGAGCTAATGCGCTGCACTTTTATCGCTTCCACTTGAACTGAAACCTGGGTACAGCTGGTAAGGTTGTCATCATACCTCATGAGTTGCTCTATGCAGGTCTTTCTTGGGAACAGCACTCGGTCATCGTCGGTGCAGAGAAAGCGGTTGTCAGCTGCTGCTTTGCATGCTTGGTTTAGTGGTAAGTAAAGTGAGTTTTTTGCCAAAAGGTAAGGGTATTTTGGGACAATTATTAGGGTTTTATTTTGAGATTCATTAAACACGGGCAGAGGATAGAGCTTAAAATAGTTATATGTAATATTCTCGACTAAAGGAATTTCCATTAAAAACACAATTTCATTCTGTTTCAAGTAAGACTTAACAGTAATAGACTCTTCAAACTTAATTAGGTTACTTAATTTTACCTCATACATCAACTTTTCAGTTTTAGAAATTCGTTTCAAGTGTTGTAACAGCTCTGTAGAGTTAACAATTGATTGGTGTAGTACAGACACTTTGCTAAAAGCAATGGCGGTTTCTATTTCACTTAATTTTACGTAAATAGTTCGAAAATTGCTCATGAATAGGTTATACAAGCCTAAAATATTTGTATAGTATACAGAGTCATTTTTCTGAGCCGAAAGTTTAGTTACAATTTCCTCTACCTTTTGCAGTCGTTCGTTCAACGACTTCGAGTTGCGGTTAAAGGCAGTCGTACTATTTATAAAGTTATCCAACACCTTGGTGACCAGCGTCAGTTTCCCTGTGACGGTTGCCTGTTGTGATCTTATTTTCGAAATAAGGTCGTCATACCGGATAGCATCGTTATGGTCTAAGTTTCCTGTCAGAAGCTTTACTATTGATCCGAGAGGGTCTAACAGTCCTCGCCTGAAACGGTTGAACCGACGCGTAGGCATCACTTGGTTGAGTTTCTCTATAGTTACGTTACTTAAATACTCTAGCTGTTCCTGTAATCCTAAAAGTTCGCGCGGATGCGACTTATCTAATCTAACTAACTTAACAAACTCACTATACTTCAAAACATTAAATGCTAAATCAAACTGTAAGCCATTTAAATCTAAAGTCTGGATAAGTATCCATCTATCTTGCTGAAAGAAGGCTTCGCCTTTTCTTACAGGCAAGATTCCTGGGTTCTTGTTAATCTTCAGCAGTTGAAGGGCCTGCCCTAGGCTCGGCAGGGTCAGCGCGAGCCAACAGCACCTGCGGAGACCGTTTTATGTTTTTAATTGGCACTCGGGTTTGCCGTCCTCTTATTTGTGCTGGGACCACATTACGAGCTGCCTGTCCTGTAACTACAGCCTTTTGATATAGCGGTTTATCTTTACTTTTTCTGGTATTTACTAATTTGGCAAAAACTGTTTTTCCTTCAGTAAAATCTCCCACAGTTTCACCTCCTTTTTGTTTTCTAACTTTTTCCTTCTGTTCTAACAGTTTTCTTGCTATATAGTCGTACAAATATCGTGTTCTTTTTACGTGGTCTTTCAGTAGATGTTGATAATAAGTTTTTTCATAGTTTACGTCAAAGACTCTACCGGAGTCGGTATGTCCGAATACTATTTCAAACGGCGTTAGCTCGGTAGCACTGTGTATAGTATTATTGTAAGCCATAACAGAATAGGTCATGACAGAGGCTGCATCTGTGCATCTTTTTTCGTATTTTGCTATACGGTAAATTTCGATGATAGTAGAGTGAAAACGTTCTATTATGCCCATGGAATTGGGGTTGTTGGGTGTGCCAATATGAAATTGAATTTTGTACAGATCCATCAGCTCTCGCATTAGCTCGTTGTTAAACTCCGAGCCAGGGTCACTGCTGATCTTTTTGGGGATGCCATAAAACGAAAAATATTTAATTAAGGCGCGAGTGACCTCTGGGGTTGATCGGTTGGCTAGTTCTATTGCTTGTCCTAGCTTACTGAAGGCATCCACTAGGGTAAGATAGTATTTTCCTTCTATGGAGAACAGGTCTATAAATATCTCCTGAAATGGGGCGTCCTGAGTCTGGGTCAACTGTAACATAGGCTTAAGGGGGTGTCTATCGTACTTCATGATCTTACATGCTTCGCATCCATTCAAGACTGCAGAAACGGTGTCTTGCATTTTATGCCAAAAGTAGTTTCGGCGTAACCTTACCATGGTTTCTCTTACTCCTCTGTGACATGTTTTCCCAATATGATGTTTCAATATGATTGCCTTTTGTTCTTTTTCATCCTCAATATACACCACTCTTTCCGTACATTCGTAGAAATTCACTGCATCCTTTTTGAATAATTTAATAACGATGGTGGCAAACTTTTTCCTTAATTCCTCAGATTCAAACCAGATGAAATATTTGACTTTATTTTTTATATACTTTTTCAAAAATTCTTTGATTACGTCATCATTATTGTCGGATGGTATGAAAATTTGTAAAACCTTTTGTTTTTCTCTTGAAAGGTCTTGTACTTGCAGTTCACGTTTGCACCAAGAGTATACAATTATTTGGTTGGGTTTAGTATCGATAGCGTCGTTCAGTATAGGTATGCCTACTGACTCTAAATTTCGTACAGAGTGTACAGTTGCAGAAGCACTGCTCGACAAAGATGGGACTGGATAAGTCACACTTTCGTCGTCCTTTGCTGATAGTGTGTCTGAAATAGTGATGGGACTAACTGACGCGGTACGATCATCGTCCGAAATTGATATTGTAGAGGAAGAGTGTCTTTTTCCAGTTGTCAGTTTCTTTATTTGTTCTGTGACCTGTCCTATATAAGCCTGAAGGGCTTTTTCCTTTTTATCGATATTAACTTTCATGGAAAGTGCTTCATCCTCTGACTCTGTGGCATTGACTTTGATTCTGGATAAGGCATCAGCGTTGGTGTTCTGTTTGCCTTTTTTGTAAACGATGTCGAAGTTAAAGTCCTGTAGACGTAACCTCCATCGTGTAAGTTTACTGTTGGGGTCTTTAAGTGAGTTCAGCCAAGCCAAAGGGCGATGGTCTGTCTAAATTATGAATTTACGCCCATACAGGTAAGGTCGAAAATGCTTTGTTGCCCATACTATGGCTAGGAGTTCTCGCTCGATAGTACTGTACCGGGATTCTGTGTCGCTCAGAGTTCTACTTGCGTAGGCAATAGGGGCGTCTTTCCCTACTGTGCCTTGGGATAGTACAGCGCCTAAGGCCACTGCTGACGCATCAGTAGTTAAAATGAGTGTTTGATTAGGGTCAGGGTACTGGAGCAATGGTGCGCTTGTTAAAAGCTCCTTGCATCTATTGAAGCTATCCACGTATGCCTGGTCAATGATGATCTTATTGCGTTTTTTTAAGCACGTGGTCAAAGGGCGAGTTATTTGAGCAAAGTCCTTGATAAATCGCCTGTAATAACCTACAAGGCCAAGAAAACTCTTTATTTCGGTGGTGGTTTTCGGCAAAGGGAAGTCAAGTACTGCCCGAATTTTATCATCATTTGGCTGAAGGCCATCCTTAGTGATTTTGTGTCCCAAATATAGTACCTCTTTTCTGAAAAATTCCGATTTGTCCAGTTGAACCTTTAGGTTTGTAGCCCTTAAACGGTCGAATACACTACGTAACTTCTGCAGATGTTCTGGCAGACTTGAGGAGTATATGATTATATCATCCAAGTACACCATGCAGTGTATTCCTTGGAGGCCACGTAGGACATTGTCCATCGTGCGCTGAAACGTGGCAGGGGCGGTTTTTAGGCCAAATGGCATTCGGCAAAATTCAAAATGTCCGTTTTGAGTACTAAAAGCTGTTTTAGCCCTGTCATTTTCAGCTACTTCAATCTGGTGATACCCACTCGCAAGATCTAGAGTAGAGTAATAACAGCTGTTGCCTAATTTGTCGAACAAGTCTGTGATATTTGGCAGTGGATATCGATCGTCTACAGTAATTTCGTTTAGACGCCTGTAGTCTATGACCATTCTATATTTTACTTCACCGGACGCATCCATCTTTTTAGGTACCAAATGGACCGGAGCGCTCCACGGCGAATGAGATTCTTGAATAACGTTGTCTTTTAATAGTTTTTCTACCTGGCGTTGTATTTCAGCTGCCTGAACTGGTGCTTGTCTATATGGCTTTAAATAAATTGGATCTTCGTTCTTTGTTCTGATGTTATGTTTAACTTCATTGGTAAAAGATAAGGGGATCTTATCACAATGAAATATGTCCTTATATTCCTCACACAGTTTCATCACACTCGCTCGTTCTTCTGCATTCATATGTTCTAGACGCAACTTCTGCAAGTTTTCGGTCAGCATGTCGTCAATCTCTAGGTCTTTCATTTCAATATCGCTAATACTATTTACCTTTATTTCGGTATCGACAAACTGGGTAACCTTGAACGGTGCAGTGACAGTAAGTGTCATTTCTTGGTCAGTGGCATTCTGTATAACAGTACAAGCGTAACCATTCCTACATTTTACTAACGCACTTGGCATTCTCACTCCTTCGCAAAACTGTTTGTAATTTAGTATAGCGTTTCCAGAGTACAAGTCAGTTGGCAATTGGACTCTCTGTTCGCTACGAGGGGCCAAAATTAATTTATAGTCCGAAGTGTCATAATTGATAGGCAAAGTGACATTGTAAGTCGAGAGTACTCGGTCTTTGATGTTTATTGTTGCACCTAATGTATTCAGCAGGTCCAGTCCAATCAATCCGTCATATCGCACATCCACATCATACACGTAAAAGGTATGCAGGTCATTACTTTGAAAGGATGGTAAAGATGGTATATCTATAACCTCATCATGTCTACTGGAGGCATGTGTGCTCACGACTTCAAAAGGCTCGTACCGTTTATAATGCGCAAAGTACTCGTTTGCCTTACGGGGGCTTATAAATGATCTAGTGCTCCCTGTGTCAATCATAAATTTTGAGTTTATCTCTGGGAGGTAAACGTACGGCAACTTAAGTTTACCGCTGTAATTCAACGAAATCACCTCTGATGGTCTATTGAGGCGTTTATCAGAAAATTTTCAACTTCGGTGGTTTCACCCTGCTGTACCTCCTCTATACTTTCCTCTGCCTGAGGCGCGTCGTACGCGTCATCAAAATTGCACTCGTCAAAACAATACTCGGTCGCTGGATATGTCTCACCGCACGGGTACTGATAAGCGCTACATTCTTGCTCTGCTAACTCGAGTTCATTTAATTGAACTCGGGGTTGAACGGTACGCATTGAGACGTCGGTTTCTACACGTTGTGATGGAGGTTTAACGGCTAACTGCTGGTTAGAATTTTGAAATTGTGGACGATATCCAACCTGTTGGGGAGGCCTATAGCCTAACTGGGGTTGCGTGTTTGCGAAAGGCGGTTTGTACCCAAACTGAGGTGGTTTATAACCAAACTGCTGGGGCTGTTGACCAAACTGTTGAGGGCGGAAGTTGGGTTTATACCCGAAGGAATTTTGTGGCTGAGAGCAAAACTGATTGAAACGGAACCCTGTTGGTTGAGGCTGAGGGCCTGACTGATTTGGGCGGAAGCCGATTTGTGGCTGATGGTTAATGCCAAATTGGGGTCTGTATCCCATAGGGGTCAAATTGTTAGGGCCAGGAAGCTTGAAGCCAAACTGAGTCTGTGGTTTAGGTTGGAAGACTGTCGGGTTAGTTAAGCCCGGTCTGTTACCATGCAGTTTATTGCGAGCGTTGTACTGCTCCAAAAAGTTTACTTCTTCTAATACTACGCTCAGAGCTTCCTCAAGTGAGTTAGGGGCTTTGAGCCTTACTATCCTGACCATGTTTTCTGGAAGATTGTGCAGGAACACATTTTGGGCCACGTTATTATAAATGGCTATTTTGCTTTGCCTGATGTTAGGGTTGTCTATCTGGTTGACTTTCGAAAATAAGACTGATCTAACTGACTGTACGCGGTTACAAAAATCACTGTAACTTTCAGTGGGTCTAATTCTGAGTGCTTCCAGCTCTAGAGCGATACACTCTTCGCTGCGCGGATCGCCAAAGTGTTGAGTCATCAACCGCTTTAACCCATCCCAAGTCACAATATCCTCTCTTTCGGAGAGTAATGCGGCGGCATCGCCTGCCAATCGACTTGTGATGATATGATATAAGTAGGTGTTTTGGGCCTGTTCGCCATGGTATTTACTTATTATATATTCGGCTTTTCTTAAAAACAAATTTAAATGCCTTTTGTCACCGCTAAAAACGGGAATTAACTTTACCATTTCACTGGGCACTGCAGTAAGTTGCTCCATGGTAGAGTATAGATATAGAGCTCTCGATAGATTTTACAGAGTAAATGCGTTTAGAGACTCTACGCAGTAAGGCGGCTTTAAAAAAACTACTACTAATACTTAACTAACCTTATTTTAATTTTTACTTTATTTTCTCCACTTTTATTAATATATTTATTCACTTTTCACTTTTTATTTTCTTAAAATTACTTAACTAAAGTTAAACTGAGAGAAGTCTTATCTCATGAATAACACAATGAGGAATGGGAGAGGAAGGAAGGCAAAAAATTTCACTCACCAACCAAGCAATCCCATGCTCGTCTCCTGCGTCACCGTGCAGAGTTTGATGCACCTATGATCGCCTCCGTCCGTCCTTGTCAGATTTTTTTGGTTCGAGGATCCAGGCTTAGCGGATCGCGCAGACTAGCTCGCGGAAACTGCCAGAGTTTGATGACGGAAAACTCGCGAGGTCTACACAGCTAATTAACCGGATCCTACCGGCTGCGCCAGATAAGTTTTGGGGGAGCTTTGGAGTGTTTTTAAAAACTAAAATAAAACTAACGAATACGTCCACTCGATTCGGAGAGCGCTACTGTATTGATTCAATCATAAACAAGATATTCTTAGGCTAACATGTTACAGCTGACTTCGCATACTTCACATCGCTGAGTCAGCACGGACGTTCAGTACAACTCTACTAGTAGAGGATTGAGGTGAACACATAACTACCTACATTGTGTTTATGTTTTATGGATGGACAAAGTTATTTCAAAGAGTATATAATCACTACTTGGTATTTGTATTGACTGTAGGTGTTACGTACAAGAATACATCACGCATTATCAGGATTCGATTCTAAGCAATATACCTAACCATCCAAACCCCAACAGCTTGATCAGCTTGATCAATTTGCACAGCCGTCCATGTTAGAGTGGCCTGCTTTTTAGGATTTCGTAGGTACTGTAAGAACTATGACAATTCGATGTACGGTGCAGAGTCGAATAACCCAAACCCAAAGAAGGAAGACTCAACTCCGTAACGTACAGAAAATTGTCAAAATCAATTATGAATTGTATGATACGCGGCTCAGGGCCGTATTACTTATAAACCTATTCATGCTTTACTATGACTATTCATGCTTTACTATGACAAGTCAATGTACATTGCAAACTCGGCCAACCCACATATTAACAGTTAAAAAAGCTCAGCCTACACAGTGAATGAATGAATGAAAATTCATTATTGCACTAAAAACAAATTTGTACAAAAGCGAGCTTAATACACAATGTGCATCGAATTATTACTATAACAACCTATGAGGCGTAGTTTTATGAAACGTCGCCCTGTCTTCTACAATAGTCTACCATGGTATGTATGGTCGGCAGATCGAGGTCCCACACCCGGTCATAGTACCGGTGCCACAGCCGTACCCGGTCCGCGTGCCGGTGCCGAAGCCGGTGGCGGTGCCGGTCATCCGGGAGCTCACTGTGCCCATCGAGAAGCCGGTGCCCTACCCAGTCTATAAGAAGGTGCCTTACCCCGTGGAAAAACTGGTGCCGTACACTGTGGAGAAAGAAGTGAGTGCATGGAACGTAATAAGCTCATTGACGTCCACGCACCATAATACTGGTGCTGGCTGGTCCCAAACTGGGATACCCTAAGCCTTTTTATTACATTTAATTTTATCGCTACCTACCTAGCTACCTACCTACCTACCTACCTACCTACCTACCTACCTACTTACTTACTTACTTTATAGGGTCTAACGAATATAGGTTGTGATATTTTGAGGGGTTAAGAGACTGTCCTTTGCATCTACGTATTTACAGTCTGTTAGCTTTTAGAATATACCTCGGCTACTAACGGATTATACCGATTATATTGTATTAAGGTAAGGTTTATTTTGTGTTGTTATTTATAACTTTACATAACTTTTTAAAATAGTAAAGAAAAGTTTTATACAGAGCAAGATGTAGTATTACACTCGTGTGCTTTCGGGGAAACTCGAAGTCTATTCTAGAACCCGAGGTACCTATATTCTAAAAGCTAACTGTAGCGTCCAGTGGCAACTTTACTCATGGGTCAAGGGACCACGTGGACGTTGCACCGCCTGGGGCATTGTTTTTTAGATGGAGTAGGCTTGACCAGCACCTATACCTACCATCCGGACAGCTTAGTCGAGCTAGCCCAGAGGAATGACAAGTCAATACGTGAGGGGACATCAGGGGTCAAATAGTATCTATGTGAAAGGACCTCATTTATAAGATACAACGGAAATTATTTTTTAAAAATTTCCTTGGTTTAGTTATGCTAACGCTAATTCTCTTTCTATATTAAACGAAAGTGTTCTGGACCTTGCCGTATTATTAATCTATCAAGAAAAGAAGCTTCAGCATGAAACAATCGTAATAATTAATAACTAATAATAATATACTAAACTTCTGGCATTTTGTATGATACATAGATAGAACATTCTTTATTGTACACATAATTTACAGATACAGAAATTATATAAAAATATAGTAGAAAAGGCGGCCCTTATTATTAAAAGCAATTTCTTCCAGCCAACCATAGACGGAGACAAGAAAGAAATTAGAGAAGGGTAGTCAGTTCAATTTAGAAATATTGAAATCAGGAATTCTTCCTTAGAAATTTATATAAACTTACTTAAACCACACGTAAATATCTACATACTAATAATTAAATTATATATGAATGAGATCTTTACTATACTAAAATATTATAACTTTATAACCCCTTAAAGTATCAGTAATATTGTTAGACCATATTACTTTTAATTTAATTCAGCTTTTGTCTCCATGTAAACAAACCGTTGATAGAGAGATTATTAGGAAGGAGGTCTACCAAGTTTTTTGCTCCACCTTTTGAAGAGTTATCAACCCCTATTCATCAATATTGACTTTTTATATAAAAACAATATTTGTTTAGCTTCATTCACGTTCACACATCATTTACGCTGTTGTTTTATTATGTAAGGCATCTTAAGTTTTCATCCTTTACTTCTTTGTTTGCATGTGAAAAAAAATCTAGAGACTTTCTTAACAACAGTAACAGAGCTCTACACTCAAGTAGATATTTTTGGAAAAACTTAAACATTTTAGTTTACAATTACAAACTATTTTATTACAATAGTATATAAGTAATAAAATTATAATAGTAACATTCACATGCGGGCACTCACCCCTGCGAAGCCTGATGAAATCAACCCAGTCAGATTATACTTACCCCAAGACTTTATCGTGATCCTCGATCACGAGGAAATACATTTGCGCTTCACGCTCAGTGGATTCTGAATAAAATAATAAACAATTCCTCACTGATGCCGTTTTTAACGCTGTCGCATAAGTTATTGATAGATCTCTCGACAATAACAGCGCAACCAGCCGTGTCCACTGAGTTGAATTAAACAGAGATAAATTAGGCGCTTTATGAAAGTAAGTGATTAAATTATCGCGTAGGTAAGGAGGTACAGATTTAATTTTTTTTCATAGAAGTGAGCAGCAGTAGGACATCCTTATGTCCTACAAAGCCTCGGAAAGAAGCCCACTATTGGGTATAGGTGAAGAGGCCTAAAGAGACCGTTATGCAAACCTTAGTAGAACATGTCACTAATTAATAACACAGTGAGAGATAATTTCTTTGATTTCTATTGTTATCACGTCTGTAAGAACGAAGGGCATGATAAAAAGTACCCGAAACCGGCGTGCGGGCGTGCAGCGACTAATTAATTAGTGTTCACGAAACAAAATGGGTTTGTCAGGATCGTAGCTGGTCTCAAGTCGTAGTCTCAAACGTTGGACCTAGATTCTGTTTATGATTTGTATAATGCATTAATATCACCGAGAGTGGTCACAGAGTGATGGTCGTTATTGGGAACGGTAACAGTAGTCAGACCCGATTGCAAAAAGTCGGGAAGTCTGAAAGCAATAGACGAAATTAACTGGGGACCAGAAGAGTTGACAAGATAGGGTCTCTTCCCTATGCCTACGGCCTATGCTCAGCAGTGGGTTCTATTCATGGACTGTGTGGATAGATAAGATAGGAACTAGTGGAAGCGAAGTGCCAAAGAGCGCAACAATTTTGGAGAGCCATTTTCGTGTTCTTCCGACTCAGTACCTCCAGGCAATCTGCCCACTGGTTCACCACGTTCACGTACCAACCGCCCAACAGGTACAAGTTCAAGTCCCGAAGCCCTACGCGGTCCCAGTCCCGCACGTGCGGCCAGTGTTCCACCACTCCAGGCCGGGGCTGGACGAGCTGGATAGCGAGCGAGACGCCGATAGAGAGAATGAGGAGGACGACTATATGCCGCGGCCGGCAGCCAGCTCGCTCCGGGGGCAGAAGTACGTCAAGTACTATAAGAAGACTAGGAGGTGAGTGCCGAGATTAGCGCAAGTATTTTGTTTTAGACTTAAAACGTCTAACACTCAGAGACGTCCATTAAATTTAATGTTTTGTAGACTTTTAGTCCGGATCTACTTACGGGTGTTGTTATATCGGAAGAGTCGTGTGAGACGAGCAATCGACGACGCGACCTCCGTCTCTGCTCACCATGATTAAGCTCTGCGAATCGGAGCGAAACATGGTCGGACTCTTCCGATATAACAACACCCGTAAGTAGATCCGGACTAAAAGTCTACAATGTGTTGAGCTTATGAAAGTTTTAGTTCAAAAATTTAATGTTTATTTAAATATCATTATCTTTCACTTATTATCAATGAAAGAGAAAAGGAAAACAGCATACTTAACGGAGGATTAACTTTAATTGACGTCTCTGAGTGCGGCAGTAGTTCTATTACAAGGTTATAATACATAAAAATTAACTCTAAGCCAATAAAAAGTCTTCACAATTAGATATAAATTCATAATTTATCAATCTAGTGACAACAGTTTTTACTTGCATGTTTTGCTTGTATGCAATTTGGCCAACTGACAGGTGTAGCTCAACATATGGTTAGTATAAAAGATACAGGGGGCTATGATGTCAACTAAAAACCTGGTTTTCTTCGGCGCTCTTTCAAAATCAGATGTGCGTGAACTCTACATGCTCTACATTGCTTAATTTAGAGTTCACGCAGGACTGAGTTGACATTTGCGCTTGCCAGCTCTTACCCATCGTGGACACGAATCAAGGTTGTGAAATTATCATAGCGCTTGTTAGAATGGAAAGGAATACAATATTTTATATTGCAGGCAAAGGTTAACATACTTAATTAAAAAAAAAAATACAATTGTCGACCTTACTACTTATAGTAATAAGGCCGTTACGTCAACACCACAGCAACCAGTCGTCTCTCCACAGCAACCGCAACCGCTTCCGCCGGCCAGCCTCCTCGAGCGCCCACTACGAGCGCAACCGCCGGCGCTGGCCCACCGGCCGGCCTGCGCCCCAGAGGAGCTCCTCGGCTCGAGCCCGACGGCCACGGCCCCCGCCCCCCCCTCGGCACGCCCCCAGCTACAATCACGACTACGAAGAGGACTACGACCATGACCACAGCGACTACTTCGAGTATTGCCGGAGGAACGGGAGCTGCTGAGAGAATGAGACTGTTCGGTTAGGCGTTGGGCTGCCGAGTTTTGTCACTTGATCGAATGACCACCCCCTTTTTGACTATACTACCATACTCATTCTGCTGTATAATCCCGACCGTATTCAGCCACAGCGACTGGGATGTGATTATCGAGAGCGACGGTTATGTGTTCTTGTATGAAAGAAAGAAATGAAAGAAAGACACTTATTATACGAGTACCAAGAATACACATTCATCACAGAAACAAAATATCTAATATAAATGTCTTAAATGTTGTTACGAAGGGGCAATCCAACGTGTCCCTTTGGTCTACACTTTTGCGTAACTAGAGTTATCGCTTACCATATAATTATAAGAAAAACAAACTGACTCCGACGCAGGAATGTTTCAGATAGGACGATAACTGTAAAGATACGACTCAAGTTCCATACATTTACCTTAATACCAAAGCCGTAGCCTTGGCCGACCATTGTATGACAAAAAATGTCTTGATATCCGAAGGGTAAACATCAGTTTTCTCTATGTATATTTTATATATGGTTTTCTCGGCAGCCCAGAATTTAGTGATAGAATTTCTCCTATTTGTCGTAGCTTTAATTTCGGGTAGATATTTTTAGTATGTTGCGCTTTTGTAGAGCTGAAAATTCCTCCGATTGGTGTCCTTATATTTATTGAAAGTGCCAATGTTATTTCCGTCTTAGATATTAGTTTCGCTGTTGTTCTTGCTTCGATGTTGTTCGTTTATTGTTGTTGTAGTTAAGCGTCGTGTATAAAGTTAAGTTAACATAGTTTTAATCATTTGTAAAAATAGATATTGTATTACACATCCTACAGGTGATTTTTCTTATTTAATTTGGTACAAACTCTACACACCTCTCCAACTAGGTTCACGATACGTAAGTGACACGAATGAGTGTTTGACTTTCGAGACACCTGCCTATCTGCGGTGAATTAACATAAGTAAATACTTACAGGAAAATACAAACCGCAAGAACCACATGTAATTACAGGAATTAATTGTCCACGTATGGTACTGGTACGCGTATACGCTGGGAGATCAACGCGCTTTGCGGTCGCGCTCCGTCGCGCGCTTTTACCTACGCTCCAGTAAGCAGAATGCATCTATGCACCTCTCGGTCTTCGTTCTCACATTTGCAGTATGCTGCTGTGTTACGCCGTGGATTTACGCGTCAACAACTCATATATTACGCACACCAAATTCTGATCGATGCCAACCGTCAAACTGTTAAATTCATTAATGATTACTAACGTAAACCTCAGTATTACGACAGGATTTGGTGCGCACGATTAGGCTTCTGAGAGCCAATTGCTATTGAGGCTCCTTAGGGTTCAAAAATCTTATCCTCTTTTTTAGAACGTTTTTGCTACATACTTGCTTACACATTTCTTAATGATATTATTGGTGTTTTTTAGAGACCACGTCCGAGAACCTTTGGCCACAAAGAAGCGATAGGTAGCATTTCCGCTAAAAACGCTCATTTTTGGTTTTATACCAAAAATGAGCGTTTTTGCTTTCGTATTCTCGCTAGTGGGTCTCAAAAATCACTATATTTCGCGTGATTGAGATAACCGTAAACCACTTTCAGCAAAGACGATCTGAAAAGAAGATGCTTTTTTCTTTAGTGCATCAATTAGAGCCCGTTAAGGTGGCCCCTCAAGGAGCAATTTCCATACAAAGGTAGTTTGGTTTTTATTTACAGATGACATGCCGGGTCGCAATGAAACTTTGGCGATACGTTTAGAGGACCAAAATCGAGTTTCGATCGTGCTTAGAATTGGAAATACACTTATCAAAAAGAAGTTATAGCGTTGTGATTAGTTTCTATGAGACTAACGAAGATATAATTACTTTTTTTGTTCTGTAATTCTCAATTGTAAACACATGCAAACCTTGATTGTTGCCCTCTAAACATATTGGTAAACTGTCATTGAGAACCGCAAGTTCGTTTGTGAATTAAAATCAATCTACGTGTGTATGGGGACCTGTACTAACCTCTGACTGGGTTATTGGCTTGCAAATGGGTTAATTAGGCGCCCCAATAGATCCCATAAAAAGTAAAATATCGTTACAAACTATTGCTGACCACTAAATGCGTCTTGGTATATCTATAATCAAATAGGTGCTGAATAGTACAAAACATCAATATCAAATCCACTCAACGATCAATGACTCGAACGATTTTTGCTCTCATATACCTAGTGAATCAATAGACGTAAAATAGACGTAAATCAATAGGCGTTAGTTCTCTTGTAGAATTAATTGGTCCTGAGCCTGATATTGATGTACTAGCAGTGCACCATGAGAACATTCGTTCAGTTGCCTCATTTGATTATGCAGGCACTTGGGTGATTCACCGCATCGTGTCTCTACACTATGTAAGTAGTGCAACTATGTATTATTTACTATCAAGTACTGATTACAGATATCCCTAAAATGAATGATGAATATAAAAATGACTAAACACATAGAGTGTTTTAAATTTGTTCCTTAGCACGGGTTAGTGCATTAAAAATAAAAATAGTGTAAACATAGAGTATGTCACACGTTTTTGTAATTTGTTTATGCTCAAAATGCTAACCAAATCGCCAAATATTTTTATGGAATGCCTATATAATTTTATTATTCTTTTATAATAGTGTTGTGACTAATGCTTTAGTTTTCCTTCACAAACGACGTGCTGGATCGCAAGAAACTTTGCCAATAGGTTTAGAGGACACAAATCGAGGTTTGATCACGTGAGAGCGCCAGAATAAAAAAGAAATTGAAAAACATTTATTCCAATTCATTTTGAACTTATAGCCTCATAAGACTTTACATAGACATTATTTTAACACAAGGCTAAATATTTTTGGGTTCCATACCCAAAGGGTAAAACGAGACCCTATTACTAAGACTCCACTGTCCGTCTGTGTAGTCTGTCTGTTCAAATTGAAATCCATCATATTCAACAGAGATGCCTGAGCTGAAAATTAAGAAAACTATAAGTTGAGAAGAAAGAAAAATATGAAGTTAGATGCATTTTCAATTATATTACCTACTGCACTTAAATTGAAATCTATCATCACGTTTTACATTTAAACTACGCGGCGTTAAAACAGTGACGTTCAATCCGAAACCCAAGCAAATTTATCAACATTTTATGGGGCATTGAGGTGCTAACTAGCGCCACCAATGGAATAAAACTCATAACTCGTTTTACAATACTTTTTTTCCCAAAATCTATAATCTTAATATCTATGATAAATATTTTTAGAACATACAGCCTAGAACGAAGTAACATCTTAGATGATCATCATCTTTCCGTTAAAACGGCCGTTTTTGGCGAAAATCGATTGAAGTCGTAGGTGGTTGATCCAAGGTATAGAACATAATAATAATACAACATATTCACTTTTTTCCCTTAACAGAGAGCTGTCACGAAACAATGAATTGAACATGAAGTTACATGTTTATTTAACAAAAATTGCTCTTTAAGTTAATGTTGTTGAATAGGACATTTATTTAATGCCAATTTTGCTTACGTGCTTTAGTACGACTCTGTTATTAGCGCCATGATTGTTCGAGATTATTTTTTAGTACAGGTGTAATTTTTCTTTCTATCTATCTCTAAACTTCAAAGATTTCCAATTGATTCTAATTACGATTGATCACAGCCGAAGTATTGGCCATAGTTTATGTCAAGTCTATATGAGATTTCTAATTGATTCTAATTACGATTGATTACAGCCGAAATATTAGCCATAGTTTATGTCAAGTCAATATGAGATTTCTAATTGATTCTAATTACGATTGATTATTATTCTTATTCTTCAGGCTTTATTTGTCCACTGCTGGACACAGCCCTCCCCTAATGAGCGCAAGGTAGTGCCATCATTGGAGGGTAATGCCCATAATCCCCACGCTGAGGATGCGGGTTGAGATCGCAGTTTGGTAGAATTGTATTTCAGGGGGCGCACAGAGGCCGAAAATCACGTTTCATAGACATTCAAACTGACATGTCTTAGGTGACGCTTTTTTTGCTTGGATGTGATGGAGAATACTTGCTATATGCCTTAAATAATGAAATTTCAGGTTTATAATCGTAAACAACGCGCTCAGAATTTTTTTCGAAAAATATTGTATGGAGTCGGCATAAAAAATTATGATATCTCCGTAATCGCACAATTGCGCCTTATATCCTCTGAGGTTATTAATATATACATTATTTAGGATTTTTTGGCATACTTCATGTTGCGGTCAACAATGCGTTTTTTTTTCTTCGATTTTTAAAATTTTACTAAAGTTTTTTTCCATTTTTACAAATATTAAGTTTTACATGAATGCATAATTCAAATTCAAATTCAAATAATTTTATTTCAACGTAAAGAATTTACATTCTGTTTGCTGAATGTCAATGTACAATGTAAAGTGTAAGCCGCCGCCTTCGGGCCGTAATTGTAGTGGAGAAAAAGGCAGCGGAAAAAAAAACTCCACTCTGACCATCTTTTCTCAAATCATCTTAAAACCAAATACATCAGTTGCCATATGTAAACCTAATAAGATTTCATGATTGCCATTAACAACCCTAAATGCCAAAGCATTAGTCAAATGTCTCACAATAATAGGGGCATATAGACTGGGCATTCATGAAAATTAATTGTGTGCTATATTAGAAAAAAAGCTTTACATCATAGGAATATTTACACATATCAAACTAAGTTTAATTAACAACGTACTAATTAATTGTACTGATGATGAACTAACAAAATAATTGTGTTTCGACTTTCTAAAAATGCTAAAAAATTTGATTTAAAAATTATTACAATAAAATTATATGATAAATATAAATAAAACAATAAATATATTACTTTAAAATATTGCCTAATCTGAATCACTATCTTCAGAGTCAAACTCCGAGTCAGAGTTTATATCAGCAATATCCCTAAACTCGAATTCAGGCGTTTCAATGGTTAGCAGATCCAATGTTTCCGCAAACAAAGTTTTCTTTTTTTTTGCATCCATCGTTGGTCTTATTGCTGAAATAAACGGATCGGAAGAGATAAGAAGGAAATTAAATATATCTTCGTTTGAACTCAGTCTGCTCTTCTGATGAGTGATGTGAGTGATGTTCCCTCAATCTTCCGAAATCCTTATTTCGCGCTTCTGAAGCTTCTTCAGATAAACTCCCAATCGGTACTATTGCGTTAGCAGCAATAATTTCAGCTTCATGAAGCAGTATCCTGTGCACTGTTGATGACATGTAGTACCAGTTGACATACTTTTCAGCAGTTGTGTAGGCATATTCTTTAAATTTTGAAACATTGATGGATTGACCTGAAGTTATGGCTTGCAAAATCACAGCAAATATTTGGATCAGATTTTAATGTAGTCCAGTGATACTTGCAGTCTTTTCAGGAAATTCAAAGAATCGTCGTGCAGTTTTGCCGTCATTAGTTGTGCCATAGCCTTGACATCAATTAATGGGTTGAGTTCCGTTTTGAACTTGGCTTGGATTGATTTTTTTCTTGCATCCACTGCAGCTTTCTCACTTTCTGTTCTAGCAGACCACTTCTTAATATCTAATTTATATGCGATATGCTAAAGACATTCCATAATGTTAATGCGCGCATGTAGTGATGAAAGTCCGAGCTCCATCAAGTCATCTTCTGTAGATTTTCTTCTAACTTCTTCTAACTTGTTCATCTCCGAAGGTTTCGCCAAACAAATATAGCAAGCTGCATTCGATCTTACGTTAGGAGAGAGGTAAGTTTTTATTTTGGCATCAACCATGGTGAGCATTAGCTTATGACTCACCATATTGCTATCACAATCAGATGGTTGGAGAGGTGATATCTCAGCTTTGACTCTTTCATTTTCTTTGTTCACCACTGTTTCACTTTCTTTAACAAAGATGAACTGCACTGGACGACAATACGCTGCGTAGCATGGCTTTGGGTTCTCCCAAACTGTGACGTCTTCACAAGTCATCTTCAGTGGTGACAACGAAGTCATGAAGATACTTGAGTCATCTTCTATAGAATCCATTTTCTGTTTGTATCTGCTTTGGCTGGATGCTCCGTCAAAACCGTATTTTGATATTAAAACCAGTTCTTTATTTTGCATACTTTCTGGCAACGATTGAATTATTCTTTTTGCTGTCAGATCTAGCACAGCTTGCAGTAAAATTTTAGCTGAGGAATCTGTCACAGTAATTGCATTTTTTGGTTCAGGTGGAAAGCACACACTCTTCTCTTTTTGCACGCAGTAACACGAAGGGTTTAAAGCCTTCTCGAATTGCTGATTCTCGCAAAGTTATCTATTGCCACTTTGATAATTTCTGAGATATTAGTAAACCAAGTGCTTTTTGAGGTGAAAACGTTTCTTTAGTGGTTGGTTTGACAGTTAAATCATGTAGATTTTTGATTGTTTCTGGATGTTTTACCATTTATTCAATCACAGAAGCCATGTTGTTCTGGCCTTCATCTTTTAACTTTGAAATCGTAGCAAATACGAGCTCACTGTAATCTTTGTCAGTCAGGTCTCCACTTCGCCTCTTTTTCTGTTTCGTTCCCAAGTCTTCAAAAGGTTTACGATTTGCGATTTTTCTTTTCATCATTGTTCCAATTGATGATGTAGATGGCTAAGTAGATGAACAAGTAGCGCTTGATGATGACTCCAAAAGGGGCACTATAAGACTTCCTTCATGCTGAATAATCGATTGTATATTTTCTTTCAAGCAACTCGGCCAATCAACATCATTTTCAAGCCAACTTTCGTAGTGAGTTCGGAATATCTCATATTTCCAATGTGTTGATTCATATCGTTTCTGTGCAGCCCTAGTGAATCTCCGGCAAAATTCTTTTAAAGTCACACAATCTTCTTCAGATACACTGTTGTTTAAACGAGATAGCACTGTTTCGAACAAAAAAATATAGTCACTGAGTTTGTCTGCTTTTTTCAAAATAACGAACAAATCCAAATTAGTTACGATGCTTGCCATAATGTTTTACTTTCAAGGATTGAAGTATACTAAATTATTTTCTTCAAGTGTATTCCTATTTATTGCGATCGATTTTAGTGTCTGTGCCCGAACAAGTAATTTACTAATCACCTTATTTTGTTTCCGAACAATTAATTTACTAACTACCCTCTAATGTACTAACTTATGAGAAACTAATTATTCTATAGATAAAGGTATTCAACAATTAGACAATTGTCAGATATCGAGTTTAAAAGCGATTTTCGCTTTCTACTATTGTACATAATTATTTTGCATTGTTGCCTAGTCATTATACGCCTATGTTAAGCTTAATATTAGGTAAAAATGAAAAAATAAACAAAAAAATTTGGTAAAGTTTTAAAAATCGAAGAAAAAAAAAACGCATGGTTGACCGCAACATGAAGTATGCCGAAAAATCCTAAATAATGTATATATTAATAACCTTAGAGGATATTAGGCGCAATTGTGCGATTACGGAGATATCATAATTTTTTATGCCGACTCCATACAATTTTTATCGAAAAAAATTCTGACCGCGTTGTTTACGATTATAAACCTGAAAGTTCATTATGTAGGGCATATAGCAAGTATTCTCAATCACATCCAAGCAAAAAAAGCGTCACCTAAGACATGTCAGTTTGAATGTCTATGAAACGTGATTTTCGGCCTACTGTGGGGCGCTGCTGCCCATCCCCCAGTTTGTGTCCCTTAGTCGCCTTTTACGATACCCGCGGGAAGAATTTAGGTTGGTGCTATTCTCTAGGCCGACACCACACAGCCACTTTTGATTACAACCGAAATATTGGCCATAGTTTATGTCAAGTCAATATGAGATTTCTAATTGATTTTAATTACGATTGATTACTGCTGAAATATTGGTCATAGTTTATGTCAAGACAGTATGTATTTTAGTTTATGTGCAAAAAGTGTCACTTTGAATCTAGATAATAAATGTTTTAAACAGTTATTTTGGATTAAGCAGTAGCTTAGTAGGTAAGTATGCAAATGACAACAGATGAACACCCTGTTAGCATGTATGCAAATATCACAGCTGTCTGGTTGGGTGTGATAACTATAATAATAGTAAAGTAACAATATCTTCCACACAATCACTTGCCTACAGGTTACCGTGCGTCATAAACATATCTTGATAATATACAAATCGCTACACTGTATTATAGATTATAGCGATTTTTATATTATTAAGCACGATATATCCAAATGACCAACCTATTGCCTATGTTTCATCAAGTGTGTCACCGCTAGATCAGCTAGGCAGGTCATATTTAGGCCTAAGTTATAACGTTTACTTTTATAAACTATTAAATTTTCAAAGGTTGTCTTTTGAAACAACGCAGGTAAGCAACGACGAAAACAAGAAATTGAACTCAATCGCTGCCAAGTTTATCCTTATTTACTTATTCTCTCTAATAAACATCAATTACCAAGCTGTTGGTACTAAACACAGATTCATTAAAACAAGGGTTCATTTACTTGGCCCAAGTGAATTAATTTTGTGATACAATTTAGCACACGGGTCACGGCCGCTGTTGTTTGTGGTGCATAGGTCACGAGTTACTTCGTCACCCACTGGGTTGATGACACTTGAAATATTCGCACCAAGGCCGCGGTTACAAACAATATATTTGCATAGCCCTCGTCGTGCTAATCAAGCCCTTATTACTGTCGAGTTACAATTGATTACTGCCGAAATATTGGCCTTAGCTTATATTTTAGTTTATGTGTATTTTAGTTTATATAAAAAGGAGGTTTCGATTGCTTAGAATTCGTTTGGGGGTTTTCCAGCTGAGAAAAAATACTAAATTACAGGAAACGCCATGTTGAAAATAGAATAATCATTTATTGAAGCCAACGAGCACAATAAGCATTGGCGACAGAGTTCATTGACGTGAAAAACAATATAGATACATATATGTAGCGTTCCATATATACGTTTAAATACATATTATACTTATTATCAAAGTTATCAACATATTATAAGCGTTAGCTATCTATAAAATGCACAATTCCTGAAATAAGTCCACTAGAATTTCTGTTCTACTACTAGTTTTTTGCACGTGTGGTTTTTCCCATTGATATTTTTAGAATTATTAGAGTAGGATAATTGATATTTTTGCCAATATCGCCGGCGGCCTTTGTTAAATTATTATTCTATATGAGTTGCTGCCCACTCTCCATAACAAATTCATATTGTTTTAATCATTTATCCATCAGACAGCATATTTATGTGATATTATGAATTTTTTGCTTAGTATTACAAGGTACGAAATCCGTAATATTACACTAACCAAGTTTTAAATTTAAATTTGAACAATATAAAAAAATGAGAAAAAGTTTTCAAACGTCCTAATAATATTTGTAGCAATGAAAAATGCCAATTGCGTGTTTCAGGAATTGCACAAGAATATCATATTGGCATTTGGGATAACCCCATAAAAGTATAATTTTTCCTGTGGTTCAAGTATAGGCCCTTCTTATTAGTAGTTACTGGAAACTGGTGTGTAATGTAAACAAATTGTAAATAATGATATCGCTCAATCGCTGTATCTATTAATTATGATGGGTATTGAAGTAAATAAGGCAATAATCATGTGATAAATGCAGCTTAGCTGCATTTATTTTTCAAAATTCATTCAACTAGATTTATTTGAACTAGGCCAAAATTTGATGGGTAGGTAGTGTAGTACCGAAAATTAATTGCATGGGCAGAAATTTATTCATAATCTAATAAAAAAGATACTCAGGTAGTTTGGGTACACTAAGTAATTTCGAATTTTAACCATAATATTACTATCGAAAATATTTTTTAAAATAAGAATAAGTAAACCGTTATCAACCATGACCAAGGTCATTGACCAATGCCAAAGCATAATATTTTCATCGTGGCGAAAACCGTTATAATGTCTTATATGGTAAAGCCCATCTGCAAGTTTTGGACGTACGGGTTTCCTTATTAGGTATTATGTACTAATAAGGAAAACAGCTTCTTAGGCTTAATTTGGAAACAACGTTTTCAACAAACAGTAAGTTTATTTGCATTTTATGCTGAAATGAAATTTTGTACACAGTTGAGTTTCTTTTTACCGCCATCCTATAACTGAACGGCCTGTAAGTTTAAGTATTTCTTAACGTCGGGAAATAAGGTTATTACGTTTTACCTAATAAATAATCGCGATTTGACCCGTTTAATATATAGCTGTAAGTTTAAGTTTAAGCTTTTAAACAAAAACACAGCCTACTTCGGGATGCATGTAGACGCGCACGTGCTGACGTAAGCATAATTATACAAAAAACACAAAATCACGCGCACCTACAACCACACGCACTCATACACACACACACACACACACACACACACACACACACACACACACACACACACACACACAGAGACACCCTCACAAACACACATACTGTACGAGCAAGCACATACATTTTCTTCTACTTACTTATACACACACATAGACACACACACATACACACACACATGTATAAGGGCCCACACGGACTTAGGGTTCCGCTGAAACGGGACTGTAATATGGGTGTACTGGTGTCGTTTATCTGCCTGTCAGTTCCTTCGTCCGTCCTTCCGTCTCTATACCTGCCCATCTATCGGTCGGTTTGTGTTTTCATAGTAAGCAGTAGTGTATGAACATCGTTTTACTGAAGCCTGTATCCCCTGGGCAGAACAGAAAGAGTCTTTCTTGTGTTGTGTTCTTCAATTATCATCATCTATGCTGCCACTGATCGTTCTAGTTTGTTTAGAACGACCACGCGTTACCTGTATCCTTTAAGGATCCACTCTAGGCAAAATTTACTTTAATAAATTATCAAATAATGATTGTGGGTGACACAACTGACAATACAGACCATGGCAAGGCTCCGTGCGGTTTTATAATGCCATCAATGATGAACAATTATAACTTCAAAGGATCATTTTTGCAAATAGTGTCTCTCAATTATGAAAATTGCGATTTTTCGGATAGGTGTTTGACCAAGAAACTAAGGTAAAGAATCGAGTTGATAGGTCTTCGTCGTCGTCGTCGTCAGGCTATACTGTAGTCCACTCCTGGACATGTCCCTCCACTAATAAGCGCCATAGCGTCTTCAGCTTGCCGCATCCTGCATCTGCCTGCAGTTTTAGGTTTTAGTTGATAGAAAAATGGTTGGACTTGGTAAGATTTATCTTAGCAATATTTATTTTCGTACGGAATGGGGCAGATTAAAAATGACGTCCTATCATATTGATATTTTGAATTCAAATAAATTTGAATATTGAACAGTTTCATATTCAAAATTTCGGTAAATATTTAAACGACAGAACATAAAATGCAGGACTTGTAGGCCCAGGTCCTTGATCCTAGATTCTAGGTCGCGCTACATACAATTTACATGATTTACCGATTTGTAAGCCACTTTTCGCAAAAACGAACTGTAAAAGAAGATACCTTTGATTTTTTTTCCTTGGTGGAGCTAGTGAACCTTTACCTTTGGGATAGACTCGAATCAATATTCTAGATTTTGATTCAGGTTCGATGCCCATCGATCATTCGCTGACTTTGTTTTCTAAGTTATGTACTATTGTGAAGTTATAGTGATACCACCTCGCGCGCCTCAGAGTTCTGAGGCCCGCGCAATCTATTCAGTTACATTACGGGCGACATGGCAACAGAAATATAAAATTTGATAAAATATCGACTGTCCTTATTGGTGCACCCGTGTGTTACCGATTAGTTTATTTGTTAATTGAAATGAATTCCATTTGTAGAGATTAAAAGGAAATAATGCTTTGCGAATGGCATGTAATGATAGCTTCTGACAGTAAGGCCTGCCACATTCTTACAATCCTCCACCAACCCGGACTTGGCCCCCGTGGTGGAGCCTAACCTTCCTTCGATACAAAAAGAGACTCGTGCAGCGGTGCAGCCCCAGCAGTGGGGACATACAAAGGTTGATATCTAATGCTTTGCGAAATACTGTCAAAATTTCTCAATGCTTCAAACCAATTACAGGATCATCATTAGCTTTCCCTCGACATTCAACAAGAGTGTTACACTGTGGAGCCTCAGCTATAGCGGATGGCACGGTCAATCATGGACGTGGAGCCTTGAATTATCTGCGTCAAATTAACAATCGTCAGCGTAAGTACCAACACAAAACATGACAGGATAAAACCTATTGTGTGAGGGACGGACGAAATTGCGACTGCTTGTCTGATACCCGAAGATCATTGTCGAAGAGGATTGAATATTATTGGTAAGTACCTAACTCTTAATTATTTTGTAACCTGATCGTAATTATTATGTACCAAATTACTAAATAGATATAATATAAATAACGGTTTAATTTATATTGATTCCCTGAAACCCCTATATAAACACAATGTATATATAATTAAAACTGTTTTAGTACGGATTTCACTCGTTTATTATATTTTTTTACAATTTTCCGACGTTTCGGCACATTTACAGGTGCCGTGGTCTCGGATGACTGAAAACAATGTATATAGTTTGTGGTAAAGTCTCTACCACAGATTATTAATATGTACAGCATTTATGGAGGTCTTAGGGAATAGTGTTTTAACAAATAAGACAGTTATTTGGACTGTTGGAGGAAAATCGTAGCATCGTATTTTTGTTATATCGTAGCAAAAATGCACACAGCGTAAAGTTCTGTCAATTTACTCGATTGTTTATTCAGACGCATAAATCCTTAAAGTGGAGCAAGTATGATTGCTGATAAGCAGCTAATTGGTTGGCTGAGCGGACAATGCACTGAGGTCTCTTATATTTCTCACAAACGATCACTTGCCATTTTTGAACTTTTTCGGCCCACTGGCAGGCTGCTGCTTTTAAAGTTGTGGATATAAAAAGGTTGCAGAGACCTCGAACTGTTTAGTCTTTCCACGCGGCCCCCGTACGCCGGTCGCGCTTTGACCTCAGGAGCACTACTCACTACACAGGTATGTACCTTCTAACTATAATACACCTAGAAGCTTAGCCCATAGTTAAGGCAATTAACAAACATGATCTTAGTCTATTAGTCTTTATTCGGCATAAGACTTGATTTTATCTAGAATCCATGGGCATTTTGTCAATACCCAAATTGCCAGACGCATCAATCTCAGACAGTATGACTACTCATTTGTAGTAGTCATTTATTACCTGCACGTATTAAGCTTGGTAATCTTTTAAAGTAAATAAAACGAAGGAATTACGAGAAGAATACTTATTTATTAGCCCACGTCTAGGTAGCAAGCCAATCCAATTAAGAGCTAAATATAACCAAGACAAATGCTGCATTGTCTCAAGCCCTGCACACTGCATAATTAATTGGACTGTTCCAGTCACGATCCTGGGCGTGTTATACATTGTTTACGCGATTTTATCTGAAGTGTGCGTGTTTATATTTACCTAAATATTACTTTACGACATAAGGCTGCTTCTAGTAGTTTCTAGTAAAAAACTTTTGTTGAAGTTTCTTAATACGCTATATATCGTGGGTGCTTATAAGATTTTATGTCGGTTTTACCTTACAATAGGTATACATACTAAACAAAACAATTACGTACTATTGGTTTACCTTCTTCTGTGGTTATGTGGAGAAATGTCCATAATTAAAGAAAACAAAGGGAAAAAAGTTTTACTTAAATTATGAAATATTTGGGATTTCTGTATCTCTTAAAAGTAAAGAGGAGATATTTTCAACCCCTTTACAAGCTCTTTATAAGGCCGAGCGAGCTTAGCAATTAGTTTTTTTATCGTAACTCTGTAAGAGGTCTAATTAAATCATAAGCGTATTAACAATTATGGTTTTTTCAACTTAATAAATAATATGTTAGGCTTGATGCTCATAGGCTATACAGTAAGACTGGCACGGCATACATGATCAAAGGCGGCTGGAAGAAATTAGACCGCTGATAATTTAGCATCCTTTGCAAACAATTTAAAATCAGCCTGTTTTGAAGTTTTTAGTTTTATATTTTGCGCAATCAGAGGCATGCTAAAGGCGCGGGCGGGAATACCGCTTCAATCCAGACTTGTTCCTTCTATGTGATGATTAATAACTCTTATTTTGGCAATTAAGATATTGACATTGCACAACGAAGGAATTTAAATAGCTTGGATGGTTTAAGTGCAGTATGAACGGGATAAAAAAGTTATTTCCTTTGGAACATGACTTGCCCTTTAAAGGAATACAAAAGCGGAAGACCTTGGACAAGAAGCTTGTGCCTGTCTCTGCCGCTTTATTTACCATCTAAAAGAATATGAGTATGTCATAAAAAAGTTTTTGCATCTTTTACATTTACATGATATCACCTCGTCTATAACTTCATCATCCTTGCGTAATCTGAGAAGAAGCAAAGATTCTCATGGCAACAGAATGTGAATTACTGATACTACGGATAAGACCCGTGTTACGAATCTTCTTGCCATTTCCCTATAATAGGATCACAAACAAGCAGTCGACAAAAACGTGAGCCAGTGATATTCTTCATCGCATAATAACAGCTATTACAATTACAACACTGGAGTTTGGTCTGTTTGCTCTGGGTTTCGGATCGGATCTTATTCATTCAATTGAATTCTTTTTGCAGGAAAGATGAGAGCGTCAACTATAATTTTGGCCCTGTCAGTTGTGACAGTATGCAAATCCGCTACACCCCAGGTGCGTTTCGCATGGAAAGAAATAGACTACACATGGGACACACCAGCCGACAAAGAAAATGCCATAAAAGATGGGATATTCGTGCCAGAACATAACTTGCCCCTCGGGCTTGCGCGGTGGAAGAACAAGCTCTTTGTCACTGTGCCCAGATGGAAGAATGGAGTGGCATCTTCTCTTAATTACATTGATGTGGATGGAGCTCAAGATCAGCTACTAAAGCCATATCCTTCGTGGAAGGACAACCTAGTGGCCGACACGGCGAAGGAACTGCCATCAAACAGTTCTATTATATCTGTCTTCAGGGTATACGTCGATGACTGTGACAGACTATGGGTTATGGACTCTGGTCTCGCTGATATACTAGGTATGTATATTTTTGATGGTACGCCTCAAAAACGGTCTTAGGAAATTCCATTTTCTGGGATACCATTGTTTTCGCCTCAGGTTTATGACCATAAAGAGAGAGAAAAGCAAAACAACTTACCACAACATGCCTATAAATAGTCAACAAACGTGAACAAAACAATCTATTGCATTCATATAGCATGAAATGCACAATTTGGCTGGTGGTACGACCACTTCAAGCACAAAAGGGCCGGGTTTTCGTAACGTCAAATTGGCTTCCATTACGATTATACGTTTAGGTAGAGTCGTAAACTCGTAACGATCTGAGCTAGTCGCGATATGAAGTGATCAATCATATTGACTAGTCATTACTTTCTGCAAAGTTACAAAGACAAACTTATAGTGATTATTACATAAACTGATTGATACGATGCGCAACAATAGAGTTTGATCCCAGTAAGATATGTATGACACCTTGTTCCTATACGTTTTTTACCTCGTGAAGCCACCGCGATTTTTTACTCCCGATAAGATCAGAAGTTGGTTAATAGGTATGTTTAAAAGCAGGTGTTAGGAGAAAAACTGTAGCAAACTCGTTGACTAAGTGGACACGTAATTGCTTAATGATTGGTTAAAGGCTTCCTCTGAAAGATACATAACTTATCGCTGGTGTGAAACTATAAACCTCAATTTCCTAACATGCTTTAAATCAATTTTAGGGTCACCAAATCAGATTACGGGGCCGTCTCTTGCCATTTTCGACTTGAACACGGATCAGTTGATCCACCGATACTATTTCAAGGTTACTGATATGAAGGAAGACTCCTTCTTCGCCAATGTTGTAAGTATTATCCTTAAGTGCCTGTTAAATTTAAACCTGTTTTGATTTCAAAGAAATGAGTTATGTAGATAATACCTATTTAATACTAGTTTTGTAGAAGTCTTAGGTTGTCAGGTGTTGCATTATAAATACCGTGTTGTAGAAGAAACTAACGAATTTAAGTCACGTTGTTCATACGGCTGTAAATTCAGTAGCGGTAAGGCAAAAAGCGTGCGTGTCTGTCTGCTTTGTTGTTTGAATATGCAGACGTGTGAACTAGAAAATAATGATGAATTACTTAACTCAATGTGGCTAGGTAAAAGACTGTTTCGAAATATTTACTTCAGCAGGAGCTTTCAATTAAAAGACAATAAACCATTATCTCAGGTAATGCAATTACGCTACTGTTACTTATATTTGGCAGATTCATCACGAATCTTATTATTAACCTAGGTATAATATAAGTCATAGAAATTAATGTTGATGGCTCAAAAGAGTTTTCTTAGGATCGTGGCAAGTGGCAAGACTAGTCCTTCGGAAATTCGGAATACATATTGTAATTAAATTGCGTGTGATGCCTCTTCATTCAATATTCACAATCGGAACCGCCACTGATCAGAGCTATGCTTATTCTTATGCTGTCTGTACGAAATACAGAGAGTATTGTAAAGAGGTTCGAAATTTCACTGATGCCGGCGAGTCACTCATTGGCTCAGTTGGGAGAGCGCTGGCACGGTTAGCCAGAGGTCGCGGGTTCGGGTCCCGGCAAGGGTGGAATTTTTAGCCTCCAAATAGGTTTTTAAAATATGCTTATTCTCTTTGTAATTTGGTGGTTACATTTCTTTTTGAGTTTCTACCACAGAAAATTTTTATGTTCTGTGGTTTCTACCATACTCGATTTCATGAAAACAACAAATGATTTCCCCCTTATCTTGCCCTGTCATGAATTTTGGAAGTGAAAACTTCTATTCGCACAATTTTCCTGAACAGTGAACAAATCTGAATCCTCACACTTCGTTCTGTGACACCGAATCGAATATACTCGTTTGAATCACGCATACATGGCTCCATTCATTGTTTGAATTTTGTATATGATATAAGATTTCAGTACACATACTCTCTTATTATGACTGTCTTATACTGTGTTGCATTAATGTTGACCTATCTCCATACTTCAATTTCAATAAAAACCGGCTTTTCACTATGGGATCTAATATAATATATATTATAATATATATTACATCTTGAGATATAATAATTTATCTCTCGTCATATATATTTAGTTTTATAGCTATAATATTATTATAGCACAGTGTGAACCGGTCTCGTACGAAATGTATGACGAGCTATAACTTATTATATTTCAAGATGTAATATATTTTATAGTACATCCTGTTAGGACGCGGCGGGCGTTTGTCCTTTAAAATAAAACACAAAATAACTAACACTACTTATAAGAGATTTACATGGACTAATTATGACTTCCCAAATGTCGGAGGGAGCGGTGTTGACCGTTATAAGTTTATAACAATCCCATAGTCAAAAGCCGGCTTAAGAATATTCTTATCTTGTCTTCCTTCCAGGTTGTAGACGTGGACAAAAACACATGCGACAACGCTTTCGCCTACATTCCCGACTTGGGCGCTTACAGTGTGGTCGTGTACAGCCTGAAGCAGAACGATTCCTGGAGAATCGCCCATCATTACTTCCACTTCGAACCGTTGGCTGGGTCCTACGACATTGGCGGGGTTGAGTTTCACTGGACGGATGGAGTGTTCGGGTTGGCACTCTCCGAGCCGAGGGAGGATGGGTAAGATTTGCGACTCCTTATTTCGTATTCTACTTCTTTTCTTATTACATACATACATAACCTCACGCCTGTATCCCAGAGGGATAGGCAGAGACCAGGGACCACCACTTGCCACGATCCTGACGGATCACCTTCGCTTCATCAACGTTCATAAATCGTTGCATGCACGCACGCCGGTTCCGGGTACTTTTTATCTTCCCCTTAGATAATACATCCCCTATTTTGTCGATTTATGTCCGCTTGGGACGTCCCTTACCAGCCCTTCCACTCATTAGCAATATATATTTGTTTCGTAAATCTTTTTTCTTTTACGGTTTAATTTGAAACATCGTTATATTTCGAGATAACGGTCAAGTCTCGTGAATACAAAATTCGTGTGTAGTTACTTAGATAGACTCAGCACGGGTTATCTGACATTGACCCCAAATTAAACGTATTAAATTAATACTGATAGGTCACATTAGTTCACGGTTGCACTATAAAGAGTTGTGCTTGTGGCAACAACAATTACGAGTACAAGTACAATTAGGCTTTAATTAAAACCTTCAAGTTTTAACAATGTAAGAATTGAACTTCCATAGGCACATAAAACTATATTAAGGTCACTGGTTCCGACTTAGTCGAATTCCTTTAACGTTTTTCAAAGTCAGGGACGAAACATAAAAGCGGAGTCGAGTATATGTTTCTGTGTTCAGTGCAAGGGCATAAGTTTCTGTGTTCAGTGCAAGGGCATAAGCTTTAAGACGTAAATAAATAACTTTTACACGATACAATCACTTATCTGTTGCCAGACAAGTACATCACAAACATGGAAATATTGGTACCCAGGCTAACCAGACATCACCGTATTCTATAGTAGATAAACATTTGGTAACGTTACTTCGCATAAGAGCCGCAGGGACAAGCCAAGACTTAAGAAGTAATAAAACATGTCTGTTGTTGATTTGCCTCTAAAGTTACGAAGAGTAATTGTTTGGCATCGCTGCTTGAATTATCATCAAGCAGATTTATTAGTCACGTGTATCAGATGGAATAACTCTTTGCAGTTACCGCACGATGTTCTTCCACGCATTCTCGAGCACGAAGGAATTCTGCGTGTCCACCGAGCTCCTGCGCAACTATACACACATCAACAAAGAGGAGGCATTCCACGACTTCAAGGTTCGTTGTGTATCATACAACAAAATAATATCATATAGAATATCCAATCGATTCGTGTACTTGAGAATGGATTATGATAGTCATGCTTTGTATCTATGATATGTTTAGTTGGCAACATTTTGGTTCGCACTTGATAGTGCATATCTATTTATAGTGCATTTTATTGTGATAGTGATATATTTGCTTACTCTTACTCTTACTGACCATCTCGAAGGCATTCTCTTAAACTGTCAGTAAATAGCAGATCAACATTTTTATTGCATTGTCATCGCCATCCATAACGTTAGTGAAAATGTTCAAAAGATGAAATACGTGACAGACCGTGTATTGTGCTTTACATAGGTATAAAAACTTGACTAAATGAGTTTGACTTTTGAGAAGTTAGTTTAATCAAACAATTCTTACGTGTCAAATAGAAACTTATGCGCGGATTTTTAGTCAACTTGTCTGCCGGGCTAATTCAAAATTTCCCTGCCTTGTGTGATACTGCAACCGACCTTCTAACTGTTATACAATTACATGTGACTATTTTCATTGGCTTGATAAATTCGCATTCAGTTCGTGCATTCGGGCAGTTTACGCGCTAACCATTGCAACATAATATTAAAGAGGACGTTCACATTTGAATACGAGAACGTTAACTGTACACTGCAAATTGCGCAATTTTAAAAGCCTCAGTAATTGGATCTGATAACTCTGATGAGTAAACGCCAAGTGTAACGCACACAAAAATTGAATAGATCGACGGGATGATGAGCGAAGCAGAGCGCTCGTGGCCTAGGCGAACCGAGTGATTGGAATCAATCACTTGGTTAAGCAACAACAGGCGCGGTCAGGTACGGGATGGGTGAGCGTCCCGTGACTACCGCTAGTGGCATTTTTCCGAGCGCTTCCGTGCTTCGCAAGGCACGTTAAGCCGTTGGTGCCGGCTGTCATATAATGGCAGTCGTTAAGCCATGTCAGAGGCCTTATGGGCGGCTTGATAACTTCTGACAGTGAGGCCCGCCACTGTCTCACAATCCTCCACCAACCCGGACTTGGCCCCCGTGGTGGAGTATGGCCTAACCTTCCTGCGATGCAGGAAGAGACCCGTGCCCCAGCAGTGGGGACATATAAGGGTTGATAACGATGATGAGCATTCTTTCCTAATACAGTGATATCGTTCCGATGTTAAACCTAACTGCAAAGTAGGTAGTCGGGGCTGTAAGTAATGCAATTTGCTTAAGTCAGATGTCGCTGCCTGTACGTAATACAGAGAATATTGTAAAGAGGTTCGAAATTTCACTGATGCCGTGAGTCGCCCATTGGCTCAATTGGTAGAGCGCTGGTACGGATAGCCAGAGGTTGCGGGTTCGAATCCCGGCATGGGTGAAATTTTTAGCCTCTAAATAGGTTTTTAAATTTGTTCCTTAGCACGGGTTAGTGCATTAAAAATAAAAATAGTGTAATCATGTGGGTACAGTGATATCGTTCCGATGTTAAACCTAACTGCAAAGTAGGTAGTCGGGGCTGTAAGTAATGCAATTTGCTTAAGTCAGATGTCGCTGCCTGTACGTAATACAGAGAATATTGTAAAGAGGTTCGAAATTTCACTGATGCCGTGAGTCGCCCATTGGCTCAATTGGTAGAGCGCTGGTACGGATAGCCAGAGGTTGCGGGTTCGAATCCCGGCATGGGTGAAATTTTTAGCCTCTAAATAGGTTTTTAAATTCTTTCCTATTATTCTGAACATGCTGATACATGTTCTTAATATGTAACTAATCAATCTAGCTGGACCTTCATTACATGTATCATATAAAATATATTCCTTATAGAGATTTGCATACACTGGTGTCTTTCTCCCCCTCCGGCATATAGGCGTAAGCTTATATATGTATAAATTAGCCTACAAGTACTCGCCATGTGTATTCTCTTCTTTAATAACATAATCGCAATGATCAGAAACCGTTTTCAACTACCCTCAGCGACTTCATTCAAACTTATCCATTTCAATATTTTAAGTAAGTAAGGAGTAGTAGTAGTACGCACAGAACATGAAAAAAAACTCTTTTTATGTTCTGCGGTGGTACGCATTTTTTCAATTGTTGATTTTCAATTGTTGATTTTCAATTGTTTCATTTGCGATCTATTTCAATTCATATAGAATACATAATATTTCGTGCTATAATACATATACACAAACTATTTTGTGATATTTTATTACGCAGAAAATGTTGTTAAGTATTAAAAGGAAATACTGGTTTAGAAGTCTGCTCAACCGCAAAAGGGAAAACTTTATTTATTTAATTATATATTATTATGGTCTATAAACTAGATGGAGCCGTATATTAGAGCGCCTAATAGTCGACATCAATAAGACATTGCATCTCGAGTTAATGACCATCTTAGGTACGTCGTGAACATCCGAATACGCATCACTGAACACTAACGATGCGTGACACCGCAAGACAGCAAAAACGCAAGAAATAGCTACTGTCCTGTCTCCTGTCTCCTATGGCTGTAGCAAAGACAAACCGCTCATCCGGAACAATAACTACGCAATTCCACTTTTAAAAAATGAGCTACCTAAGAATTGCGTTATAAATTATACTCCGAAAGGGAAGTTGAACACGAGGAAACATCGACACAATTTGATATCCATTAATTTCTGCCAAATGACGCGTAATGCATTATATACGTACTGATTCAGTCTAGTTTCTGTAGGACGATTGATGGAATGTTTTCCTAATGATGATGATGATATCAAACATTGGCATGATTCCCACGATTCTCTTCCTGCATCGCAGGAAGGTTAGGCTATGCTTCACCACGGGGGCCAAGTCCGGGTTGGTGGAGGATTGTGAGGCAGTTGCGGGCGGGTAATCCTATTAGATTTGCAAAAATGTATTTACGTCGTTGTTTTTCCGGACACGCGAACCATAAAGGCCTGCGCAGACGAGGGACTATCCCCGGGACTTTTTTGTCCGTCCATATAGATCTCTTATAAATTGTATCGAATAACGCACACGAAGGACTAAAAGTACCCCGTACAAATGTCCCTCAAGTTACCGAGGACATCAAGAGACCGGACTGGACAAAAGTTTGGTGTTTTCTTTTAAAACGCATTTTCTTTTTCATGTTCATGTAAATTACAACACAATGTAATCTCAGAATATTTGCTTCCATAGCGTACGCTTCACTCAATTTCCGGGAATCAAATGACCGCACACCGTAGGCGTTGAGTCCGCGACAAGTACTCGGATAATTTTTTTACGATTCAGGGACTTTTGTCCCTTGGGGCAAAAGTCCTTCGTCTGCGCAGCCCTTCAATAGTTGGTACTTGTGTATTAACAAACTTAGTTACAGATTACTTTTCCTCAAACACAAAAATGTTTATTTTATTAATAATTTTAAATGTTTTCAGCTGTTGGGCGACAGAGGAAACAAAACACAGTCATCGGCTAGTTTCTACGACCCTAAGACCAAAGTCTTGTTCTACACTCAGGTAACTACGTCAAACTGGTTTTAAAATGTACACCGTGTTTTTGAAATAATTCAAAATCTGGGAACTCTTCAGTATCAATAATGAAACGAATTCAAGTGTTGTTGTAGTTTTATTACACTTAATTTAGTTGAGAATTTTTAACTTTTGTGTATTGGAAATATTTTCTATTAAATATCAATAAGTACATGTGATTTCTTATGTTACGTTTCCTATATAGTGTTCTCGTATGCAGTAGAGTATAATAACAATAAAAATCAATACTAAAATGGGTTCTCAGGTGTAGCGTTAATTCAATAACACGTATTATAAAGAACATTACCCATTATTTTGATTAAACGTGCTAACTACGGGCTACGGTGCGTAGCTTTCTTGGTTGCTGTCGTAGTGCGCCCGTTGATGTCTTTACAATGAAAGATATTGATATGCACGCGCCACGACAATGTCGTTTGTAACTTAGTTATTATAAAAACTAATATGTAATATTACTTTACCGAGAGGTTGAGAGGCGATTAATACAAATACACAAATCACATACAAGGTACTAAAGTGTAGAAGAGATTATCGATTCAAATTTGCACTGGCTACCCGTCTTTCTAATTAGAAAGACGGGTAGCCAGTGCAAATTTGAATCTATCTTACGATGTTAAGTTGCTGAAGGAAATTTCCTTCAGCAACTTAACATCGTAAGGTTGTCAGGAAGAAATTGCTTTTAACAACAGAGCCGCCAATTGGACACTATACCTATGGCTTCATTTTGTATACGTATGTGTATCTATCTATCTATCTATCTTTGTAATTATTTTGTATTTGTTGTTTTTTTCCAATGTACAATATAGAATACTCTTATTTTATCTTTGTCTAAACACTTTATAAAACATTCTTTAATGGCGGGAATTAATAATTTGTCCTTTTAGGTAAACCGCAACGGAGTCGCATGCTGGAACACCAATAAGCCCTATACTCCGGAGAACAATGGCCTGATCTTCAGTGATCCCAAGCTCTATGAGTTCCCGAACGATCTCAAGGTAAGTTATTTTAGAAGCTCTAGTTTGACCTGAGATTTCCGCACTTGGCGTCAAAGTTGGGCATTGTACGTAGCAAACGTTGAGGTATGTTAACACTTCAGATACTAGGGCTCCCTCACGATGTTTTCTTTCAAGGTTAGCGAGTGGTATTGCTACTATAACTTCACAAATGTACATAACTTAGGATTCGAACCCACTACCTTCCATTGAGAGGCCAGCGTTCTACCTCTCTGCTACCACCACAGTAAGGTACTAATTAGATCCTCTCCGGACTCGTGATTCCGCTGTTGGCACCTCTTGGAGAGAAATCAGTATTCCCGCTGAAGGCTCCATTTTTATTGGTTTTAGATATTTCTGTGGTGGTGTTTTTATATTTCTTTGTCTGGCAAGTAGTGTAAGGTTTACTTGAGTAGACGTGCTCAGAGAAAAAGTGCTTACAACGCTACCCACCTTAAATTATGGGCTACTGTATACAGGGTTATCTCGAAAATGCGCAATTCCTGCAATACGTCCCTTACTGAAAAAACACCCTCGATACTCCAAAGCTTATAGCCTTGTAAAGTCCGTAAACAATACATTCGTTGCAAATCCAACAGTCGAGTAGAATAGTCGAGTTTTCTCAAGTCTGCTACAACCGCTTCCTGATCATTGAATTACATCAAAACTCATTGTATAACTTGAAGCGCGAATTGCTTATTGTCTGTTGCTTCCTAGAGTTAATTTCACTTAAAAGTAACACCTAATGAAAAGTTAGCGTAATAGAAAGAACTAAGTAAATAATAGCACAGGTAATAGTAATTAATCAGTATCATTTATTTAATAATTTAGGCATATAATTTAGTATTGTAGTGTGGTGTCGGGTGAAATTAATAAAAACTATTTTTTGATTGGGCGCTAATGAAGGGGCGTTTCTATGTTTGACAAGTTTCTATAGTTATTATTTTGGGCATGATTGCGTGAGTTACACTACTCCAGCCTATCGGTACAATTTTTTCCACACCTAGGTACCTAGATAGGCCGCCGTCTGTACTCTTAGATTAAGAAATATCTGTGTAATTTCCTTTTTTATATACAATAAAGTGTTCTCTATCTATCTATCTATCCATCTATCTACCTACCTACCTACCTACCTACCTACCTACCTACGTACCTACCTACCTACCTACCTACCTACCTACCTACCTACCTACCTACCTACCTACCTACCTATCTATCTATCTATCTATCTATCTATCTATCTATCTATCTATCTATCTATCTATCTATCTATCTATCTATCTATCTATCTATCTATCTATCTATCTATCTATCTATCTATCTATCTATCTATCTATCTATCTATCTATCTATCTATCTATCTATCTATCTATCTATCTATCTATCTATCTATCTATCTATCTATCTATCTATCTATCTATCTATCTATCTATCTATCTATCTATCTATCTATCTATCTATCTATCTATCTATCTATCTATCTATCTATCTATCTATCTATCTATCTATCTATCTATCTATCTATCTATCTATCTATCTATCTATCTATCTATCTATCTATCTATCTATCTATCTATCTATCTATCTATCTATCTATCTATCTATCTATCTATCTATCTATCTATCTATCTATCTATCTATCTATCTATCTATCTATCTATCTATCTATCTATCTATCTATCTATCTATCTATCTATCTATCTATCTATCTATCTATCTATCTATCTATCTATCTATCTATCTATCTATCTATCTATCTATCTATCTATCTATCTATCTATCTATCTATCTATCTATCTATCTATCTATCTATCTATCTATCTATCTATCTATCTATCTATCTATCTATCTATCTATCTATCTATCTATCTATCTATCTATCTATCTATCTATCTATCTATCTATCTATCTATCTATCTATCTATCTATCTATCTATCTATCTATCTATCTATCTATCTATCTATCTATCTATCTATCTATCTATCTATCTATCTATCTATCTATCTATCTATCTATCTATCTATCTATCTATCTATCTATCTATCTATCTATCTATCTATCTATCTATCTATCTATCTATCTATCTATCTATCTATCTATCTATCTATCTATCTATCTATCTATCTATCTATCTATCTATCTATCTATCTATCTATCTATCTATCTATCTATCTATCTATCTATCTATCTATCTATCTATCTATCTATCTATCTATCTATCTATCTATCTATCTATCTATCTATCTATCTATCTATCTATCTATCTATCTATCTATCTATCTATCTATCTATCTATCTATCTATCTATCTATCTATCTATCTATCTATCTATCTATCTATCTATCTATCTATCTATCTATCTATCTATCTATCTATCTATCTACTTCTAGATTTGTTGATTTGGCAAGGCACGCCACAAAATCCACCACAAATGACCGCGCTTGAAATCACCAATCCGCGTGGTGATTAAGCCCTTACTTTTTGTCGGAGAGAATGTCTGTACCCTACAGTGGGACGTGTATGTATGTATGTATGTATGTATGTATGTATGTATGTATGTATGTATGTATGTATGTATGTATGTATGTATGTATGTATGTATGTATGTATGTATGTATGTATGTATGTATGTATGTATGTATGTATGTATGTATGTATGTATGTATGTATGTATGTATGTATGTATGTATGTATGTATGTATGTATGTATGTATGTATGTATGTATGTATGTATGTATGTATGTATGTATGTATGTATGTATGTATGTATGTATGTATGTATGTATGTATGTATGTATGTATGTATGTATGTATGTAAGTATGTATGTATTTGTATGTATGTATGCCTTGCTATGGCAAGAAACATTACAAAATTTATATGGTTGGGCTCAATTCAACGGTGAACCTCAATTCCTTTAATATTGTATTTGCTTGTTTTCAGGTGGATGACGAAGGTACTCTCTGGGTGCTCATTGACAAGCTGCCCCGGTTCATCTATAAGGGTCTGGATCCTAAGGAGACAAACTATGTCATTTACGGCATCAGCACAGCGGATGCCATCGCCGGTAGTGTCTGCGCAGCATAGATGTTCCAGTGTTACTAAGGCGTGAAGTAGAAAGGCGAAAAAAAAAAACTAATGTCTATTGAAGACTCAAGGATGTTTCATAGAGCTCTCAGGTTATATCGTCGAGTTACTATGAGGTAAAAACGTGCTTATAACATGTCAAGAAGATTTTGGTATTTAGATGACGCGTGTTAAGACTCTATTACGTATGGAATTTAATGATAAGTTTTGTACCTTTGGTTTAGATAGAGCGCGAACAATTATTTTAGAACAATTACAAAATCATGACACATGTAAAGTAAAGGCACTTTTCCCATCTTGTTATTTTGTAAAACTAATTGTATAGTACTTATAAGAATTTTTCTGCTTAAAAACTACGTAGTATTTGGACCATTCATTATTTAATTTTTCGTTTAATATCTTCATATTCGTAATAATTGTGATATCCTGACATTATAACGATAAGTACTTAGTAGATCTCTTTAGTAAAATAATTGTTTAAACGTAACATAAGTAAAATGGTTACTTGAAGACGTGTTTCGCAGAAAATATAAATAGGATATAGACGTATAGCTACTTCAAACCTACTCTGTCTAATAACAATGTCCCAGGCATTACAGCGTCCGAGTGGTCCCTTTAGTGTGAGTGAATATGACGCTGCATAAATCATCTCATTACGTACATGCAAAGGCCATTGTTTTTGAGCTGAATTGAAAAAACGATTAAATTCAGCAATAAAGTACAAAGAAGATTTTAAAGTTTTCAAATTGTTCTTCACTTATTCTCCCTCGTCAATCATAGAGGCTCCACACTTGTTTAGCAACAATTACCTATTTAGTTTTGATACCTTCTATTTCCACTGGGTTTTGCATTTGACTGATGTTCAATTGGTCAGTTGGTTTACGTTATTTTGGTCTGAACAGGATTTCCTAGTTTAGGACCTACCACCATTCAATAGACAAGTTTTTTTGTGATCAAACTAAACTAGTTCTACAACTACTCTAGATCTTGAGTTCGAATCCCTTCCGTGGAACGGCACGCATCATACAAATGAGTTATAGTGTGAAATTCCGTTTAATTTTCCCAAAAGATTTTATTTAAAAAAAAACTATTTTTTGGGACTGCTGTGAGTGAGTAGAGCTTTTGTAGAGAGGTGTACATATATGGGTTTCATAGTCATAGAATGGACTAAATCGATACCCTCATTACCACTTGCGAGAGCAATAAATTTAAGTTCGCTGCACTGCACGCGCGGGGTCACACCACACTTCAGTGCATATTTGCATTAAGAAAGCAAGGCTACTGAGTAAGCGGCTGGCTATTTAAGCGATTAATGCAAACTACAAGGTTTGCATTAATCGCTTAAATAGCCAGCTGCTGTGAGTGAGTAGAGCTTTTGTAGAGAGGTGTACATATATGGGTTTCATAGTCATAGAATGGACTAAATCGATACCCTCATTACCACTTGCGAGAGCAATAAATTTAAGTTCGCTGCACTGCACGCGCGGGGTCACACCTCACTTCAGTGCATATTTGCATTAAGAAAGCAAGGCTACTGAGTAAGCGGCTGGCTATTTAAGCGATTAATGCAAACCTTGTATTCTAGGTTGTTTTGGGAATAAGTACCTAGTACTTATGTAGGAAACGATCCAGGAAGCTGACCGTAAACAGTTTCAGAATGCTGGTAATTGTGCAACAGTTGTTGGTAGTCAGCTGCTCTCCAAAGTAATAAAGTTAATACATTCACAAACATTAACACACGCTCAAAAGCTGTGGAGCAAATATTTTTTTTTTATTTGTAGTCTACATACTGCCCACTGAAGGCTTTCTCAAATAGAGAAGGCTTAATTACCACGCGTGCCCGCGGTGAATTACAGGTTTCCTTTACCGTTAGCGAGTGGTATTGTTACCATAACTTCAAAAATGTGCTTCACTTAGAAAACAATGTTATTGGTATATTCCGTGAGCCGCAACCTTCCGAGCCTTCTCTCTAAAAAAACAGCAAGCATATCAGTCGATCAATCAATAGAGCCACTTAAATTATTTCTGTCCTCGGCAATTCTTTTAAGCTGCTACCATAAATCTGCCTCTCTCTATTTTGGTCCATTAAGCTGCTGGAGCTAGTTCGTAGTCTCCACTCCAGAGCACTTGAATCTCACAGGCTATATTCTCCTCTGCAGATGTGACCAACACCAGCAGCCCGATGCCATTTAAACTAGCTCAGTTTATAGGCTACTATCTGACCCCGCAAACCTCATCCTATAGTTTGCGGGGTCATCTCAATTGAGATCTTTGTCTATATATACGCCAAGTTTCATGTAAGTCCATTCAGCCGTTATTGCGTGTTTGAGTAACAAACATCCAAACATGTTCACAAACTTCACATTTATAATATTATTAGGATTTCAGTCACTTTAGTTCTATGGCGAATTGTATATTTCCACTAGATATTTAAAATAGAATTGCAAATGAAAATAGGCTACTCGCAGCAAAAACAGCGCTCTCAATGTCAAGAGCGTCATTACGAAATAACAATAGAGGCGTTATCGCTCGATAGCTGGTCGCTCAGCGGGGTCAGCATGTACTTTGTTGAGGTCGATGCAGTGACATCAATGAGCAGTGTTTCTCGTTCTCGTTGCACTGCGTAGAGCGAGATGGCGCAACTTTTTATCGCTGTATCGGGACGGTAAGGCTCGAGGAGTCTGCTAGGCGGCCGCTGGGCCGTCGAGAGCCACTCTCTGTCGAGGTATCGCTCGGAGAACACGGCAACATGGCGCCCAAGGTCAAGTCGGAAAAAGTTGGCATTGTCGGAAGGTGAGTGACTTGCTTTCATTATTTTGCCGGTTGATTTCAATTCAGAGTACATATTCAAAATATTTAACTGAGTGATTATTCAATAATACAAGAGTTAACGCCTGTTTTCTAGTCGGTTTTTATGGAATTGAATTTGAAAGCTGAAGGTTATTTGTTTCTCTAAAAATATTATTAAAATTGTGTGTGCAGTTTGTTATTACGTAATTAGGTTGCATTCATTTGGTGGATGTTTAATTACTGCGGTGAAACACAGTCTACAAATTGAATTTTACTAATCGTATTGTAGGTTGGTAGGCAGACCACCGACACGATGGTCAGACGACATCGTGAGGGTTGCGGGTCAGAAATGCATCAGATTAGCACAGGACCGTGAGGAATGGCGCTGTAAAAAGAACGCCTATGCCCAGCAGTGGGTTGATGTGGGCTGATTATAGATAGATAGAATCGTATAGTAAATTACTCTCCCATACTTTTTTGTCTGAGGGGACGGTATTGCCCTGTAGTGGCTGCGACTTTTATTTAATACTTTCCAATCGCTTGCAATACAAAACCATACATAGGTTACTATACTTACCTACCTTCCGATATTCCGGAAGGGTAGGCAGAGGCTAGGATTTCTACGTGCCACGATTCTGACAAACATATCTCTTATTGAAATCATGAACTTTTTAAAATCATTAGTCGCTAAATGCATGCACGCCAGTTTCAGGTTATTTATATCTTCCCTTTCACAAATAAACACTTCATTTGGTATAGGTACGTCCACCTGCGACATCCCTTACCGGTCTCTATCTCTAATCATTTTCCTTCATCATGTCCTTATGTCCAAAGTAACGCAGCATTCCTTTATCAATTTTAATAAGTTACAATATACTTAGTTAATTACTTAGTTACAAAATTTAGATATTTTGTTTAAATATCTATGTAATTCTATTGTTATTCACATTAAAGATTTTTTCATATAGATATATCTCTAAATAATAGACTTAATACGTTATAATAATAAATTAATCTCAGAATACAATAAAATGTTTACTTTTTGCTTGCAAGTTTATTCTATAACTCAACACATCAAAATGGTAGAATAAGCCTAAGCGTCCAGGGTTGCTATTATGCGTTGAAGCGTTCCAGTATCAAATTTCTAGTTCTCCTATCAGGCCCAGTTTTGCGATCACGACTGCCGAAACTAAGGGTTTGATGTTTGGCATTAACGCCATACAGTTTCCTTCTTACATAGGCAGTCCAATAGGCAGATTGTCTGACACTGGCCACAAAATTTAATCGATACCCTCATCATTATCGACCAAATGAACTCCAACTCGAAGGGTCTGCGGTTTTCCGTCAGACCGAATTTACACGTTCAGTTTGGTGTCAGTCAATTCTATCAGTCTAGTTAGACTGACGACAGACTGATTGTCTATTCAGTGGACTGATGGACTAGACTGACGGATTTTTGAATATTTTGATGCTTCATCAGTCTGGCATCAATCCGAGCTTGATCAAGGTCACGAACTGAATTGACGCCAGACTGAACGTGTAAACTCCGTCAAGGAGATCCTGGATTCACCTTCTACTCTTATTATTATTACCATTATTACCATCGCACTCATTGAGACCGTAAAACTAATAAACCTAAGAAACCGAAAGGTCCGAATTCCGCATAGGTACAGATGCAGGGTCTTGCTCCCATAATAATTAATACAATTGGATCAAATGTTGTCAGTCTAAGAAATAAAGTTACCGGTTATTTATTTTTTTCTTCTCTCTCAATACGATATTCAAATACAAAAGTTCATTTGATACTAATGAACTTTGTGAAATGGATTGAACAATCCGATCACTAGTGGGTCTAAACATAATTCGCTTTCTTCAGAGAGTAGATAATTACAAAGAGCAGACAATTAGTATTAGTACTAGTACCTATATCCACTATTTACTATACTTAGTTAATAAATTTAGTGGTCTACTACTGAATTGAAATTATTATATAGCAGCTTATAGCAGCATGTTAAGAATGTAATCAATCAATCGGCCTGTACACATGAGTACAGGCCGATTGATTGATTGCTGATTGATTGGTTGAATAAATTGACGCCTATGGACACTGCTGTACATAGGCATCTCCAAGGCACGCCACTTCCCTCCACTTTCCGCCTTGTAAATAAAGAATTTATTGTATTTACAATCCCATCACAAATTACTGTTTTGATTCAATTCACTTCCCCATCATCTTACTTCGTGAGGTTTATCTTAAATCTTCACGCAAGAAGAACAAGGGTTAAAAACAAACAGATAAGAATGTACTATTGTTTATTAACTCCTTAATAAAAATTACATAATTATAACGCAATTTACTAGTTAGTAAACATTTTTTTCCGGTACACCAGAGCAATTTGGTAGAAAGGAGATACGTGAAACATTTGCATGGATACCTACCCATATTATTTCTTCATTCAGATGACAAGACGGCCGCTTGACAACTTTTATGTTTGGAAATTATATACATAGTTTCACGCCATTGCAAACGGACACTGCAAATAATAATATGATAGCGGAAAAGTGAAATCATATTCTGTGTAGCGCAATGTTAGCGGTATCTAACAGATATAAGATGTAAATAGAATATCACAGATAGAGGAAAACGCAACATATTATGCGGTTTTCATCACCGCGGTAGGTATGCATGGGCAATATGGGCATGCGTCAGTGTGCTAAAGGCGTGTACCTACTTTGAAAAAAGTTTGCTCTGCCTTGTGCATTTGACAGATTCACACTAGCGCATTAGTTCCATCCATTTCAGCCTATTGCAGTCCACTGCTGGACATAAGCCTCCCCCAGGGTGCGCCACAAGACCCAATCTCCCGTTTTCGCCATCCAGTCACCAACCAGCCACCTTTTTCAGGTCGTCGGTCCATCTGGCCGGAGGGCGTCCTATACATTAGTTGCATTAATAAAATTAACAGAAAACATGAGTCCCCGTTTTCTACGGCAGTTGGGTAAAAGAAAGATTCGGTTGGAATAAAATATGGGTCTTCCCCATTACTGCAGCGCGTCAGGTACACACCATTTGAAAACGAATAGATTTAATACTGCATACAATGAAGAGGGTGGAGCACAGAACATTGTTCTGTGGGGTGGAGCACTAGCAGCATCCTATTCCCAAGTATCATTGGAGAAAAGTTGACTGCCTCATGCGCAGACGCATGTGCGTCGATCGCCGATCGACAAAACATTCAAATTAGTTTTCGTTCTACCGCCTGCGGTTGACTGGTAGAAAATGCTTATGGCATTAAGTTCGCCGCATTGTAAAATTTTATGGTGCAATAAAGTATTAATAATAATAATAATAAATCTATTGAGTCTCTTTATTACCTTGGTTTAGTTACTAATATATGCCAAGTATATCTAAAACTAACAGTTTTAGATTTGTTTTATTCAGAAATAAATATACGAAAAATAATAAAATATATTGCGTGTTTAGCAAAAACGACGTGTTTTGCTTTCATTTACTTCGGGAGCCTTAGCGGGAATCCGACTCACACTTAGCCGGTTTTGTTATTCAGTACAGTCTAATTAGTCGGACATATGCATAATATGTATACACACTGAACGCTGAAAATTATTACAACATTACTTATTTCGTGACATTGGATCGTGTTTCATGAATAATATGTGGGAGTACCAAGTAATTGTGTTGCTTAGTAACATGGCTTTGATGATAAGAATTCTACCAGTTCTATGTACTTACTAACCTACATTATACTCGTAAGTGTCTAAACCAGTTTGTGGCTACTCACTACATGAAAGCCTACATCTTAGGCAGTACTCACTCACAGACTGGATAGAAGTACCTACAAATTCTTTTTGTACAGTTTGTAAGTCTTGTAGCAAATTATTTTTTACATATTTACATATCCTTAGATGGTGTGATTCAGACTGAATATTCTTTTTAGGTGACTCCGATTTAGTTAAATCTGAGTCCTAGAAATCTATGCCAAAACATAGGGGATATATCTATCATGCCTTACTTAGGCCGTGTTCATACCAAACGTAGTTAGCTGCCGAATGTGAGCCCCAGTGTAAATGTAAAAATAAACGGTATTTTTTGTTCTCAATAATATATGCTGACAATACGCTGTAGCTATAATACGCCAATGGTGTGAACAAAACAGTCGGCTTGTATACGTTCACACCATATGCGTACGCTGAGTGGCTGACTATTTTTGACATAAAAAAACTCAGTGGTTTGAGTTTACCGCAGTATACTCGTATTCAATATATTCGCGCGTATATTTGCGCGTACTTTTGCAATAAAAAATTCTGTGTCGTACCTACATTATGAAATACATAACGTCTGTTTCGTGCAAAATTCTTGAGTTGAATTCTTGACGCCGCGGGGCGGGCCGGATCCAATACGGTGACATTTAGCTTCGTAGCCAATCAGCGTCCGCGGCGCGTAATCACGCGCTATATTAATCGGCCGCCGAATGTCAGCGTCTACGCATAGCGTAGTAATGTATTGTCAGTTAGATGTGAACGAAAAAGGGAATATGTATGGAAATACAATAAACTACGTAAAGCTCGCTCACTTTCGGCGGCTGACTGTCGGTTTGATGTAAACTCAGCCTTATATCAGTTTTTGTGAAACTATAATTTCTGAGAAAATCGATCGGTGATATGAGTCCAGCAAGCCAGCTACTGTTTTAAAATACGCTTTTTTCGCTGGTATCTCAATCTGGGGAAAGAAAGTGATTAATTAGTTAGGGCGAAGCCACAAGGTATATTTATAGAATGAATTCATAGATTCTATCCATCAAATTTATATCTACTTCCTTTCGAAAATTTAATTATACTTAATAAACGGTAGGGTATTTTATTCGAATAACGACCAGTTTTAATTTCTGGATTGTACAAATAAATTTATACAAAGAGTTCTACCATTGAATTTCAAATTCAATGGTACTACACATAATACCTACTAATGATAATGATCTGAGATTTTTTTACCTGTAGCTGTAGCACGGAGGACGTTAGGTACCAATTCTCTTTGCAGAACATTTTCCTGTAGTCTCCCCTCACTGCCCTATCTAAGGTTTTATCTTTACTTCACGTGAAGATATCAATGCCTCCGTACCGATTCCAGTGGTCTGATCGGCCGCTCGTGGGCGATGCTGTTTGCGTCGGTCGGCTACCAGGTGACGGTGTTCGACATCGTGCCGAAGCAGGTGTCTGACGCCCTGGACGACATCAAGACGCAGCTCAAGACTCTGGAGAAAGATGGTCTGCTGCGTGGCACACTAAATGCTGAGGAGCAGTTCAAGTGTATCAAGGGTGAGTGACTGCTTGCTGGAAGCGTTAGTTATACACTCAATTTTTGCAGCTGTCAGTTGGTCGAAGTGCAATACGAAAAAATCAACTGACAGCTGTGAACTGAGAAACCGGGGGTTAGAATGTAAAGGGTTGGTGAAAGAGACATGAAGAAAAAGTGAGTAAGCACTTCATTGTCACACAAACACAATCAACTTTTGTTAAGTGCTTACAGATAACAAGCACTTTACTGATAACGATAGGGTTGTGGGTATTTGCAAAATTCATAGAACGCATGCAAACAACTATTAAGTGTCTATGTTACTTCAGTCTTTAGATAATATACCTACAGAAGTGGTTTTTGATATAAGAATAATTGTCACCTGTTAGCTATAGTCAAGTGGTTGAATTATTAGTTTATCTCTCTTTAAGGGGAATCGTCTAAAACTTCTGTTTGTTTTGGCTGATAAGAGACTGTTTGTTTAAGTTGAGTTGAGAAAACGAAAATTATCTCGTTATTACGCAATGAGCAGATTATTGAATTCGTTGTAATGAGGTACCTATATCTTCATAAAATCTATAATATTGAGAAAATAAATATTTGTTATGCCTCGTTTCATATATTATAAATAATAGAGATTTCCCAAGTTGTAGTACTTCTCAAAGCTCTTGCGATAGAGGTTGCCGGGATAGTCGCAAGTGGTCAATCCTGGTCACTTCTGCTGCCACTTCTGGCTACAAGCGCTACCTATTTCTAAAATAGATTACTTTTAGTAATAAGGCTACCGTCTGTACTGGTGTAATTTCCATTAATATGAACAATAAATTGTTCTTTGCCTCTTTTCATCTATCTATTTGCTACTTCTACTTCCATCTCCAGGCACTACCAACCTTGCCGAGGCGGTAAAGGACGCTGTATTCGTCCAGGAGTGCGTACCTGAGAGCCTGGAGCTCAAGAAGAAGGTTTTCGCTGACCTGGACAAGGTCGTGGGCGACCAAACCATCTTGTCCAGCTCTACCAGTACCACTCTGCCGTCGCTGTTCTCAGAGGGGCTGAAGCATAAGTCTCAGGTAAGAGTAACGGTCCTATTTCACAGAACTAATGTTCACTGTTTACTATTGTATAATGTAAAGTCGATTAACATATTAACATGTTGGAAGACTCGGCTACACAATGTAAGTACGTCAAATAGTAATAATAAACGATGCATTGTGCTTTTATGAAAAGCCGCCGGGGTAACATTGGCTTATCTAGGGTTATTTTTCAGGGATTAAGGGGGAAAGGGTAACAAGGGAGAGGGGGCGAGAATGGGTTCAGTCCAGGTGTACCAGATTCCACGTTTGTAATTTACGGAATCCTTGTGAGGTGGGTGAGTCTCTAAAATGCATAGTTGTTCAATAGAGTCATATTAGTCCGGTAATAGTAGTTTGATTCACACTATCGGTAGTCTAGTAACCAATCGCATCGTTATTCGGTCTTCTTCACGAGAGATGCCTATTTATTGTGCGCGCGATACACCCCTGGAATGACATTGTACTGCTTTGCTTTGTAGACTACCAAATTGAGGCAAATATCAACCATTGTCGTGCTTATTTCATTCTATTGAAAAACTATGTATAAGACTCTTGGGCCAGACCACGAGATTGTGTTGTTATTTATTGACTCCCAGTTTCCACTACCCTGATGCGGAGTGCTGGTAGCCATCGTTATTACGCTTCCCTTACATTCGGGAGATCGTGGATTCGAATCCCGGCATGTACCAATGGTTTCGTTTTCTAAGTGACGCACTGGCCATGTCATGTAGTTGCAATACCAACAACTACGTGACATATAGTAGGAGACTAGCAGTACATAAAATGTACTCGTAATAGTAGTACCATTCGCCAACCGTGAAGGAAAACATCGTGAGGAAACCGTAGTGCCTGAGCTTTGTACATACCTCAGCATGTGGCATTCTACGTAGCAAGTATATTTAAAAGTATACTTTTATTGTATAATATGCAGTGATTAGTATCGCGACTATTAGTGATTGCACTGTATATTAGTATCTAATCTAATCTACAGTGGCGCAAATCTGAGGTCTAACCATATAACTATTAACTATCCTCAGGTGAAAAAAGCGGTGGTAGCGGAGCGGTGTAGAACGCCGGCTTCTCAATCGGGAGGTGGTTGGTTCAGACCCCGGTATATACCAATGAGATTGTCTTATACGTTACGTACATTTGTGAAGTTATAGTAGCAATACCACTCGCTGACTGGTGAAGGAAAACATCGTAAGGAAACCCTAGTGTCTGAAGTGTTAACGTACCTCAGCGCTTGCTATGCACAATGGCTAAGCGGAAATCTCAGACTAACTAAGTAACTAACTATCCCAGTGTTGCGACCCTAGGAGAAAATAGCTCAACCTTAGTTAAAAAAGTTGCTAGATACCAATAAAACAAGGCTGCCTAAAGTGGCTAAACAAAATAACCGCTTTTTTCACTTCTTTTCGATAAGATGTTCAGATGTTTCTCTTTAATTACAAAAATGACCGAGCCGAACTGTTAGTAAGCGTTCAAAAACATAAAAAAGTAGGTAACTACGTTTATTGCCATATTAAACAAACTTACAAGAAATCGTTACGTTTCAAATAGGTATAGGTACTTCTTTACATTATAAATTAATGGAACATTATAACTTTTATAAAATGATATGAAAAATGAATAAAAGTGGCTAGAAATAGTAGCTACAATATTTAGCCACCAAAATATTTTTTTTTGTAGCTAACCATTTCGGAAATGTGGCTAGATCTAACTATAAAGTGGCTAAAGTGGCAACACTGAACTATCCCCAGGTGATCGTCTCCCACCCCGTAAACCCGCCGTACTACGTGCCTCTGGTCGAGATCGTGCCGGCTCCCTGGACGAACCCCGAGGTGGCCAAGAAGACGCGCGAGATCATGGTCGAGATCGGACAGGAGCCCGTCTCCTTGTCGCGGGAGATCGACGGCTTCGTTCTCAATCGTATCCAGTGAGTTGATAAAGTTATTGAAACGATAAACGTTTACCGGGTGTATTTTAACTAAAAAAAATATTTGTTATAACAATTGCCTCGAGCCATAGCTCGTAGCCCCGGCTGCCTGAGTGATCTTAAACGATCACGAAGGTTAAGCAACATAGGGCGCGTTCAGTGCATGGAGTGACCGTCTATGACTAATGCTAGTGTCATTTGTCCGAGCGGTTACGTGCTTCGCGATTGGTGCCGGCTGATAGATGGCGATAGATGGCAGTCGTTAAGCCAAGTCACAGGCCTTAGGGCGGATTGAAACTTTTGACAGTAAGACCAGCCACTAGCCTTTCAAATTTCCACAAATCTGGACTTGGCCCCCCTGGTGGAGTATGGCCTATACCTTCCTAAGGGAAGAGACCCGTGCCGCTCGGTGGGGACATGATGGTTTGATTATGATGATTTTTTTAATTGACCATGCCTGAAAAATCAACAGCTTTGAGAATATTGAGGTTCAAAGCAGAACATTTCATTTTTTTCAGGTTTGTATCTAGTGAACATTTCTTACGAAGAAACTTCATCGAAAATTTTAAGCTTTAATGTTAAAAGCTAATTTGTTAGATACTTATGTCCGCAGTGTTTGAAACACCCATTCAATAGGATCGTAAACAAGCGTCGTGCTGGTTTAGATTAAAAATGAATTTTGTACAAAAAAATTGTTTATTAGTACCTAGAAAGGTCACTTCATCTATCTAGCGTAGCTGAGAGATTCCACTAGAAGCTGTATAAAACAACTGGCATACATGTAAGTATAACACCTAGTCTTCCTCCGTCTCCAGGTACACAATATTCAACGAGGTGTGGCGGCTGGTGGAGGCGGGCATCGTGGACGTGCAAGACATCGACAAGGTCATCTCGGAAGGTCTCGGCATGCGCTACGCCTTCCTCGGCTCCCTAGAGGTCGCGCATCTGAACGCTGAGGGGATGCAGAGCTATATTGACAGGTAGACAACTGATAAGTCCGCCTATTGAACAAAATTTTTGGTGTAATAAATATGTTTAATAATTATAGATAGAGAACACGTTTTTGAGCCTATATAAAAAAGAACATTGCACAGATATTTCTTGAACACAATACTCTCCCCAAATAAATAACTAATTGATAAGAAAGACAGTTCAATGAGGACTGCCAAGAACAGAAAGAAGTGAAGGCTTGTCTGTAAATATTATTTTATAAGAAGATGGTGATGATGAGGGTAATACCAAAAAAAAAAATCTAGAAGGAGTTCAGCGAGGAGCAGGGCAATTTTAATACTAAGTTGTATCTCTCCAAGTTGCATCAAGAACTCTAGTGGGTAGTAACATCTGAGATAGAGTGTTTATCATTAGTTCGGATGACATCGTTTTACCTGTAATGTAACGCACTAGTAGGCTCAATATTATAGTGTAAGGAATGTATTGTATTGGTTTTATGAATAAAACTACCTGTGCCCCGCGGTGTCACCCGCGGTTTGTTAGGGAAAATAATTTATTTTCCCATGGGGTTAACATATTTTTCCCGCAGTAAAAGGTAGCCTATGTGGGGTGTCAGATAACTCCATACCAAATTTTATTAAAATCACCCCAGCCGTTTAGACGTGAAGTAGTAGCAAACATACACACTCAAACTTTCGCCTTTATAATATTAGTGTGACATGATTACTGAATTTATTTATTTATGAGTTCTTGTATCTTATTAGTAAACACCAAATCGTTACAGACCTAAAGACAACCTTTCACAACGACCTCTCTAGCATTATCTTAAATTCATTTCATTCAAAACTTTTATCCCATCCACAAATAAATCACAGTTAGGGGCTGCTTCAACCCCTTCAATCAATCCATTAAATCTTTAACCTATTTCAGGTACGGAGAGACAATCTATAGTGTCAGCAAGTCAATGGGTGAGATCCCTCGGATGACCCAGAATCCAGCTGCCCCCTCCATTTGCAAGCAGCTGAACGAAATGGTGCCCTTGGACAGACTGCAGGAGCGACGTGCTTGGCGTGACGCTTGCCTTACTAGGCTGTCTCTGTTAAAGAAGGAGATGAGCAAAACATACAAAAAGTGAAGCCATCGTGACCGTCATCCAAACGTTTGTTTAATTTATAATGGTTTTTCTTTATAAATTGTTGATTGTTATGTTATAAAAAAATATGCAAGGAAAATCTATTTTGTTTTGTTTTTGTGGTTGGCTTGATGGTCCACATTGGAATTCTTCGTCCAAAGAACCTCCTCCTTTTTGGGAGTCGGTTTAAATGAAAGAAAGATTTTACTTCAATGTAAAAAGACCGACTTATTTACAAAAACACGATTTCTTAAAACACTCTTCAAATACCTACAGAAGTAAGCTACAAATTGAAAATTTGTGAAACTCAGATCAATCTTAACATCTTAGTCGCAAATTCAACTTTAAAGTAACTGAGTAGAGTGCACGTATGTAATTCTGGTTTGTTCCCAACGAGTCACACCCCAACGAGTAATTCAGTGTGACTGGTTGGGAATTTTTTATGTAAAAATTCCCAACGAGTCACACCCTCGACAGGGGTGTGACTCATTGGGAATAATTTATTCCCAACCAGTCACACTGTTACTCGTTGGGATTTTTTTTATTCCCAACGAGTCACACTGTTTACTCTTGTCTAGTACAATGGACGTTTTCGAATTTTCGAGAGATGGGTATATAAACAGAGTGAGAGATAATAGATACTGTGTCTGACCTCGAGTAACCTGTGTCAAGGATTTTAAAAGAAAATATTACCTTGCATTTATCGAAGGTTTATTATTACAATCATTATAAATCAACAAATAAAATATAGCAGAGCACTGACTGGCTGACATCACTCACTTTGGCATGGCATCCCTCTCTCGTGAGACAACCGGGCATATCCACCAATCGAGAAGCTCGACGCGAAAAAACGGGATCGGGTCTCGGCGGGGTGCGGGCGGGGTAGCGAGGAAGCGCGGCGTACCCAATTTTAAACGTATAAAAAAACAGTTTTTTTATAATTAAACACACTCGTTTAATTATTTTTTATGAAGCCCATTTCAAAATTTTGTGTGTTTTCTTGAGAAAAAATTACAAGTATACGACAAGGAAAAAAAAAACGACTAAAGCACTAACCGTTGATTATCCAGGTATTGTTTCTTGGAAAGCAAAGTACTTCGTATTTAATTTAATTTATTTAATATTTAGGAAAACTAGTGACTAAGCAAACATGATATTACAAACAAGTTAAGTAAGTAAGTATTAAGTAAGTATTTTGCTTTGGCGGCGACCGTTTATGTACTTACCGAAAACTAGTACATCTAGTTTTTATCGGTCTATACTGTGGACGTTAGGATGATATCGTCATTCAGCAAAATGAATAATATAGGGACCTACTGGTTTATGAAAATTATATATTTTCTCTCAACTTGACACACTTTGTTCGAAGAACAGGAAGGCTCACTTCCTGGATCTACCTGTCTCACTCTTATGATCAACCTCTGTATCGCGATGTGAATATCGATAAGGTCCATTGATGTTGACTAGCTCTAGACAGGTGTGACTCGTTGGGAATTTAAAATTCCCAACGAGTCACACCCCCAACAGGGGTGTTACTGGTTAGGAAAAAAAAATTCCCAACGAGTCACAGTGTGACTGGTTGGGAATTTTTACAAAAAAAAAATCCCAACCAGTCACACTGTTACTCGTTGGGGTGTGACTCGTTGGGAACAAAGGGTAATTCTTATGGCCGCCACTATACAGGTCGTGCTTAGTGTGGGGACCAATGTTAAAACACCACTGTGTACCTATTTAACTACCTATTCTTAAGTAAAGGTTGATGTGCTGTCCACTGTACGTTTCGAATGAAAGAGAATTGAAAGGATGCCGCGTCTTCGCCCCGTCATCATGCCACGTCCTACCTGTATGACTTGCAAAACCCTCCCCACTTTGTAGGTACACCTTTTGTATAAAGGTATCGACTGTATCATAAACGTGGTTGTTTCTAATCGTATTGCCCAATACCTGCACTTCTGAGACGCATTTTTCCTACGTGGACGCGTAAGTGGAAATCAAATTATATCGGCCAAGTTACGGCCAAGAGAGCACATAACATCGCGATAAATGTTTTATCTCATTATAGACTGGCGCCATCCCGCTTTATTTCACGGCGGTAAGCGAGATGCCGCTACCCGATAGTGGGATAAAACTTTTATTTCGACCTTGTGCTCCCCAGCAGGAGAAATAAACAAACTGGTCAAGTACGAGTCTGGCCACTCGCAGTACAGGGTTATACACTTTATGAAAGTAATTTTCAATAGATTTGTACGAAGTTTTCCTTTTATAAGTTAGTCGTTTAGGTAGGTCACAGAACATAAAATGTTCTGTGAGGTAGGTACTCATAAACTTGTAAGGCCTACTAAGCCGAGCCCTGAATTTTTTCACCAGATGCAAGCTATGGTGTAGGCTCAGAGTAGGTATGCGTAAGCCATCTTAGGATCTATTTCTATGTTTAGGCGACAAAAACAAACTATCAACCTTTGTAAGTCCCCATGCATCCCCTGCATCGCAGGAAGGTTAGGCCGAACTCCACCACGGGGGCCAAGTCCGGGTTTTTGGAGGATTGTAAGACGCGTCTGTTGTTGCTTAACTCAAGTGATTCCAATCACTTAGACCACGAGCGCTTCACTAAAATTAATTTGCATCCCTAATTTAGGGTGGTATCCTTTTTAAAGGTAAGAGAGAAAAACAGAAGAGGGCTATAGTTACCAAACAGGTGTACAAAAGAAAGAATTTCATTTTATTTTATGCCTACCGTATTCTCGGCTTGAATTTTTTAAAATTTGCGTGAAAATTTCAGCTCTCCGTGTTAGAGTAGGTACTGTTGCTAGTACCATTTTGTTAGTACAGATTTTCGTCCATAGGTGTCGCTAAATCAATTGTCACATTTAGCGACACCTATGGACGAAAATCTTTCTATTTTTTACGTATTTTTTATTGTTTTAACCACAGATAACCATCCTGAACTCTGATTTGCTACTCAACACTAGATGGCGCACAAAGTTAAAAGAAAAACTTTTTGGAAAACGGAAAATACTTCATACAAAAAACGTCGACGACAGGGACCATAGAACAACGGAACGAAGCCAACACAAAATCGAGGGCCGAAAGGCGCGATTTCCCCCATTCTCACGTACCTTCTGTGTGGCCCAAACTGTTCAGAGGCCAAACAGCTCAGAATAATTTATTGTTCTTACTCAAAAACTATTATTCTGAGCCCAAACTCAGAATAAGAATATTCTGAGAGCCCAAACAGCCATTCCATAGACTAGGCAGAACTATGTACCCGTTTATTTTAAAAGTAGACGTAAGACTTGGTAAGCTTACTTTTGGCATTACTTTTGGTTTTAGTCGGCTTCTATCTGTCATGTGCCTGTCAATGGCTTGCTTGTGAAATAAAAAAAAGATAAATCTTTGTGGTGTACAATCATATCTCTTCGATTTATATTTTATTTACATTTTTCTATTAGCATTAGAAGGCAAACGACATTTTTTAGAACTATGTTTATTGCTGACATCGGTTGTAAACATCTTCGGAAATGTGGCGCTAAGCTATGGAAATTGTAAAGTGAAAAGATTGCAAACGAAATTCTGCAGAGAAGGCCTTGCCGAGCGCATAGATTTACGGACACTATTCCAAATGTGTTGTTTCAATAGATAATGGATCCAAGAATGTGCAGGAAATTGAGCAGTAGTGACAGTCTTCCAGAGGCCGAAAATGTGGAGTATGAGATATCAAACGTCATTGCACCGCAAGAGAGCGACTACCAGTTCCCGCTGGAGGGCAGCCCGGACCCGCAGTCAGTCACTTGGCTGGACGACGACCAAATCGACGAACTAGATCTTGATTTAGACCAAACTAATCTATTTTTTCATAGAGTTGATAGTGCAGATATAATTTATAGAAGTAAAAAGAAAAAATGCAAGATGGTTGGAAAATATGTGATGGGGGACGTACTGGGTGAGGGCTCCTACGGAAAGGTGAAGGAGATGCTGGACTCTGAGACACTATGCCGCCGCGCCGTCAAGATACTGAAGAAACGGAAGCTCCGGAGAATACCGAATGGGGAACAAAATGTCCAGAGAGAAATTCAATTACTGCGAATACTTAGACACAAAAATGTGATAGAACTAGTCGATGTTATGTATAATGATGAAAAGCAGAAGATGTACCTTGTTATGGAGTTCTGTGTCGGTGTTCTTCAGGTGACTACTGCCTTTCAAATTGCTTTTCCCTTAATGCTTTTTAGGTTATAATCTAGTTGAAGGTTACCACCTATGATAATCTTATTATACCTATTACCAGGCGGTCTTAGTGATATGCCATTGATAAACATGATTTAGGCTTAGATTGCAAAATCTATTCTTTACTTTAATTACAAAAATTGTTGTTATATTGCCATAAAAATCTAATATCTAACTAACGCCTAGAAATAATTTTCAGGATATGCTGGAACAGTGTCCGCAGAAGAAGTTTCCGCAAGCGCAGGCACATGACTATTTCACACAGCTGCTGGACGGACTGGAGTACCTGCACGGTCAGGGGGTCATTCACAAGGACATCAAGCCTGGGAACCTTCTGCTGACACTAGATCAGACACTCAAAATCACCGACTTTGGGGTCGCTGAAGTGAGTAAAATTCAGCAGGCAGAATTTAGAATGTAGCTGAGAGCATGTCATAATTGAATTTAGGTGGTTTCCATTTCGTAAATTTCTGTCTTCTATCGTTCAGTCGGTATAAACAATGTTTATAGTTCCAAATAAAAGTAATTCAGATATGATCCAACAATGTTGAATCAGTTAATTCTTAGAATTAAAAAAAAATAACTGAGACCAAATGTGTATCCAAATCATATCTCCATTTGGATTCCTATACTCTCCTAGCTCAATTACTATTCCTAGATACTAATTTATTTAACTCAGTTTATTTGTCTCTCGCTTACACAATATACTAAGATAGCCCTACGCCTGTAGTTCCACATTTTAATTCAACTATTGCTGAGCCACTTTGAATGTGCCAATTAAGATTGGCACATTCAAAGTGGCCAAGTTTACCATAGACTGGCATTCAAATATCTGTTAGGTAGAATGTCCTCATTGTGATTCAACATTTTATGTGGGCTTAAGTAATATGGTGCTGTATGAATCAGTATGTAATTTACAAGATACAAGGTTACTCTCTGTTGGAAGCAACACCTATTAAGTTGTCAAGCTGTACAGGTTGTCTTCTGAGGACAGTTGTTTCAAAACCTTATATTGCATGCCTCGTGGCTTTTTAGAGTTTGTAAAACTTTTTTAAGTAATATTTAAATAATATATTATAGATAGATAGAGAACACTTTATTGCACCACCAGAAAAGAATACAGCCATGATTTCTTAAATCTAAGTAATGTTATACAATTGGCGGTATTATCGGTAAGAGCGATCACTTCCAGACAACTTTTGGAACCTTTTGCAAAATTTGGCGATTTGGAATGTGGAACTCTCAGTGGGCTGGTCTTACTAGCAGTGAGGCATTTTTTTTTGTTTTAAGTATTCAACCAAGAATAAAAATTAAAAAACAGGTCGAATATGGGTCGGCCTTGTGCACCACGTTTTTACAATTGTGCAGTAATCATATTTCCTTGAACCTGCCTTATAGGTATTTTACTTCTTTAATATTTGTTAGTCAATCTGCTGTAACAAGAGTAAGCACATATTCTGTGAAAATTTCCACTGGCTACCTATTATGCTTCATAAGAAAAAGATTTATACATCAGACAGACATACATAGGCATATTGGCATATTGATCGTACTGTTGGCGCATGGAATCCTAAAACGAGTAACTTGATATGATTTTTGTGCACAAACATAATTTTGTTTTGTACCTATCAGCTAAATTGTTATTTTATGCTAACAAAGAGTTACCCAACTTGTCCTTGAGCTCAGCGTATTGTAAAGTAAATACCTACTAGGTGTGTAATAAAATTAATCTGGTTTTGCTTTATTATTCCAGGCCTTAGACATGTTTTCTTCACATGACATCTGCTACTTGGGCCAGGGGTCACCGGCCTTTCAGCCACCTGAAATTGCAAATGGGGCTGACCAGTTCTCAGGGTTCAAGGTTGATATTTGGAGCAGTGGAGTGACTTTGTAAGTTTCCACGTTTTAATAAATATACTCCTTATTTCTACTTTAACTGCCTGTTAATTGCTTTAATCGGTTAATTTGATGGGACAGAAGAAAATCGATACATACATAACCTCACGCCTGTATCCCAGAGGGGTAGGCAGAGACCAGGGACTGCCACCTGCCACGATCCTGACAGATCACCTTCGCTTCATCAACGTTCATAAGTCGTTGCATGCACGCACGCCGGTTCCGGGTACTTTTTATCTTTCCCTTTGCTAATACATCCCTTATTTGGTCGCTGTAAGTCCGTCTGGGACGTCCCTTACCACTCACATTCGCAATATATATTTGTTTAGTCACTCTTTCTTCCTTCAACCTTTCCACATGTCCAAACCAGCGCAACATTCCTTTCTCAATTCTAGTCACTACATCCTCTTTCAGTCCACAACATTCTCTAATCAGACTATTGCGTATCCTGTCATTCAAAGTAACACTACACATACTTCTCAAGGACCTCATTTCTACTGCATTATCTATTAGAAAATCAATGTTACAGGAAATAGCTATTATCATGCTGCAATATTAAGCTCACCGTTGTATGTGTTATGGAATGTCCTGTTATGTGTTTTGTGTGCAATATAGTATAATAATAATATTGTTTGAACTCATTAACATATAAAAGGAATTAGTAATGTGCATCAGCATAGATTTTTCCAGATGTGAACAATAATGTGCTACAATGAATACTGTCGTCAGGAATGTAGTCTGAATTCTTTGAGCTTAAGAAATGTTTTTGCCAAGTTAGATGAATTATTCATTATTTTGCCTGAAGCCTTTGTGATGTATTTATCCTGATATTTGCGCCGGTTCTATTATGACATAGCTTCCGTTGTCATTTTAATGTAAATCCCAAAATGATAAATAACATCAACTCTTTGCAATGCTTATTTTTAGCCTACTATAAATATCTATGTTTATTTGAATGATATTATCAGCCCACATTGAATGTTCTAGTTTGCATGAACCATATAGACACATACTGTTTGCTTTTGGTCTACAGTTCAAAGTGTCCTGTTTGCTTCAAGTATTCTTGTGAAAAAACTCTTAACCTTGAATGTCTGTATTCTTAATGCAGTTTTAACTTTACTCAACTTGTCTTCAAAGGTTTTCTAAATAAGATTTTAACATAACCAATTATGTTCTAAAAGCGGTAGTATTGTAATTACGTAAAGTGCCACAGTAAAATTGTCTTTTTATAATTAGCAATTACGATCAGGATTAATAAAACTTGGCTTAAAAAAACCCTCTTGTATGAGACTGACATTACTGTTCTAGGACATAACTTTAGGCAAAAACAATTTTCTTTCGACTGTCCGAATCCTATTAATGAACCATCTATTCTCACAGCTCATCAATTAAATTCAATTTTACCTACTTTTCCGCTAATTGTGGAGAATCGAGTTAACTTAGCTTGTTGTCTTCTCAGATACAACATGACAACGGGCCAGTACCCGTTTGAGGGCGATAACGTGTACCGGTTGTTGGAAGCAATAGGACGCGGAGAGCCCGCGCCCCCGCCGCCGTCCCTTGGTCCTACCCTGGGCTCTCTACTGCGACTGATGCTCACGAGAGACCCCGACAAAAGGCCGGAGCTTCAACAGATTCGCCGTCATCCGTGAGTACTGCCCTTTATATAAAAAATCAGCTCATATTCGTCCACTGATAAGCATTCACGTCTGACTCCCACTTAATGTGTATAATGTGTATTGTAGACATTAGCGAGAAAGGGGAAATGGAATGCTTTTATTGAACATAGTTTGTGTTAAATTGAGGTTGATACAATTTTTATGTGCATATAATTTTTTTATAAACCCATGTTTATATGAAAACAAAACTACGGCAGAGCGCTGCGATAATGTGCCATACACCTGCAGCAGTCTTAAACATAATGAAAGGTCTATGGTTATCCTCTCACTTCTCAAATTTCCAATCAAGTTAGCATTCTACGGCCGTTTCCTATTATGCAATCCAACGATAGATATGCCTAGTACTGACATTTGGCAGTTCTTCCGTTGTATCTCACTACTTATGTCAAAAATAAAATGGCTGTAGCCTCTTTATCAACGATTATAAAGTGACTGTTAGTCTCCATTACTCCTTCGCAACCGTTTTGGTACATTCAAATGTTTTGAACGATTGTAAACTATTGAACATACTTTTCAAAAATTATTGTTAACTATTGAACATGCTTTTCATAAATGTGGCTGGAGGTGGCACCAGTAAATGAAATATTTTGTCCTCATACACCGATTTCTGATGCAGAAAATTGTCGACAAATATCACGATCTCCTTAAGTCATATTTGGGGGAGGGAAAGAGGTTGGGGGAGGCAGTTTTCAATTTACGACGATTCTGGCATGCCTCTTTCGGTTCATCAATATTCATTTTACACTGCATGCAAGGTCGTGGATGCTTAAAGGTCTTATTCATAAAAAAACAGTTTTTTTTCTCTCAGACACTCTTTAACCTCCTCAGTCCTGACCTTGAGAAGAAAATATTAGAAAATATAAATGGAAATGATTTATTTTCTATTGTTATATTTTAAGTAAAACGCCGTATAATAATGGTATAACTTTTTTTATAATAAGTTCATGCTAATTAATTAGGTATCTGTGGATATGTCAATAAATGCTTTAGTTCCTGCAACAAGACGATCGATTCTTTGTAGTTTAAGGTCAAGTCTGTGATTGTTACGTAAATATTATTTCTTATATGATTGATTACATAAGAATATTCTTTATTGTACACCAGTAAAAAACAAACCTAAAATTATTACAAAGATACAGTATAGCTTGGCAAAAAGTGTAGGAATTTAAAAACAAAACTTAGTATGGAGAAAAGTAACTTTTTCCGACTTTAGTATGGTTATTGTTGCCTTAATTAATATCTAGACTTTTTTGCAAAGCTGTACAATTGGCGGCCTTATAGCTAGTTTAAAAAAACATAATGTTGATTTTCGATCCTCAATTGCTGGAAACAAAATCAGAAAATAAACAAACACTGAAAGTTGCTCTGACATGACAAGGTTTAACATCTGTGCATCTAATCATGTCCGAATAATTTTAATAATTTTGTGCGCGAGTATAGGATATGGAAAGCTTATTGCGGAACTAAAATGGAGATTTTACTTTATATATCATAATTTAATTAAGACCGGACTTAAGACTTCCGTGAGTCTAACTGCGGACTTTAGTGGAATCGTTTTTTTTTTATAAATAAGACCGTAAATATATGTAAATTAAAATACGTAAATTTACTGATTTTATTACTATAAATAATGAATCTTCGTAGAAAGTGTCGATGCTTGCTGGTTTTTTGTGGGGACTTTATTTCTAGCTCCGTTCAGGTATAATGGGCAAGACGTTTTTATATAATAATAAAACTTTATTTCAGACGAGTCCATATTTATATATAATGCAAAACCGTAGCAAAATCTATTAGAAAAGGAGATAACTAGGTAGTTGATTCAATACTCTTACTTACGCCGTACCTACTGTCTGTATTAGCTCTTAGCCTTTTATCACTTCTCCACTATTTGTTCTCTAACACGAGGAAGCAAATAGACATTAGCGATGTGTGTACCTAATGCTAATATTTTACATGACAGCCAAAGGTCGTCGGTGCAAAGCGGTGCAATAATAAAGATTTATCTTTTAGATTTTTTTTTTGCATTTGAAATTATGAGAAACTAGAGGTCTATGTATTTAACATAAGATATAATTTGTATTGCATTTAAATGACTGTTTGTTTCTAAAATAAAGATAAAATAAAAAATAAATAAAAAATAATTATATAAAAATGTTGTGTTATCGTGTTTGTTGCTAAACTCCTCCGATACGGCTTCACCGATTTTATGAATTTATTTGTGTATATTTGGTATGTCTGAGAATAGCTAGTAGTCTGATAAATATGGCGAAAAAACGTTTGCCGATCAGATAGTTACAGGGTAATAAAATAATAGATCAACACGGATAATACATCCAGCACGGTCGTCGAATAATGTATTTTCAGAAGTATTAGTAATGGTTTTAACTTACAAAGTGAAGCACATTTGGTTTTCCCCAAAACGACAATGTAAATTTCTGGTTAAACGTGGGCAGAATATCAATAAAACATGTAGGTCTTTTTACATCTACGATGATATACAGCATTTGGAGTCAACTATAACTTACACTCAAGACATATTTTTAGTTAGGCAGACTTGCCCCGTATTTATTTTATTAAGACTTATTTCGACCTTCAGATTAGTCTGCATAAATCCACAGAAAGAAAAATGTCAATAAGTGTAGAACTGTCTCGGCCCCGGGTTCCCACACGAACTTTTTCTTTAGCGACGCATATAAAGAAGTTCCGTCTTATTTACGTCGCCCTTACTCTCTTTGTCTATCTCTCAAACAAATTAAAAAGTGCCATAGAAAGGTAAGCTACACGTAACCGTACTGATACTAATTATGCTTGGGAATTAATTGTATTATACTTCATTGCACACAAACATTTCACAGGACATTCCATAAGAAATAACATGTAAAAATTCGAGCTAATCTTGTAACGGTGCAAACCTCTTCACACAATTTTTATTTCTTTTTCTATCTATCATTTTCAAATATTTAAATTACGTCACACATTCTTCGATTTCCCTCATTTTTCATTACTACAACTTAACCCTTTGACCAGATCTGACTATTTTACCTGCTTCTCCGTTTATACGTTTTTATCCAGTTTTCTGTTTTATTAAAATATTATACTACTAATCTGCAAATAAACCACACCTGAAGTCGTTCCAGTGTTATTTATTATTATAAAAGTTATACAACCTTACAATCTCTCTTATTCCAACAAACCTTACTAACATTAGCTTTCTCCTTCTCAGCTGGGTGTGTGCGACGCCGCCTCTGGAGCCGGGCGAGAAGTACGTGGCGGTGCGATCGCGGCGCTCCGACGACCTGCACAGCTCAACTGTCCTCCCCTATCTCGTGGAGAGGCATTACGCCTCCGCCCAGGAGTACTTCACAGAGCGGGAACTGCGCAACGGTCAGTATTTCTTGTCTTCATCAGTTCAGTTTGCCCATTTGTGCCTGAGTTAGCTGTTTTAGCCGGGCAAGAAGTACGTGGGGTATACTTCGACGATCTGGACGACTACGATTTTTCCTTACCCAGTGGAGAGGCACTTCGCTTTCGCTCAAAGAACTGCGCACGGTCAGTATTTGTCTTCTTCATTAGAACAGGTTAGAAGTACATGGCTGGGCCGTTGCGGGATTCTTTAAATGAAACTTTGCCAATATCGTTATGTGACATAAATAGAGGTAAATACAAGTTCACTGGAACGAATTTTCTTCGTTTACACGTAAAAATGTATCTTTTTTTCTCGAATGAAGAACTACTGGCGTTGCTCTACGCAATACGGAATGACCTAGTAATAATAAATGTTCGTTCTGTGTTTACCTAGATGTTTCAATCAGTGTAAGATGCGAAATAAAACAACGATAGTAACGAACAATTAACGGCATGCTTTAACTTTTACAAAACAGTGGTTTCTTATGTAAAGAGCAAAGTGACTAGAAGAATGACACTAGGTCGAGGATATTCACAATCTGAATGGGATCATGTAGGCATGTTTACGATCTTTATATGTCCATTGCAAAATTTTGTCGTATGTTCATATGACATGAACACTTGACCGAATCAGACTAGGATATTACGACTATGAGACTAGGAGACTAGGTGCAACATTGTGTTCCTCGCCACGAGTTTGCGTGAAGCAATGTTTTGTACTCGCGTCTCATCTGCTGCTTCCAGCCGAATCAGTTCCATAGCTAGACTCAGCTTAGTCCGCTAGGACCTACCTAGAAGCGTCGCATGAATAAAAGAAGCTGTGTTTATAACTTAATTAATTACAGTTAAAATAAAATTTTCTGTTATTCCACCAAGTTTAGTTTAAAGAATAAACCAACTAACCAAGAAGTATGAAGCAAGTTAATCTAATTGTCCATTTTTGGGTGTTAACGTTTACAGAGACCGAAGTGGAGGTTCAGATAACAGCGCGGGTGCGTGCGCGCATATGCTCGCTCAGTTAGGTTCGTTGCATGCGCGTGACGGTTGTACACCCCATTCACTAACCCAGATAAAAGTATGGTTTTATCAAGTTTGAAATGGGCCGTGCTCTGTGCTTTCTGCCACTTATCGCCGCTACAAACCAACGCATTACTGGCTGGGTTTTTGGACATATTTATGAACGATAGCCATTTAGAATTGTACGCAAGTTCAGTTGGAAATATTCAACTTAAAAAATATTAATACGGGTACATTTAATTGTTATTAATTGAAATAAAGGCTCGAAATAAAAAAAAGTGTTTGTAACCAAATTTGTTTACTGTAGCTATAAAAACTCACAAAATAACGAGTATTATAACGCGTACGTATATTTTGTTGCATTAGATTTATGACAAATTTTTAATTCCCCTATTAACTTCCGAGACCCCCTTGAGTTAAACTAATAAAATTAAATCGAATACCGCCCCGTTGTAGAAGGGCGGACGTTGTCACCGTGCTTCTCCGAGTAGTCTTCTAACGAGTGCCGTACGGGTATACTAAGAAATGCCGTTCTCGTGACGTGTTTGTCGGACCACCGTCGTCGATCGCGCGTCGCTGGGAATTTTGAACTCTTGTAGTTCCTAAAGTCCGAAGTATTTAAGTATTTAAGGATTGATATCAACCTAAAAAAGTACGCCCCCCACTGCTGGGGCACGGGTCTTTATGTACATCGCACGAAGATTAGGCCATATTCCACAACGGGGGCCAAGTTTGGATTGCAGGAGTATTGTAAGACAGATTTAAGGATTATTTTAGATTAAAATCTGGCCGCCCGTACTTCGCGGTTCTGTTTAACTGTGGCTGGACCTCAAAGGTCCATAAGCTGTCGACAGTACCTTTGACTTTGCTTAAGAGGCTCCATGCAGTTACACTAGCGCCACAAATGGAAAAAGTCGCATGTGCAAAAGGTGTCAGATCAGAACATATCGTTATTACAAAATGTGTCAGTACTCTCAATCTCTAATTGTGAGCTGTCTGGATGGCCATCCTGAAATAACGTCGCACGAATTTCGTGATTTTTTGACCCCTCCCCCGCCCTTGTCACAGCTGGTCACATTTGTGAGACCCCCTCTCCCTAGTGTAACGTCACCAGATATTTTGCAATTTTACATTTAGATATTATTGAATTCAAACAGCAGTTCAATTAGTTTTATATCAAATGATATGATATCAATCCTTTGTTTGTCCCCACTGCTGGGGCACGGGTCTCTTCCTGCATTGCAGGAAGGTTAGGCCATACTCCACCACGCGGGCCAAGTCCGGGTTGGTGGAGTTTTAAATCAATATTTGCAAATGTTTCGAGTATTTCGTTAATAGTGCAAAGTTCGCGTTTGAACACGTAGATCTGAAAATTTGACTTCTAAAAATTTAGGACAACTCCCATGCCCTCTGTCTCACACAATGTCACACTTCGTCGACCCTCTCCCTCCCCCTTAACGTGTGACGTAATTTATGGATGGTCCCTAAGGCAAAAACCTAGCTTTAACGGAAACAACCGCCATTTTTGGTATAAATTCTCGTTCGTTGGTCCTAAAAGTCACCATCTACATGGTTGAGAGATTGTACTGACACATTTTGCAAATAATTTTTTCCATTGGTGTCGTTAGTTAGCCTACTGGATACCCTTAAGTCGACTGCGCAAATCGCTCTCTGACGTCAGTGAGTTCACGGCATTTGTTGTGTTCAGCTCACGCTGTCGTTGCTAACAAGTCGTTACTCTGTGGGTGATTACCCGATTACACCTCCGGTAGTGAAAATGTTCAGCAATGACCTTTTTATTGTTAGTTAGTTTTTGTCATGCAAATTACTGTCATTGGGTTTTAAAGACTCATTTACAAGCAATGTGGAGTTTGTAGCACCTTTTAATTGCGTCACGTTTGATTGACCGATGCAATCCACTATGCAAGGCCAATTTACGTCATCATGACATTAAGCAAACTACTTGCCGATAAATTTTCCGAAGTAGGTACCTTTAGAAGTGTTGATTTCAATTGTGTGTTGTTTGTTTTGAGCGATTATTATTAATGAATCGTGATGAGATTATTCCACTAATCCTCGACGTATTTGTATGCTTTGTTTTTCTAAAACCTTGAACAGGTGTTTACAAGTATGACCCTTTTAATAAAAAAAAAGCTACAGCATATACTCACTGCAATTTGGCTTGTGTTAATTTAACATAACCACTTCAGCTCTAGCCCTAGTAGAGTGGTTCATATTTGCCTCAATTTGTAGTCTACAAAGCAATAGCAGTACAATGTCATTCCAGGTTTATACCCCGCGCAAATTAAATAGGCATCTCTCCCGAAGAAGATCGAATCGCGAGAGGCGCCGAGTCAAGAAGCACGGATTATTTATAACATTGCAATGCGCTTGGTTACTAGACTACCGATAGTGTGAGTGAAATGTACATTACCGGACTAATGTGACTCTATTGAACAACTGTGCATTTTAGAAACTCTCCCCCCTGACCTCGATTATAACAGTATAAAAGCATTGTTATTTTTAAGGTCACCAATAAGTTCTTTCTTGTTCATTCATAAAAAAAATACCTTGAGCCTTCTATGCAAAGGTGGACTACAGTATTATATGCCGTTGAGCGCTAAGTACAGCCCGGTTAATTTTAGAAATAAATATTTGTCTATAGCTCACACAATATAGACGGCAATATTGTATGAGCAAGAGGCAACTTATTTTTGTTTTTTTTTTGGGATAATTAAAAAAAATTCAATTTCAACTGGTTGCCCAATACCTTTCTTTAATTAACAGTATAATACTAGCTAGCCCTTTATTCACTGACCTAAGATATTTTACTACTTTTCTGTACCTAATCCCCATCAACACCTTATTGTTATTCGTTCTTTATAACACAATTTGAATTATACCTCGCGAGTTAGTGTGTTTTGTCCACGATATGCCACCCCTTATATCCCTAGGCGACAGAGGCCCGGGCTTAGTTGTGATGCCGGTTCGTGCGATATAAACTTGGAAGCTAATAAATAAACCAACATTTCAGACTTAGGAGACAACGGTTCGCGAACGATGAGCACGGCAGAGCTATCGGACGGCGATTCAACCTCGCATCGGAAGCGGCGCTGGCACTCTTCCTGCGGGCGTTTGCCGCCGTGCCGACTCACGTGATCGCCGCCGCCTAGCCTTACAGACGATGAGTAGAGCACACTTCACGCTGTTGTCGCCATGGCAACGCAGCTAGTCATAAAAAGTCCGCCCTAGCCACGCAATTTAATATGTGTTAGAGGGAGCTACGCCGTGCCAGTCGAGCGCACTTCACGCTGATGTCGCCATGGCAACGTAGCCAGTTCTCAAGTTCAGTTAGCTCTAGCAAAGTGATATATTGCGTGTTATATGGAGCTACGCATTGCCAGTAGAGCACACGTCACGCTGCTGTCGCCATGGCAACGTAGCAAGTCCTCAAACAGTCCTAACATAGCGATATATTGTGAATTCTAGTGAGTTACGCATTGCCAATAGAGTATACATGCTGCTGTCGCCATGGCTACGTAGCTAATTCACAAAAGTCCGCCCTAGCAACGTGATTTAACCCCTTTCAAGTTGAGCACTCTTCACGTTGTCGCCAAGGCAACGTAGCTAGACCTTAACAGTCCGCCCTAGCAACGCCATTTACGCATTTCAAGTAGTGCACTGTCTATAGCTGGGCATAGGCCTCCTTTAAGTAGTGCACACTTGACGCTATTGTCGCCATGGCAACATAGCTAGTCCTCAATAGTTCCCCTATCAATGCTATTTTTGCGTTTGCGGTTGTACGCCTTGCCTCCCAGACGATGAGTACAGCACACTTCACGCTGTTGTTGCCATGGCACCGTAGGTATTCCTCAACTGTCCGCCCCAGCAACGGGATGCAGGCGTTACGATCGAGGTGCTAATTCTCTAAGTTCATTGTAAAATCAACGGTTTGACAGATGTTTTTCGTTTCACAAGAGCTTTAGGCAGTTCACTGTTAAAGAATCAATGGTCTGGTCAATCAATTTGATGGTAAAACCGCCAATTTAAAGCTGTGCATTCGGAGATATTTTATTAGGTATACATATACTAAGTTAACGGTAGCGGTGCGGGTGGCGTTAGTCGAGTGTGTGGCCAATTTTGTCTTGGTTTTTAGTTGCTTTTAACACTACAGTTAACTTGGTATATCTGTGTTCTGGGTTGATAGGTGGACGTTTAATTTAGTTGCCCATACCGTGTATTTGTTTATAAGGATTTTTTTAACCAAATTGGGAAGCAGGTGAGAATAAGACCGATGCAAATTGTTCAGGTCTACGATTACAGTGGACTGTGGGACAGCTTTCATTTTTATCGACTTCAAACAAGGAAAATGTATTATTTTGAGAGAAATGTTTGAACAGGCCAGGTCTTTTTATAGATGTTGCATGCCTATTCGTTTGTATCTTTAATGTTAAATTTAATAACTTTGCACTTACTTTAACCCTTCAACGGGCAGTGCTAGTATAAACTTTTCATTATATTTGGACTTAATTCAATGTCATAAGATTCAATTTAAGGTGGTAACTATTACGACTGTCTGATAAAGGGTTGAGGTTCATTGTTTATGCGTTAGCGACACTCTACGTTTGAATTATGTCTCAATAAAGTGCATTCTTCGTATTAGAAAAGTGTTGGTTGGACAATATGCAATAAAAATATGCTTTGATGTATGCGGTATATTTTAGTCACGGTATTGCACGGCCCGCCTCAAGTATGCGTAAGCGTAAAAACAGTCATATGTTGCTGCTACATAAAGTCATTAGCCGTATTAGTGCCTGTTCCATTAAATCGGGTGATAATTTACTAACGTCCTTCCCGAAATCCAAGCATTCTTTGCATCAGTACGACTATTTGTCGAGGCAACCATGCCCGGGAAATAAATCGATTGGGAAATATTGCGATTCAGAATAGCACTGCGATTTCTTGGTCCACTTAGAAATATATCTAGTTTAATGATGATTTCTTCCCAAAGGATGTTATGGATTTTTTCGTAGATTAAATGACATCAGAATAAACAAAGAAAACTAATTTAAATCCTGATTGGAATCTCAAACAAGGGTAGCGCTGGTTTAAGGCGGTGGTGCCTGCGTGAAGCATACTGATTATTATAAATGAAACTTTTGACAAAAGTGGTTTTGATGCATAATTAAATTGCGGACCTATTAAGTAATTTGTTTTTATGTACGTAGGTTTTAATAAATAATGTTGTTTCAAAAATTATTAATTTAGGAATCATATTTTCTCAATAAAAAACTTGTACAGGATAAGAAAAATATGCTTTGGATGTCCGTAATTTAATTATCCATAAAATTCTCAGACTACATTTATCAAATGTTATGTGTCAGCAACAATCACGTAAAATGTGCGAGTGACACAATGCTTTGCGTAAGAACCGCCTCAAGCTCCGTGCCATAAAAACGCTGAAAGTTATGCATCCATTACGTGCCAATATTTTTTGTTAATTGATTAATACAAAAATATGTTTATTTCCTAGCAACATTTTATAAGTAGTTGCTTCGGTGTCCAGTTTGCATGGTTTTCGGGTCGGTCGTCAGTTTTTTAACACCCTGTAAATCAAAATTAAACTAATATAAGACGCCGGCATTCTAGGCATACCTAACAGTTGATTACCTGCACATAAAATTGATAGATATGTAGCTAAAAACAGAAAATATTTTTTATAAAATATAAAATAATGCTTCCTTCAATTCGTAGAATTACATTACAATCTGGAGCAGTGAATACGTTTAAGAATTCTGCTCTCCAGCAATATAAATTCGGAATAGTGCCATATAGTGGTGATAACTCGAACGAATTGGTACCTATTAATGAAGGTCATTACTACTGAAGATGGAGGCAAGGGCGATGGTATGCAAGTTCATAATTGCCTGTTGGTAAAACTTGAAATAAAATTCATCTTTTGCTGCTTCGCTCCTGGTGTGCTCACACATAATCTCTAGCGTTTTTGATCGTTTATTGAACACTGATTATTGAAACTCCATCTGAAAAACAATGTCGCGAGTTGTCCCTTTACCCATCTAGTGTGCTCACACATAATCACACTGGACGCTGAATAAATATTCTCATTACGTAGATGAAAAGGCCAAAGATTTGATTGAAACTGACGGCAACAAGCAGACCTTTAGTTCTGTTAATCCAAAGTTCAAGAAATCATTGTCAAGCTGCTGTCTTTTACACATATGGACGCTGAATAAATCTTCTCATTACGTAGATGAAAAGGCCAAAGATTTGATTGAAACTGAGGGCAACAAGCAGACCTTTAGTTCTGTTAATCCAAAGTTCAAGAAATCATTGTCAAGCTGCTGTCTTTTACACATATTTTGATTGCATTGCTCCTTCAAGTTTGCTTGCACAAATGCGTCAACTCTTTGTGGTTTTAATGTAATTAAAACATCTGTCGAAGCCAGTGGTTTTCTACTGATTTCGTAGACTTTTGTCTAAACGGAATAAGCCCCCGGTTGATACATTCTTATGATAAAACTAATTATTAATCATCAGTGTTTAAGATTCGATAATGCGATTAATGTGTATGGTCTTATACAATATCAGAAAAGGTAGCTCCAGAGACGAGCTTCTTTTTCGGTATATCCGTAGCTTAGGAGCAGCAAGAAGAAAAGCTTGATCAAATACCCGTGTTGTTATGTATTTGAATTTCTGGTTTCGTTCGATTGTTTTACTAGAGTAAAGTAAAATTTAAAGTACAAGTATTAAATACTTAGTTGTGGTGTATTCAGGGAACCGCGCTAATAGTATGTTGTAATAGAATGATTGCAACATTTTCTGTTTCAATTAGGTTGATATTCATGTTTTAAAATATATTTTTAATTTTGTGACTGGACTGGACCTATGTATGGAAAAATAAAGTTTCCTTAATTACCTAATTCTATATTTTATGAAAGTAACCGCAACATTGACTAACTTTCAAATTAACGCTTTAAAATGCTTTAGTTGAATGTGACGGACCTCACTTTTTATCAATTCTTACTCTTTAGTTACACGTAGTAGTTTCTTAGATATAATTCTACATTAATAATAATATGTATTACTTCTTAATTTGTTATGCACAGGAAACAGGGCACTTAATGTTGTGTTCTATCAGTAAAATTTTCTTCTAAACTATAATTATTTGTTTAATATTAATCATAGTAGAGGGTATCAAAAGTATGTATTAATTCTATGGAATCATTGTTTGATGTTTTTTCTGTGCAATAGATGTATTAAATGGGAACTGTATTAGTCGATAGGTTAGTTGTAGAATACTATAATTTAGACGCCATGTTGTTATTTTGAGATTATAAATGCCGATGATCTCTTGTCGCCAAACGTATTAATTCTTTCGAAAATGTTTTCTCTTTATTTTGAACAGTCGGCGATAACCGGAGGTAGCTCATTGATGTTCTATAGTTGTACTTGTTCTGCACGCGATGAATGTTTTAGGGTACGTCCGATTGTCGCTGATGGTGTGGAAAATGTGATTCTAAAAAGTGAGGTCTCTCTTTTTTTATTATGAATCTCTGTTCCAAAACAGAGATAAACGCTTCTCTTAAAATATATTTGATTTTATATAGACCACGATGGCCGTACCTTCCACCAAATCGCGTTTCTACAAATGTGTTGTGGGGGCTGATTTAGATACTTGTTTAATTTACATAAAAAGAGGAAAGGAAATATTAATATATTGTAAATAAAAAGTTTAAAGTATTGACGTGTTTTTATCAATTATCTAAAGAAAAGTGTTCATGTAGGTAAGCGTGTATCTTGTTTTGCAAGTTGCAAGTGTCCCAGAGCCAATCTCGAGCCACAATGCGCGGAAGTGTCGCCGCTGGTTGCCCAAGCGCAGGCTCGCGCGGGACTTCCGCCATATCGTGTACATTGCACTCGGTAATTAGAGCATTAGGTCGAGATAACCGCAGGTCGGGGTGCCTGAGGCGACGACGTCGAAATGTTCAATTTCTGTCTATCTTTCTATCTATCGAGCTATTATATTATGGCTACGTCTTACTTTAATTTAAGTGGAATTAAAGTATAAATAAAAAAGCACTGATGTCACGGCCTTCTGTCTCACACCAATCCTCTCGCACATAACTCAGCGCCTCAATGAATCTTTGACACAAGTAATGTAAATGATGGGGATAATAATTAAATCAGTCTGGGGTATTTCTATGTGTGTGATGTAAACCTAGTGTGCGACCAGGACAAGTGATTGTTGTGTGGATATTCTATTCACCGGGTACCTAGACAAAGTTTCAAAATCGTCGATTTCTTTCTGCCCGTGACTTTATGACACTTCAACGGGACTAAGCGAGTTGACCTTGATTACCTAGTGCATTATGAACACTAATGGACCACGACCAGATGTTATCCTCGGCGACTTCATCACCGCCATAAAGCATCAATATGTCTGCTAACTAGCCTCCATAAGTAATTCTCGCCAGCGAACTGTGGCCTCTGGTTTGGTACAACTAGATTCAAGATAGGTGTCTAGAGAGTAGTCGGTTCTAGTTATCGAGTGATGTGCCGGTCGCGAGGTCGTGCCGCGACATTTAGACGTCCCGCGTGAGAGCGAGGCGCTTCCCACGAGCGCGAGCGCAACCCTGCCGAGAGATAGGGAGTGATGTATTTTGCGACTGATTGGTGTGAGCTTTCCTCGGTGCGCTGTCAGGGCACGTTGACGTTGGCAGGCAACTGGCAATTATTTTTACAGCTTGAACCTTTGATCTTACCTATAGGATCCTTGAGTACAGGGCTGGCTCTACCATGGACTAATATGATTCAATTGTCTAGGTGTCACGTCTGATGGCCGTGCCGGAGGTCGTAGCTCCATTCCCGCTGGGGGCTGGCTGGGTGATTTGTACATTTGGCCTCATCTGGGTGTATTTCCATGTTTGTAATGTCCTGGCCGGGGGTTACCATAATACCGTCCTTACCGGGGGACCAAGACAAGTGATTGTGTGGAAATTATTATAATGGAGTAGTTGGCTAACAATCCAGATTTGAAAATAAAGGCAAGGTTTTCTCCCTTCGACTTTTGAGGCGTGAAGTGCCAGCCAGTATGGCTAGTTTCAATGGACACATTGGGCGGAGCCCTATGGTGTAAATTTCTCGAAATCGACAATAATTACAAAACTAAATTTTTAATAAATATTACAAGGGGGTATAACGACCTGACGAAATATTTGCCTGGGTGGGCCAGGGACAAGGGGGAGTGGGGAAACTAAAGGGGAGGCCTTTGCAAATAAATATGATTGATTGATTGTTCAGCAATGGGACACAGACATGGCACTTAATAAACGACTTATAATTATAATTTATTTGTAACAATGACTAACTTCTAAATGCATGCATATTTTTCAATGATGAAGCAGAGGGTGATATAATTTGTTCTCGCTCTATCCAAAGAATATACAGGGTGTCTCTTTCAAATCGATCAGTATAGGAAAGTCTGAAACTATAAGACATACGAAGATCTGTTCTGAGGAACCATGTCATCGATTTTAATAACAAGAAAAACTGCATTCATACATTTTTAAAAACACCTGTACTCCGTTCGGGAATCGAACCCGGTTGTTTTGAAGAAAAAACCTACACTATTTCTATTTAGATATCGATTGTGTTGGTCTTAAGCAGTAAATGTCTGTGTGAATAAAATGCACTGTTTTCACATACTTTAATTTATTTTAGTAGGTGCTCGAAGTGATCGCCGCCTTTCTCAATACAATATTCAACACGTTTAGGTAACGATCTTAATCTAAATAAGTATCTACATACTTATTTTAAGTGGGCTTTTCAATTGATTGTTAGTGTTTGATTAATAGAAGTTTTTTTTTTCTAAACAACCGGGTTCGATTCCCGAACGGAGTACAGATGTTTTTTAAAATGTATGCAGTTTTTCTTGTTATTAAAATCGATGACATGGTTCATCAGAACAGATCTTCGTATGTCTTATAGTTTCAGACTTTCCCATACTGACCGATTTGAATGAGACACCCTGTATAACCACTAATCCTTAAACTAGGCTCGGCCCATCACAGACCGGGCACTGCCTTTTTAGGTTAGGATCAATGAATGGTTCTTCGTTACAACAGTCAACAGTTTTCTTCTGTAGTAGGTACATAGGCATTTAACACGATCATTATTATTTTAGCACAGTATATTAAGCGATCTTGTTTGACCTTTTAACGTTTGGTCCTATCCTAGTGCATAATCTGGGTCATCAGTCCTTCGAACCGGAACCGAACGTATGACGTAATGTTATACCAAGTTATTTTAAACCATAGCGGTATAACATTGCTAGATATAGAGTCGATTGTAAACAAATTAAGTGAAGGGTTATCGAAGGTAGCTCGTTATCTACAGTAGGTACATAGTCATTCCTTACCTATGATTGTCAATATGGTAAAGTTCAAGGTTGGTCATTACAACTGATAACCATATTCAGTTGCCTCGTTTCAATGTTATGGAGGTGCAGTACCAATAATGGCTTAATGCGTTTGCTCTACCATTAGCTTACCTACAATTAGGATACTACCACTTATAATGTACCTAAATGCACGGCATTGCGAAACCGAGTCAGTTGACGTATTTTAATAGAATTAGCTAAATAAAACAACATTCCGACTAAGTACAGTAAGCTTTAGCATATAGTTTTTATTCGATAATCTCATCTCGTTCGTCACAAGGGCAACCTTACCACGTCTAGTGTCGCCAATGTGCGTAGCTAGTACCTACTCGAACATAAACGTGAAAGGATGTGCCGAGGATAACTTGGCTGCCACTCGCTTTAGTCCTTGGTTGGAGTAATGAATATTGTATGAAAATGAACCCGAAGCGAATAGATCGCACTTCCCGCAGTTACTCCTAGTTAATAAATTCCAATCGTCTGTCAAATCAGTACGGAATTTGGATTTGGTGCACATAACTAGGCCACTGATCGCTCTTCTCTCACATATTTTGTTATTTAAGCTACGTGAGCTATTTCAAGCGCTGAGGTGATCTAGCTGGGAACTTAACTGCTACCGGTCGTGTTCTCATTTCTGTGGACTTCCGACCTATATCCGCGGCGCGTGGTGTGCGTACGTGATTGGCAAATTATGAAATGAAAGAGGTGAAACGAATGCACGTAAAAATTGAGAAAACGCGAATATCTTGTAGGAATCTTTTAATCTCTCTTTTGCTTGTTTTCCAATTACATTGTCCCATTTTTAAAAAGTAGACAATAATATGAAACGCTATCAAAAAGTAAAATACTAAAGTAAATACCTACTAAAAGTAAAGGTTGATTGGCCGGTCGGCAACAAGAGGTTTGTCAAGATCTTGGCAAGTGGCAAACAAAGGTCTCGGCCTACCCCTTCTTTCGTAAATACAGTCTTGAATTTATGTGTGAATGTACGTGTATCCGGCCTATATAGGTATGCTTTGGAGGTCAGCGGTAGTTATGTCAGACACTATTGTTGACATCCGCGGATGTCCGAGGTGTAGAGGCGTGCGTACCTACCTAGAGGGCGGACGTTCATGTGACATGTGCATCAACTGCGACCGTAGTTGGAACGAATAGGGACGTTCCGATACCATCAAAGTATCGATACCTACTCATATGAGTAGTAGGTACTCAGTCTTGCGATACTAGTGATTTGAGTACCTGAAAAGTATCGATACTTACTCATATCGATACTTTTTTCAAACTTTTTTTAGGAATGAAACGTAAATAATAGTAGGTATTTTAATATAATGTATACTGTTTTACTTGTTTTAAATTGAAATTATTTAAGAATATTGCAGAGTATGCCCAAAGAGATTTTAATATTAAGTTCTTTGATTTTTGTTATGTTGTGGAACATTTAACATTTTATCGTTTGACAAGGCTGATTTTATATAAATATATAATTTATATACAAAGCCTACTTATTCATTTCCATTCTTCATTCTTATCAACTTTTATTAATTAAAAAAAAAAAATTAAACCGGAAAAATACCGAAAAACTGGAATTCCGGTATTTAAAATCTTGATATCGAAAAAATACCGGTATTAGAAAAAGGCTCCGGCTGTCCATGCTCTCAGATGGTGTCGGTCCGCCACACACACACACGGACGGTTAGGCATAGACACACATCTTTCGTTCAGAAATTACTTGGGAGGGAACGTCAGCTTCGTATTCACAAGTATGTACATCGGTACCTACGGTATTTTGAAAGTGGTGCGGTGTCAACGCAGCAAGGATCGTTCAGAATTTGACGTCGCGTGACCATTCGATTCGATACAAGTACCTACTTTTTTCCGATACCGAGTAAGTATCGAAAGGAGGGATTCGATACCAAAAGTACTTGGTATCGAAACGAAAGTATCGAGTACTTACTCGTATTTACTTGTACCGGATCGTCCCTAGGCACGACTGTCTGGCACGAGTGCACGACCGATATTAAGTATGTTTCTAGCATAAGTAGGTAGAAACAAATTTTGGGTAGGTACAGTCGAAAAAGGCGACTAAGGGACACAAACTGGGGGGTGGGCAAAAAGCAGCGCCCCCTGCAGTACAATTCACCGAACTGCGATCCCCAACCCTCATGCCCAGCGTGGGGATTATGGGCATTACCCCCTATGATAGCAGAACGTGGCGCTCTTTAGGGGAGGGCTATGTCCAGCAGTGGACTAGTATAGTCTGACGACGACGACAGGTGGATGATACTTAATATTATGTGTTTTCACGCTCTTACGGCACTGAGCAGCCTCAAACCACGAGCATGTAGAACTCAGAAGAAGGAATATGCATTCAACTGCTCGGCCTTCTATCAGACTAATTAACTAGCGAAACATTTTGTTTTAACATTGAGGACTGCCTGAACAAGTGAGATCTGGTCACCTTGGCCGTAATGTGTAATTAGAGGTAAATACGGCAACTGTGTACCCATGCAATTTTTATTTGTCTTGTTGATCTTAAACTACTTATACTTACAGTACCTACCTACATCTGTGTAATTACCTTTTTTATGTACAATTAAGTATTTCCACCTTTCTATCTATATAGGTACTGACATTCATAGCCGTTAGTTAGACCTTAGATTTCCGCATTTAGCCTCACGGTTGGGCCATTGTACGTTGCAAGCGCTGAGCTATGTTAACAGTTTAGACATTAGGATTTCGTCACGATGTTTTCCTTCACAGTTACTATAACTTCACAAAATATACATAACTTAGAAAATAAAGTCGTTGGTACATTCTGGGATTCGAATCCACGACCTCCTGATCGAGAATTCGGTGTTCTACCGCTCCGCTACCACCGTTAACCCTTTCGCGGACGCGCGGATGCTATAGCATACATATAACAATTAAAAGAAGAATAGATTTTAAAAACGTCCGCGAACGTGTTAAACAAGTGTGTTATTGGCTGAAGCTACTACAATACATACATACATACATACATACATACATACATACATACATACATACATACATACATACATACATACATACATACATAACCTCACGCCTGTATCCCAGAGGGGTAGGCAGAGACCAGGGACTGCCACTTGCCACGATCCTGACAGATCACCTTCGCTTCATCAACGTTCATAAGTCGTTGCATGCACGCACGCCGGTTCCGGGTACTTTTTATCTTTCCCTTTGCTAATACATCCCCTATTTGGTCGATGTAAGTCCGTCTGGGACGTCCCTTACCAGCCCTTCCACTCACATTCGCAATATATATATGTTTCGTCAATCTTTCTTCCGTCATCCTCTCCACATGTCCAAACCAACGCAACATTCCTTTCTCAATTCTAGTCACTACATCCTCTTTCAGTCCACAACGTTCTCTAATCAGACTATTGCGTATCCTGTCATTCAAAGTAACACTACACATACTTCTAAATGACCTCATTTCAACTGCATTGATTCTACTTTCTTGCTTTTTGCCACACCCAAGTCTCGCTACCATACATAGTGTTGGGACCAGCACGCCTTGGGACGACCAGTACTACAATATATATAGAAATATAGATAGAGAACACTTTATTGTACATATAGAAATTACACAGATATTTCTTGACCTAAGGGTACTGAGATTGATCAGGAATTTAGGGCTAGTTTCTGAATTAAAATTTTGCTAAGTACCTAAATACTTAACTGTAGTGCTGTCTCTTCGAGTTTCTCAGAAAAGAGCGTGACAGGACGTTACTTAAGTATTTACTTAGTGAAATTCTCAGTTCATTCATTCTATTAAGATAATCTCGGGAAATTAATAATAAGTTTATATTTTTTTATAGAAAATCATCTACTCGGTATAGGTAATTATTGTTGCAAAACACGTCGCATCACTGTATCCAAGAAGTGTTACATTTTTCGCCTTTGTTTTCCTATCAAATGAGGAATTTCATGGTGTGCATCTGTATAAAGTTAAATAAACGGTGGGGTCGATGCAGTTTGCTGCGTAGACATTAGTTTGCCGTCTACTCTAACAGGCATTGCCGTCTTTAAATTTTTGGAGAACCAGGGTACTTAAGGAAAGCTAACAAAATCATATAAAAATGGCGAAAAAAACAAAGCTGTCTTTCACACGGTCATATTGTAAAGTTAGTTAAAATAGTTGCCTCGAGATGTTTTCAAACATCTCGAGGCTTTTGAAGTCTACTGCTCATGCAAATTTGTCCTGAGATTGCGCCAAAGGCTTATCGATTTCGGTTGGTTGCCAGGCAGGAACTAGGCGGCTCCATGGGTAAAACCACAGCGACCAATGAAACAGAGGGGACCTAGCAGGGCAGGCAAACGCAGCTTTGTGATTTCTCAGAGGATACCCGCCATATTTTATTACTACTGCGTCGCGATAATCACAACCTGACCTACAGGCACAATAGGTAGTCATAACAATCGCCGTGACGTTGTGACATCTTCAAAATGGTATTTATTTCCCATGACACCACGATGCGGTGGTACCAGAGGTCAACTAAATGCCAACAATCAGGTATGCGGAACTTGTCGGGAGACTTACTTGACTAGCGAACAGGTTGGCCCTTGTGGAGTTAGGTTTAACGTCCTAAATTTAATATCTTTGCATGATTTCACATGTGGCTTGGTATACCTATCAAGCAAAGGGCATAGATTGGAATGTGTTCAGTAATACCAAGACAAACTACGATGATGATGAGCGTTGACAATCTGCAAGAAAACGTAATGATTTTTTCGTTCTTCAGTGACAGATAAAAAACCCTTATAATTTTCTTTGTAAAGTCACGTAATTTATGGAGTAGGTGCTGGTGCACACGTGTAAATTTCAATACGCTCTCAACTGTCTGCCTGCCGCGGAATTGAGAATTTCACTGAATACTCATGTATCGCTCTATCTCCTCAGATCGCACCATAAAATCAAAGGAGACAAACTTATACTACTGTATTTTCTACGCGAATTTTACCTACCTAATACTTTTCGTTACTTTGTTGTTGACATTGTCTATGAAAATGAGCGTAAATTTAATTTACTGTATTGCCCACTTTACATAACCTTTATTAGATACTCTCCCTGTATTACATTCATACCTCTTACTAACTCCTACATTTAACTTTACAGTTAATGAAAGGCATGAGCCTTTCATTAATGAGATATATTTCCTAATAGGGCTCGCTTTTACTTATTGTATAACGAGTCAAGGTGCCTGTCTTATTAACATAGATTACCCTTTGATTGGCAGAAAGCCCATCATCAAGAGAACTCAACCTACCTCCTGTCTTACATAACCGCTTGCTTATTAATTACGCCGATGAACCTATGAACCTACGCACTCTTTAAAACGGTGGGTATTGCTTGAAATTCTTCTGTAATCTGTAAGTACCTACAGTATATTTATTCTTACTTGTCCAATTTAGTAAACAAGATTCTACCCTTAAACTGTGACTTTTTAGTCCAAAACTGCCATATTTCCATAAATGAAGTAACCTGGAACACTCTTTTAGATAATACGCTGCCAATTTTATAAACATAGTTCATGATAGTATGAATTTACGAGAAAATGTCTAGTTTAGACATCTAATCTCAATTTTAAGGTTAGAATCTTGTTTACTAAATTGGGCAAGTAAGAATAAATAGACTGTAATCAACGTAAGTAGTAGGTACTTAATGCAAATAATAATTAGCGTTCATGTGGTCTTTATATAACAAAATTACTTAATTGTTAGTGTGGATACGCCCTAACCCATAAGTGCACCTATACACATTTAACAATGTACCGTAATAAATTCGGCTTTGGCAAACCACGACCATGATAGTTAACAATATTGATTTTTCGTGAGCACATTGACGATACAAATAGCTCGATGTAAGCTCGTCTTTGTGCATTCTTTTTTAAATACCTAGGTACTATTTGTAAGTATCAGAGTAAGGTTTTTAGTGATAAAAAGTACTGAGAATGGGAATTGGGGATAAACTAAGTGCTTTCTTATAAAGGATTAAAAAAAAACTTACTGGGTCCTAAAAATGTTGCATAATATGCAAAATATTTGCGATATTATTGCACGTGTTGGTGTTGGTATCAACCCTTTGTATGTTCCCACTGCTGGGGCACGGGTCTCTTCCTGCATTGCAGGAAGGTTAGGCCATACTCCACCACGAGGGCCAAGTCCGAGTTCGTGCACGTATGCGTGCCCCCTATATTAAATGAGTAGGTAGGTACATGGTTAATGATTTGCAAGACAATGAACGAATTGCATCGACGCCGTGGCGCGGTCATATGTCACGTCACGCTCCATCAGATGACGGATCGTGATCGCTGACTACGGCGAGACGACCCCAAGCGGCTGATTCTAATGCCTCCAGCCATTTACAACTTTGTAAACAAAATTGAACCGCAGACCGCAAATTGAGGTGAGGGGAAGTAGTGTATGGGTAAAAATTGAATAACCTTTCTTTACGTAGAGTACCTACCCGCAGCGTTTCTAAAAATATTGTTATTGGTTGAAAGGGTTGATTACAGGATATGTATATACATTAATTCATTAAAGCTAAGATTGTAAAATTACGGTCTTATTTCTAAAAAGATGATTCCTTAAAACACTGCAAAACGCTCCTTCAAACAGTCTGTGGTGGAGATTATACAAGGAAAATACGTAACTACAGATTAAATAAAACGCCTCTACAAGTATTTTACAAATGTGTTATTATAAATAAGGCCGTAAGAGTTTATATTCTAATGATGTTATTACTTAAGGGAATGGTGGGAGAGCACATTGGCACACCAAGGATGCTGCTGACACATTCGGGTGGTCCTGAATTCGATACCGGCCATGTATCAATGTTTTTGACTTTGTTCTCTTCGTGATAAAACTGTGTCAGAGGTGTTCATGTATGCTCAGCGCTTGAAATCACCTTTTCTGGGAGAAGGTCCTGCAGTAGGACTTACTCGTATATAGGCTGCTTGTACTATATGCTGCTATGTACTTAGATGGGTAATCGTATTTGATGTACGTGGGTTAGTACTCCAAAATTAAGCGATTTTGCTTTAGTCAAAGTCGTTGAAATCCCACCGAATCAAAGTCAGGTTATTGATGAGATCAAAATTGCAGACAAATGGTTGTATCATGTTAGGTGACGAGGCAGAGGTGAAAGCCGCCGCAATTCTATTGTGATCGTGATTGATTCCACAGATAAACGTGCCACAAAATAGTTCAGGCTCAGAACGGCGAAAATTGCGACGGCACGCCTTAAGCTTTCACATAGGGTATGGGATCCTTATTTGTTAATTTACAGCAAGTCCATTGTAGGTAGAGAATGCGGGTCAGCACTTAATATAAAAATAGCATGTTAAGAAGAAAAAAATGAATATTATTTAATCTGAACCACCATGTTTGAATCTTTTTACACCCAAAAATGTTTCGTATGTGTTTAGATTTTCACGATTGGAGATTAATTCGCCAAACTAAAGCACATACACGAATTGAGGTGTTTCGGTAATTATCTAGGTACTTTAGAGGTAACTCTGCAGTTGCTCATTATCTTCCTAAGACCGAATGTGAAATTTTTGCACGAAAAAAGTGGTATTGTTTAAGTTGGTTCTTAGGAGGTTATCATGATAAGACGAAGCGGAAGAAAAGCTCTCCGCCCTTTCATAGTACGTGTTTCCATATAGGCGACATCAACGTGCGTAAAGGGCTTTCTTTATTTACGCAGGGTTTCAAGACCCATAATAATTAAAGAGCGAAAGAGGGTATCCATAATAATTTAGTCCACGATTTCCGTACGAACACACCCTTACCCTGGGTGTGTTGGTGAAATATCTATAATCCATGAAATCGAAGATGTCAATCTGTACTTTTAATTTGGTGATGGTTCTCGATAACGCACCATGTCACGGGTATGACGGTACCACCTATTGTTTCACTTCCGTACCGCCACTTAAAGAAACGTGGGAATCACTTTTAAGTAGAAATGGTAACCCATCAACTTTAACGATAATTTTTAATTGAAAATTGTGCTTCAATCAATTCCTTTCGGTTGTAACATAGGCGTATTTTTCTCTATTATATAATATAATTGAATCATAGGTTCTTGGAATTGTTTTAAGATGTTACTGTTTATTGAATTTTAGTACTTCGTTGTGCAACGCGAGACTCCTCACGGGGCACATAATTCCACTGCCTAAGTACTTGCAGAAGGGCACTTCATACAGAGAAATTATTTCTTTTGTTAACTACGGTCTTTTATACACGTAGGTATGACTTGACTATGGCTTATTACAAATAGTTTCGTTTAATCATGAGACTTTCTTGTTTCGTTTAATCTCTCATTTAATTTAATTTCTTCTTGTAAATCCACTTAATAAAGATAGATTGGCAGGCAGGCAAAAGATTGGGATTACCTGTGGCTTAGGTAAGGAAGTTTTTTTGAAGTTTCTGATCGACGAAGCTGAGTAATTATGGTTGACACTAGAGGATTTTCGTGTCATTCTATTTGGTTTGTGTCATCAAGTCGTGGTCCCGGTCTCGTCTCGTGCGCACGAGTGTTGGGCCGTGCGCGTGATTCCCTCTCCATTACGCCAATATGTGTTATTTACCGAAGCTGTCCTTAGCTTCGCTTTCATAATGCAGGAATCAATGTTTCTACAGCAGAAGCTATTTGCCCACACGGCTTAGTTAGATGTCTTGATTTGGCAACATGTTTAGCAGGATGCACTTCTGTTCCATTTCATTTGTTAAAATATTACTGATACAATACTATATTAACTTACGTTATCAATGCTAAAGTTAAGTATATAACAAACATGAATGGAATTCTGCAAACCTATCGAATGCTCCAATCTAAAAAAATATCCCAGACACCACATCGTGATGAATGATTAAATAAACTCTAATGCAACACTACATATGAGTATATGGTTATATGGATTAAGTGAAGTAATATTTTGGTAAAAGAAACAAAACACGCTCTTTTTAACAAGTGCCATTTCAGATAGATGAATCTGCATCTACGTAGATAATATATAAGTTTCATAAAGTTACAGTCTCACGCGACAAGTTGCATTGTGACGCACCGGCTTCGTCAAACACTTTTGAAAAGATCATGGGTCAATTAGACTAAGCGTTCATAAGTCTTTAAATACTGCTTATAACAAGGAAGTAGAAGAAAATCGTTTAAAATTTCGTTCTATCGTATCAACAATTTTATTTTGCACGCAACATGACCTTCCATTTCGTGGGTAAGTCGAAGGGGTTCTGTTTTTACAGAACTGCTACATTTTCGGATTGACTCGGAAGTCGAAATTTATAAAAAAATATTTAGGTGCCAAATTCCTTAAGATGTCGCATAAAATTTGCAGGTGAAATCACGGGCGGGGCCAAGATTTTGTTAAAAGCGCACTGCACCCAAAAATTTTGCAATTTTGATAAATGAGGTCCGAAATGGTAGAATTGAAAATTTTGGAAAACATTGAAAAATGGTTACAGTTTCAGACGTGAGTACGTACGTACACAATAAGTGTTAAGATGTGAAATCGCTCAACGATAAGAGACGGGAGGCTAAGCGGCATGAGCATGTTCAATTGTCATAAGATAAAGTACAGGAAGATTCTAAACTTATTGACAAGGTAAATGAATAAATTTGGACAGCAAGCAAGACCCGTCCATTTTTAAACAAACCGTATAAAAAATCTAAGAATTTTAGTTCCTAAAAGAGGGGCGCTAGTGCACGCTCTTGCGCCATGCTGCTGGCGCCCATACATACAGATCTAAATAATGGTCAGAATGGTCTCATAAAATAATACTAACGGATTCGATATCACCTTGTAAAAGATACCTTGACCTTGTAGATATCACCTTATAGAAGAGTAGCATACCCATCCTAATGCCCTCTGTCAAAGAGTATGGGCTTAATTACCACCCGTGCCCTCCGCGTATTGGCAATTTCAAGCGTTGAGATATTTGAACACCTCAGACGCACAGGTTTCCTCAGGATGTTTTCCTGCACGGCTAGCGAGTGGTATGGCTTTTATAACTTCACAAATGACATGAAATAACTTAGAAAACAGTGCCATTGGTAGATGCCCGCACAAGGATTGAACCTGGGTCTATCGCTTCCGAGTACATTGTTCTGCCAACTGGGCTACCGCCACTGCAGGTGTAGAATAATTAGCATAAATGTAAACGCCCTATCTTTTTCAACTGAAACTACACGACTTGACTACAGTTTTTAGAAAAATCCATCTTCTAAGCCTCCTTCTTCTTCTTTTTCAGGCTATATTATGTAGTCCACTGCTGGACATAGCTCTCCCCTGATGAGCGCCATAGCGCCCTGTCTTCAGCTTGCCGCATCCAGCATCTGCCGGCAGTTTTTCGCAGATCGTCATCCCACCTGGTCGGAGGGCGTGCTACACTACGTTTGCCGAGTCGCGCGTCTAAGCCTATCTAATGTGAAATAGACTAATCCGTATAGTAAAGCCAACGCGCCTCTATGAATTTCGTTCACGGAACCTGCCGTAAAATGTAAGCAATCAGCTGATCACGGCGACTGGCTTCAATTTGATTGATGCTTGCTCTACATACGCGATGCAGCTGCTCTGTGTCCTTTCACGATGCATTAATACGAGTATAGGCACTTGATAACATTTTTACACGCGTCGATACGTGTGGGAATTGACATTTCGTGTGCGTTTTTTTAAATCCATATCGCATAATAATGTCTAACAGCTATTATTAAGATTTTACTCGTACGTTCGTGAAGCAATATCATATCGGCTCATTGAAATTGTTATTTTGTGTGAATCGAACTCTTCGTAATCGTTTAGAATTTATTAAGATTGTGCAATGATATTTTGTTTGCGTGCATTTTAGATTTTACATGCAAATTGAAGATGGTAATGTGGAAGGCAGAATGCTTGCCGCGGTGGTTCACCTTTGCATACGTAATACCGCGCTATTGGACGGTTACTGTTATTGCACACCGAAAGGGAAAGATCTTACAATACGAATTCTGAGCTTACGCAAAATTCATAAAACTATACGATCCGTGTTTACTGAGGCAAATAGGCAAGCAGTAAATGTTTTAGTTAAGCAAACAAATGTTACGGCACATTATCCGGAAGGAAGCCACAATCCTAGAAATAGCGTGTGTAGGTTTTCCGTGCTGCGCTGCATGCGTGCTGTTCTATAAAACACGTCAACTATAAATCAGTCTAACAATGAAAAACACTCCGCACCCTCAGAAAAGGTCATATGAGTAACCTTTTACATTATTTAAATCAAAATTATCAAATAATTATGTATATCCAACAAACTATTTACTTAGATAGATAAATAGAGAACCCTTTTATTAAAAATTTTGTTAAGAAACCTGGCATGTTTATGAACAGCTGAGATGTTACAGACTAAATCATTTCAAGTGTCAAGATGTTGAGGACAGACTTTACTTACAATATATAATGCCGTAAATGTTACGGCATTATATATTGTAAGTAAAGTCAAATTACAAAAAAACTATTATTATGAAAGCAATTCTAAAATTTTAAGAAATTGCAAGGTCAATTATTTTAGAAACTAAATATGGAACAGCTGATTCTTTTTTGATAAATCGGAGTTGTTCTCATAATTAAAGTAGTTTGAATTATTAGCTCAATTCTGGGTTCACATTTCGACGTGTTTTCGCTCTGTTTCGTAGAGCTGCTGTTCGTTGCTTGCTTTATTGTGAAGACTAACCCCCTTAAGTTCTTCAGGATCATTCTGCAACGTCATTATACGTAAGAAATAATATCCAAATTTACAATATTGCTACAATGAAAGTGTCGATTGAAACGCACAATATCTATTGCCACAATGAAAGTGTCAAAGCTATTGTAGTGCGCAAGCGTGACCCGTGAAGCCTGTTTCGTTTCGACACTATTTAGATTGAACACATTACTTTAATTTTATAGTGTCATACTCACTTGACATTTGATGAAGATGCCTATCTTCCACCTATTGACCCCAAATACCGAATAAGTCTGATCATTCTTCATCGTTGGGACATCATGCCGCGGTAGGTGGATGCGTTAGGCTCACTATATTCTATTGCTTTAATCGGACACTCAACAACGTTGGGCTTGGTTAGGTTATGTTGTAGCGGTCATGTGCGCAAGAGTTCCCGTGGCCGCGTCCTTTGCGAGTACGGGTTTTAGTCGGCATACCGCCCTTTTCAGGGTGGGGAGTCCGATATAACCACCGTACTTCCCCTAGCCGGTGGTACTAGTAATTGGGTTCCTCCTGGGTGGAAAAAAAGATTAGGTGATGCTGGGTCAACATACAGCAATGCAATTGACAACCAATGCAGCTGCTGAGTTTACAATAAAGGCCTATACATTTATCTGTCTAAATCAGTTGTTACATGTGTGGCTTCCTGACGGACTGTGCCAATGGAGAGTACTGAGTATAGCAGGTTCTTTTCCAAAATTTGCTCTTTAATGTAAAATAATACAAGAAAACCACCTATGAATATACACGTCACTACAGACTACATAAAAATGAACATACTACCTACTTATAGAAGCTCTACTTCATTAATTTCAAGCTAAAATAAAAAGTCGTTTAAAAATCTATTGTTATTGTTACTGAGCGAAGATTTATGAACAGATTTTTTAGTGATTTATAAGTACGATTCTTTTTGTTTTTCTTACTAAAATATTTGTGTACCTAAGTTCTCCCTCCATCCGATGTCACTAGGGTCAGGTCGAGTCAAGATGCACCGCTCCCGGAAGCGGCGCAAGCGCAGGGACTCGTGATATACCGACGGTGAAAGTCCATCTGTTATCTAACCTACTTTTGGCCCTGAGGATACTCGCAGAGCGACGTGGATTGCATTTGTGGAAATTGTAAATTGAACGTCTGCAGCTAAATTGTCTTGTAGGAAGTATAAGTGGGTAGGAATTATTACTAGCGACCCTATTTATGAAAACGTGATTATTTAATACGATTCTCAGAGACATTTTAATTAGTCAATGATAAAGGGAAAGACGTAACCACAGATTATAGTAGTCTAATAAAATAATCTGATTATTTAACCTATAACTACTACAACTCCATTATTAATATGTAGATTAGTTGGTTTAGGATTAATACATACGCATTACTAATAAATTAAAATACCAGAATTATGATGATATCTAAATTAGGCCAAAGCTCGCAACAGTATAACATCCGCGTTACCATATTTAAAAATACCAGTCGAATCCAAAATAGGAAACGTGTTTTATCTGAATCTGTCTTACAATGAATCTTTGTAACATGCCGCGGATGCGCTCCTTCGCCACCCCGTTATCAATATCGACATCTCAACCCAATAATTACTTTTGAGCAATCGCACATGACTAATTAATACAAAGATACCTACCTACCTACCTACCTACCAACAACCAATAAATCTCTTTAGTGGCTATTACTAACACCGACATTCATGTTGTTTGCGCAAGAGTTCGAGTCTCTAAGCATCTTCGCACGCATGAGCGGTTGTTAGCCACAACAATCATCCAATTTGATCTTTGTTTCCACGTTAAGTAATAATAATGAGAATCGAGTAATTTTTGCATGCTCTATCGCAATGAAAATTATCGAATTATCAAAATGACTTAGATATGATTAAGAGATCTTTTTGCAAAATTCCAGGAAACTTATGTTTTATGCCTCTGATTTTGACACGTTCCAGTAAACTCATTAAGTCTTCACGGGGCACCCTAATCTCGTTGATTTCACAAATTTATCCCTCATCTGAACAATTACCTAGCTTTGACCTTTCCAAAGCAGAATTAGAGCAACTCCTGAAGCCGGTCCGCGAATCGGCAAAGTTCAACGCGCGTTCCATCAGGCCTCATCCTTGAGCATTCACGGCGCGGGCAGTAACGAGACGCAGCAGAAGATCGTGTTTAACAACAAAACGGGCGATATTTGCGGCGTGTTCGCTAGTTAAGGTGCACGCCTCGGGCCTAGAGTTATGAAATCAAATTATTTAAAGAGTGTTGTAAGAATGGAGCTATCCGCACGCGACCTTCGACAGCCGTGAGAATCGCCCGCGCGCCCCGCCGCCCCGTGCGACCCGACATTGTCTCTGGTTAAATAATCGACGACAATGTCGCAAGCGCCTGAAGGAAACAACGAGGAAACAATGTTAACATGTGAATGGTTTCGGCGACACCCGACAGGTCTTTCGGCCTGACAGTACAAAGCGTAGTAAATTACTTTGGTATCGTGTATTGAGTTACGAGTAGATTATTGTCTGAAGAAAGTTCTAACACGACAATTTTAAGACAAGCGTTGAATAGGATAACCATCCAATTGCATAGAAGAACGAAAACAATCTCCTTCCTCTATTCATTACGCCGTCCGCAGCGAAGTGTTCATCACACCATTGTTAAAGCGCGTAATTAAATTAAAATATTTTTTTATGTAAGAAACATCTACATTATGTCACATTAATACGTAATGAAAGATAAAGTGACTCATAGTAGATTTGAGTGATTATGCACAGCGCACAGGCAGCTTAGTTATTATCGGTCTCGATCGAGGCACGCTAATTGTGAGAAAGCTTTGAGAATAGGGGCCCGGAATGAAAGTGAGATCGCACAATAGCTCGATATATACCTACCGGGTCAACGCTTACGAGAAGTTTACCTGCACTTTTACAGCTAGCTGTAAAATTACTCAAAACCGCGCCCCTTCTGTGATGCCGCTGGATAACAGTCTAGCGGCGGCGCACAGTCACAGAAGGGGCGCGGAAAAGACTCATACTACTTAAGGGACGCCGGACGGGACATAGTCCACATGGAAGGGACGGACGGGGCAAATTCTATATAATGCGTTGCATGTTTGTGCGTCGTTGCGTCTGCTGATTACCTTGATACAGGATTTTTCCTAGCACAGGTAACAGAAGCAGCATCAAAAATGTATGTAACACTAATATCATACTATGTTGTAACATGATGTAAATTTTATTTTGCGTTTGTTTTATATCAATAAAGATTGTTATTATTATTTTCCGCACCTAATCCCAAGTCCCTTCTGCGAGTTCTGCGTGGCCACTGGCTTACATCCACACTTTCCACGAAGAGAGTGCGGACATCAAACAATATTTGTAAGGCCAGTCAGTGGCATTATTGCCGCCCAGAACATACGGAAGCACCACTATTGTATCATCTCATCATATAGGCGAGTCGACATCATCTCGATTATAAAGCAATTGGGAGCTCCATTATTCAATCAGAACTTCTCTGACTCGTTTAGTTCCAATCGGTTGCTTGTTTCAGGTTTGTGTTTGTTCCAAGTTTTTGTGGACTCAATATTATCGTAAATATTTACGAACGGTTCAAGGCGAGACTGGTACAGAAACGTTCTAAAAGTAGCAGAACGGGATGCAATAAAGGATGAACATTTGTAAAGTTAATAATAATACCTAAAACCATGCGGCGATATGATCTTGCCTCTACTCCTTCCGCGATGAGCTCAGGAAGATTATAATAATGCAAAGAGCGCCCCATTAACCGCGTTTAAAAAAAACTTGATAGTTGCATTTGCAAGGTGACTTGGATTCCTTTGTGCACTTTATGTGTGTCATCATTGCGTGAAATTGAGTGATTACGAGTGGACCACAGGTCAAGGCAAATGTCAACTGTCAGACTGTAGGTACGTACATAGGCTGCTACTTATGTATGCGGAATCTGGGATTCCAATAATTTTAAACGCAATGTCTGACCTCCATGGTCAAATTCGTTCTTTTTTAAATACTGGCCGCTAATATTTTTCTCTTATATACGAGTACCTACGTTAGTGTTTTGTTTTTGTTGGGTTTAAAATGTCATATCGCTGAAAAAATGGAACTCACTTGTGAAAATATTCGTGCTATGGTTTATTACGATTTTCGACGTGGTTTAACGCCACAACATTGCGTAGATCAATTAACTTCGACTTTTGGTGGTAGAGCTCCATCAAAAACGACTGTGTATCACTGGTTTAGTGAGTTTAATCGCGGGCTTTTAATCAGTAAGCTCACGGACGAAGTTAAAGAAGGTCGCCCGAAATCGGTGGTTGTGCCACAAAGTATTGAAGCTGTGCGAAAACTAATAATGCAAGACCGCCATGTTATGTATCGCGAGATAGAGGCTATTCTGGGCATATGTATGATGAGTATTTATAGGATATTACATGAACATTTGTCCGTAAAAAAAAAACTGTTCGCGTTGGATCCCGCACAACTTAACTCAGGATCAAAAAGATGCTCGCGTCGAATGGTGCAAGAAAACCTTAAAAAAATTCAACGGAGGCGACTCAAAATCTGTTTATAATATCTACACAGGTGACGAATCCTGGATCTACGCGTAAGATCCCGAAACTTAACAACAATCAACAGTTTGGGTGTATAGTATTTTCTAAGGTTAACACGAGCAGTAGACATAATTAAAACTGTTTTTATACGGATTTATGCTCGTTTATTACATTTTTTACAATTTTCCAACGTTTCGGCACTTTTTCAGGTGCCGTTGTCCCGGATGACTGAGGTGACAGGTGTCTTTTAGAAATCATTAACGGTTAGTTTACTACCCTCGGCAAAAATTACAAAAGTTAATTATGAAGTTACGTTCCAAAATAGACAAACCAATTATTTTTTATATAAAGTCAACAATATTGATTATTAGTAATTGAAGTTAAAATTAAATTTATAAACTAATTACTTTATATGAACTTAAAGATACTGATTATTAATTGAAATTAAATTTATTTTTATTATTTATTCTACAGTCACACTTCTAGCAAGGGGGTCTCATGCACTTAAGCACTGGTTCCCATGCTACCGGTATGTTCCAACCACGATCTCTATTAAAATTTGGATGCCGGCGGATCTCTATTGCCTCGCGTATCATTCTAGGGAAGAAACGGTCTTCTCGGGCTAGTTTGGGTGTTTCAAAATGAGCCGAACCCTACGAAAGTGGCTCGTGCAAAAAGCACTGTAAAGCAAATGGTGGCCTGCTTTTTTGGTATTAATGGCCATGTGGCTACAATACCACTGGAGAATCGCAGAACGGTTAATTCGGAGTGGTACACGACCATTTGTTTGCCGGAAGTATTTGAAGAAATACGCCAAAACAACCAGCGACGCAGAATCATACTTCACCATGACAATGCCAGCTGTCATACATCTCAGGAAACAACTACATTTTTGGATGGTCAAAAAATAGAATTGATGGGTCATCCACCGTACAGCCCTGATTTGGCTCCCAATGATTTCTATTTATTCCCAAATGTAAAGAAAAAATTACGTGGTCAACGATTTTCGACCCGTGAAGATGCCGTAGATGCGTTCAAACAGCACGTTTTGGAGATACCTCAATCAGAGTGGAAAAAGTGTTTTACAAATTGGTTTCATCGAATGCAAAAGTGCATCAATCATAGTGGAGAATACATTGAAAAACAATAAAAGCATATTTAGCCATATACATTTGTTTATTTTTTCTATTCCGCATACATAAGTAGCAACCCTCGTACTAGATATAGAATTTCGGCAAGAATTTTAAGCAATCCAAAAATTTGTACGAAGTCCGAATACGTAAATTTTAATTACAAACAGAGTAATTTCAGGCGTTTAGGGGCGCTAACTAATGTAAAAATAATCATAACTTGTTTTATAATACATCTTTATCTAAAAATGAACATAAGAAATCTTAACAACTGTGATAACAATTTTAGAACCCACCGTCTAGAACCTAGGATCTAAGACAACAACGGAAATCGATTAAATTCCTAAGATATTTATACTACATTCTAGGCTGTATGTTCTAAAAATAGTTACCACAGATATAAACATTTCTCTAGTTTACTTTTTTTTAAAACGTATTATAAAACAAGTTATGATTTTTATTCCATTGTTGGCGCTAGTTAGCGCTCCTAAGCGCCTTAAGAACTTCCACCGATCCACGTAGGATTGTCATAAGTTTATACCTATGTTGTTAGCTAGATTTTTTGGTGGCCTCAGTAGATCTGACAAGATTTTAACAGAATTTCGAAATACTTCCGCGTGCACAAAAGCTACATCACAGGCAGATTTCCTGGTAATAAAAAATTGGGCTAGGATGCAGATGCAGAAAGACTAGGCTAAAGTTGAGAGAGATATTCTACTGATTCATACCGATCTTTTATTATGGAAGCTATGGAAGTTATTGGAATCCGTGAAAAATCGCTAAAATAAGTGTAAAATTTTGTATAAAACTGCAGGTATCTTTTTCACAATTGGTCCTTAAGTACTACCAAATCTGTCTGCAGTACCTACTCTATATGATCTCTTTTATTCGTAGATATAAACCTCTTTGAGTACGTCTAATTTGGGTACACTTAGGTCGAACTGCACCTCATTCTGAATATGATTTAAGTAGCATTTAAATACATTTTTTATTTATGCTGAAATATGATGATATTTAAGACGAATGTACCTATTTTATTTTTTTAAGAGAATTGACGTTGACTTACGCCACAAGACGATGTCAATTCTTGTATTTAATAGTAAGCCTTTTTTTACCCAGGATAAACCATTTTACGGGTACCACCGGCTCGGGGGAGCGCGGTGGTTATGTCGGACTCCCCACCCTGAAAAGGGCGGTATACCGACTAAAACCCCTGGGGTGTTCCTCCGTACTCGCAAGGGACGGACGGGGCCACAGGTACGCTTGCGCACACTACCGCGACCCCGTCTGCGGGCGCCCTTGCGGGCAATCCTCCGGGGGGGAAGCGTTACCTCCCCCTACTCCGCTGAAGGCACTCCGGAACACACAGAGCGCCTTCCAGCACGGGAATTTATTAGTAAGCCTAATCTAACCTAATTCAAATTGATCGAATTTATCGATGAATGGTAAAGATAGTAACGTTCTATACCAGATATATATATACCAAACAGTCTATAGCCGGCAGACATTCCCACGCCGTTGGATCGCCGACCGGCGAGAGTTCACGCTCTGTGCGCGCGTATCCAAGGCTGTAGATGACGTTTCAACTGACAACCCTTGTACTATTCTGTATGTTAATATTATTGCTGATAAGTAAGACTCCACCAACCCGGACTTGGCCCCCGTGATGGAGTATGGCCTAACCTTCCTGCGATGCAGGAAGAGACCCGTGCCCCAGCAGTGGGGACATAAAAGGGTTGATAACGAACGAACGATAAGTAAGACAAAATCGCTTTAATTTTTCCGATACTTTAAAATGATATCAGTTGGTTATTCTTCGTCGGCCGATAAACTCTTGACAGAGTGGCCTTGGTCCTCTAGTCTGCTTTGCCAGATGTTTTGGTCAGGGCTACATTTCATAGAACAACAATGTACTTAGCGTGGCCGATTAACTAGATCAACAAGTGGATATTGGGACACCTATGGAGATTACATAGTAATATTTTTTTTGTACATAAATGTAATTCTTTTAGAGTCGTAAATTGGCGATTAAAAGCGTCATATTTCGGAAACGGATACCTAAATTGAAAAAAGGTTTCCTACACTCACGATAATGTTTAAGCGATCAATCTAATTATATCCCACATTATAAAAACATTGCATCCCTAATTTAGGTGTAGGTGAGGTACCCTATTTTTTTAATATTTTATTCTACCGTTTTGTCGGTGTGATTAATATGTAAATACTCGTATATGCCAAATTTCGGCTTATTAGTATTATTCGATTATTCGTTTCGTAGTAGTCATTTTCCAGTTAAGCCGCGGATATACAAATGGACGGGCATCACGAAACTATAAGGGTTTCTTGTCGACTATGGAACGCAACAAAAGGCTTAGCTAGAATAGTCTATTGTACGCGACGTAGGTATTTTATATTTATTATACTTTACATCCCCATTTAGGCTGCGAGTTGCAAAACCGTTAATGAGTTTTCACACAAGTGTGGCACATTTTATTCATCCACTCAAACAATGAGCGTACGTGTACTGGGAAACTTGGAATGACAATAATTCCTCCGACAAGTCGGATTATGAAATGGAGACCATTTGCGTGCTATTTACAACCGTTCGCAGTTAGTTCATTCGAGATAATGACGAGAGTAAAAGTTTGATGCGATACTAAGACTTCTTGTTGACTTCAAGGTCTCAGAACTCTCAACATCTCAGACTCCCTGGTTTCCTCACGATATTTTCCTTCGCAGTTTGCGAATGTTGAGTCCAAAAATGCCGTGCTGACTGTCATGTAATGGCAGTCATTAAGCCATGTCAGAAGCCTTGAAAACTTCGGACAGTACTGTATTACAGTCCACCACCAACCCGGACTTGGCCCCCGTGGTGGAGTATGGCCTAACCTTCCTGAGTACCTGCGTCTGAAGAACTAGTGGCCTTCAATGATTGAACCGAGGGATTGGAATCAATCACTTGAGTTAAGCAACAGGCGTGGTCAGGTGGAGGGTGGGTGACCGTACTGTGAATACCACTAGTGGCATTTTTTCCAAGCGCTTCCATGCTTCGCAAGGCACGTTAAACCATCAGTGCCGGCTGTCATGTAACGGCACTCGTCAAGCCATGTCATAGGCCTTATGGGCGGCTCGATAACTTCTGACAGCAAGGCCCGCCACTGTCTTGTAATCCTCCACCAACCCGGACTTGGCCCTAGTGGTGAACCTTCCTTCGTAGTGAAGAGACCTGTGCCCTAGCAGTAGGGACATACAAAAGTTGATATCGATCGATTGACACCTGTATGCACCTGTATCCCGGAGGGGCAGGCAGAGGCCAGGGTTTTACCACCTGCCATGTTCCTGACAAACCTCTTTCGCTTTTTATACTATTTTTATTTTTAATGCACTAACCCGTGCTAAGGACAAATTTAAAAAAAAGTACGTAATACAGAGAATAGTGTAAAGAGGTTCGAAATTTCACTGATGCCGGTGAGTCGCCCATTGGCTCAATTGGAAGAGCTCTGGCACGGATACCCAGAGGTTGCGGGTTCGAATCCCGGCATGGGTGAAATTGTTGGCCTCTAAATAGGTTTTCTCTTTCGCTTTATCAACATTCAGTAGTCGCTGTATGCGCGCACGCTGGTTTCCGCTGGCTGGCTTATGTGGGTGGAAGAGCCCGTAAGGGACGTTCTAGATGGTCAAACTTCGAACAAATACAGGATGTAGTAGCAAAGGGCCGGATAAAAAGTACCTGACACCGGTGTGTGTCATCTGGAAAAAAACAGCAATAAAATATAAGTGTAAAGTACATCACTTCTAATAAGCCACCGTAAGCTTCTCAATTCTTCGATGGACAAAAATAATGATACAAATGCAGATAAAGTAGAACGAGAGTGTACGAGAACTATAATTTCCATTGTGTTGCGTCCATCGTACTAATAAGCGGGCTGAATGGTGATGTGTAAAATAAATAGCTAAAACGTTGTGTTTGTACTTAACAATATAACACAACACGTATGCGAAATAACACTCATTTGCCGTGAACTTTTGCTCCGGCGACGAGCCAAATACAAAGTCAATAAGTGGCTGTTTCGAAACGAAGAAAAAAATAACAATAGCTCGTAGGAATTTCCTAAACAGGTTGCCTATACCATAGCCTATAGTTTGATCTTCTTTGGTGTGTTTGTTCGGTAAAATCGGTATAACAGTGGCATTACGGCCTGATTCTGTCAGCAGAAACAAAATAATCTTAGTAAAAACTTAGTAATCTACGTCGTCTCTCCACCGAGAGACTGCATCCAGCGTGCTAATAGGGCTAGCTAAACACTAATCGTGCATAATAAATATATTGCATTAAGAGAAGATTGGGGAGAACGATGGACAACGGTATCCAAGCCCATACTCTCTCTCTCTCTCTGAGATAAGGGCTATGCCCTGCAGTGGGACGTTTGTAAGTTACACAAAAAAGAGAAGAATTAATAAATAAATTCCATACCATCATTTGGGGGGGCATAGTCCCCACGCTGGGCGTGCGGGTTGGGGATCGCAGATTAGTGGAATTGTACTGCGCTATGGCGCTTATTAGGGGAGGGCTATGTCCAGCAGTGGACTACAAAATATAGCCTGAAGAAGAAGAAGAAATTCCATACGACACCATCACTTGTCCTGATGCCCAACTAGGATACTCTGTGCTATAGAAACCAGGCAAGGACATCATAAATATAGAATTACACCCAGACTAATGTCACCTGTACAATTTCACGGCGGTTCCCAGTGGGATCGAACCCACGCTCTCCGGCAGGGTAATCAGACGTGATACTGCTAAACCTGCGTTAGTCAAGCGCTAGTACTTTATAATGTGTGGTCTAGCGGTAACTGTCCCGTCAGGCAGTCGTGCTAGAATTTGCATAATGCTGCTGAGATAGTTATTCTATAATTCTCACTATGGTTAGCTATAACACACTTAAATATATTTCAAATCTGCTCATTAACTCATGAACTAATGAATATAAACTAAGTGCTAATTCATAGAATTTTTTTTCCAGTCAAGTTTCCAAGCCTCTCTTTTTATTATTTTGTTTACTTAACGTCCTTTGAGGTCTTTTGTATGCACGCATTTTTATAGTTTTTCTCTATGACTGTTTCTTGCCGGCTGCCCAATCAACCTTTTTTAAGCTTTTTAGTTTTTTGATAGCTTCTTCTACATTAGGTCTTTTTTTTAAAATTGAGACTATGTCAATGCCAAACGGCACATAAGATGGATTAAAGATTCCTCAAAGTTACTTTCACGTTTTTCCCAATTTTTACATGCATACGTTTCACTGTTTGTGTCCAGAACAAAATAAAATGAAAAAACACAGAATAGGGACTCAACCAAGTACCGTGAAGAACACGTTAGTATTTAGTTCACGGCCACCGCACTCCATGCGTCAAAATAACTGGCTCACTGATGAGGAACCGAGTGACGTCTCTTTCAGACATACCCGTCTATTGCTGATGTGTAGATTTCCATTTTCCATGTTGAAAGTACATAGACCAAAAATAAAATGTTGCATTCTTTTGCAACTCCGGGTCATGGCCGGTAAATATTGTCGTTACATATTCATACTGATGTGCGAAAAGTTTGAAGAAATAGGCGTGCAACGTGCGTCTGGGCTTTTGAAGTCTACTTTTAAATGCTCAGAACAATAAACGATCTAAATTATTATATCTACAACCAAGCGCTATCACTAACACGAAACCCTAATCAATTGTGCAACCGCAATTTACTAGGCTTTACATTTTCGTAAAACATTTAAAAATATTTTTATCATCTTTTTCGCCTCATAACCCCTTTGTGACTATTTTAACTAAACAAAAACTATTTCTATATAAACGATAGTTGAGTAATTTTCGTAGACAATTAAGTGACGAGTAGTCGCGATACCTGTATATCTTTTCACATTCAATTAAATTCAATTTATTTCAACGTAAAGAATTTACATTCTGTTGCTGAATGTTAAAGTACAATGTAACATGAAATTGAAATCCGCTGCCTTCGGGCCGTAGCGTACTGGAGAAAAAGGCAGCGGGAAAAAAAACTCCGCTGAACTGAAAAAAACACTCTGACCATCTTTTGCTCAAGTCCTCTTAAATCTAATACATCAGTTACCACCTATACGTATGATAAGATAAAATAAATAAATAAATATTCATGGACATATTACACAGATCTCGTTAGCCCTATACTAAGTACAACTAAATGACTGTGCTAACTCGACGATAGATTTAATACAATAAATACATATAGATAACATCCATGATTATCATGATTCCATGATTACCTTTAATAACTTTAAATGCCAAAGTATTAGTTAATTGTTTTACATAGGTCGGGGAAACATAACAAGTGCTGCGGCCAGAGACACGCAGCACTCGTTCACGAGCATAACGCAGAGGTCAGCCATCATCAGTTTCAACCATTTGGAGGGAGATAGATGACCCGGCTACCACCCCACCATTTGAATGACCTTTAGCAAACCTGCAGATTAAGTTCTGATCAGTTATAGAATTCATTGATACTAAACAAGTTTTAATCGTCAAAATTTATCCTTTTATGAATTTTAAAATACCAATTTGCATGACCATTAGATAACAGTGAAGGAAAACATCGTAAGGAAACCTGAATGTCAGAGGTATTCTCAGAGAAAGGTATTTGAAGTGGTTCCTTTGCAGAACATAATTCTGACGTTTTTTTACAGACTCGAAGAAAGACACTGTAATAATTTACCGCACCATTTTATTCGATTTTATATGTCAGTCCTACATGTATAAAAATGATACTAAATCACGTATTTGAGAAGAGTGACAAACGCCATAACATAACTATACACGTTCATATAATATTAGTCTGATTTGTAGCAACTACCATAAATTTTATATTGGAAGACCCGAAGATAAAAAAGTTCAAAGGTTCACGTTTTAATTCAGACCGATTGTTATGCATTCACTCAGTCGTCAAATGATTACCGTAGTGTAATATTAAAAATGCGTTTAATTATACTCGTGTCCTCTTTAATATTAATAAGTGAAGCTAAAGTAATTATAGACATTATAGCAACGAGAAACAATGATGTAAGCGTGAACTCGACCGGTATCGATGTGAGAGTTATAGACGAAACAGATTTAGTGTTGCACAGAATTGATAAACAACATTTGTTGGACGCTGTGACAGTTCACTTTGGAAGGAGACCAAGTAATGTCTTTCTGAAGAGCCCGACGCCCTGGGGGGATCTCTACAAAACATACAACTGGGAGCAAGTCTCCAGAGTTCTTGCAGTGCAGTCCACCAGAATAGTTGGCACAACTAAAAAGCCTATGGTTATTCTATCACATGACTTTGATAACTTATCAAACAAGACCATCAAAGTGAACACGGGAATTAGTCAAACCGTCGAAAATACTGTAACAACAAGTTGGTCCAAAAACCAAGACTTTACTGTATCACAAGAAATAGAATACGACATAAATGTTATATTCGCTAAGTTACAAGGGACCACTGGGTTTTCTTATACCACCAGTTGGGGGCGAAGTGAGGAGAAGACACAAAGTGTAACTGTAGGATCAACGAGCTCTGTAGAGACGGAGTTAAGCCCTGGACAATCTGTGACTGCTACTCTATCAGCAAATCGTGGTATTTTACAGGTTGAAGTAGTTTATTTGGCAACCCTGAGAGGCAACGTCGCAGTGAACTTCAAGAAAAAGTACAAAGGTCATCACTTCTGGGGACCTACTATTGAGACCATATTGAAGAATAGCAATATTCCAAACGGCGTGAGAGTGACCGAAACTATAAATGTGGGGTATTACACGGATGCGTCTTTAGTTGTGTATGATAAGAAGACTGGTTTACCACTGTAAAAACTGCAATTTTTTGTCATCTATACCGACTTATTTTTGTGAGCAATTAATTTCTCAGAGTTATTCGCGACTACAAACGTGGTTCTTATTTTTAGCAGTTAGTGTCACATGTATGGTATTTATATAAATTTACAACGCAATGTCAACTTGAGTTCAAGGTCTAGAAGATTTCGCTTTGTTCCCGTGTTGTTGCTTAATAAATTCAGAAGTTAATATATTACACTATTTCTTATGTAGCTTTTTATCGATTCAAATTAGATAATTTCGTCGACCGATACAAGGATAGAATTAATTAAACACAGATGTCTAATAAAAATTATACGAATATGGTGTTTAAATTTCTTCTCATTTTGTTATTACCTTTCAATAGGTAATAACAAAACACAAGCGGTGTATCCTGTGGTTCTGATTAGGTCAATACCTCCTCTACTCCGTCGTCTAAAGGGTCATTGATCGCCATCGTATTCTAGTATTATCTTCTAACAAACGTGTCCTGCAAATAAAAGTCAATTCATAGACTAATGATAAAAATGAATAATGTCAAATACCACTCTCATTTTCACATGATCATTTGAGTTGGATTACGTCAGATCGCCGCTCACTCGAGTCGTGAACTATTCTCGTGGTATATCGGAGTATGGCAAACCAAACCACATCCTGATAATACTTAATGTGAAAAAAGGTGATTTAGTTGTCGCTTGTTTCTTTTTATGAACTATGGTCCAAGTAGAATTAGAAAACTTATTGCACATTTTACGTCGTTGGAAGTCAAGTCACATCTTTACATGATAGGCTAACCTAAGCGTCTCGGTATTTAACACAATATCTACTTTTCTAAACTATTCCAGTAGGTACGTGGAACCTATTTGTTGCTGAAAGTGAGGTTGAAACTAACTGTATAAAACCATCGATATGTCTTTTTGGTTAAATAAGTCAAGTCAATAGTTAATATTTACAAATCCCGCCCTAGCCATAAGGTTGCAGGTGGCTGTGAATACAATATTTGCATACAATCGTGCGATGTTCACAGTGGGAGCTGACAGTGAAACGTAGGAATAGGTATACAGAAGTAACGCTTGAACTGAGAATAATTTCATCACATCACACTTCATACTAATACTATAAAGGCAAAAGTTTGTGAGTGTGTATGTTTGTTATTATGTTATGATACTTTATTGCACACGAAGCATTTAACAGGACATTACATAAAAAATAACACGTACAAAGGCGAGCTTATCTCTGAAAGAGATGTCTTCCAGCAAACCTCAGAGAGTCGGAGTAGCAGTAAAAAGCGGAGCGGATCTGTATGCGGGTTTGTTACTTCTTGACGTCTAAACGGCTTTAGCGATTTTAATAAAATTTGGTATGGAGTTAGCTGACACCCTGAATTGATATATTGACTGCGGGAAAATATCTTATCCTCATGGGAAAATTGATAAACCGCGGGTAACACCGCGGGGCACGGCTAGTCTTTAATAATCGTTATTATCACTACTGTGTATAAATGTAATCCTCGAGTACCCTGAATATTCAATTCGGCCATTCTACATCAGTTGAAAAATTCTGCTCCTTTTTCCCTAAGTTGAACAAGACATTTAGTAATGTTATTTACATATATGTCTTCAGAAAAAAAATGTTTTACTTATATTTACGACTGCCAAAAAAGGCGCATCTTCTATTTGCAGGAAGTCAAGGTATGTATATTTTTGTCCGTTTCTTAAACTCAACCTTTTAAACGTATGATCAGATTTTATCAGAAATGTATGGTTATATTAGAATCATTAGTCATGACAAGTAAAGTAGGGTTAATTGTATTGCTTATGTCTTATATCAAAATATATGTGACAGTGCTTATGCTGATAAGAAGATTCTTAGTTTGAAAGAAACACTTAGTAACCAATGTTGGTAATCCAAATCTGCTGATATAGAATAAAGTTTTGCAATGCAGTATTTGATCGTCGCATTCTATCGAATGCAGTATGTAATTTGGCACCAATTAACGAAGGACCAAATATTAGTTGCTGTAAACCGCAAATTGTGTATTTCTACGTACATCTTCCGTTTACGTTTATTTTGTGCTGAGCGCGTCCTCGATAGTTAACGCCAAATAGTATTTGGGCATTGTGTTCTGTAGCTCCATCTAACGCCTATCCTGTTGCGTGAGTTTGATTTAATGGAACAATTTAAAACAAACAAGGTTTCTTGTTTCGTACAAAGTTTCCAAAATAACAAAAGTAGATGCACTGCAGGCTAAAAAATGATTTTTTTGCAATATTGAGTAGGCGGGGGTGAAGTCTATCATACTACATGTATCGCTGACTTTCACCCCGCCTACTCCACGTAACCATACTACATAAATATTATAATATATATATAAATATTATAATATATTCTTTATTTATGTCTACTAACTTTATGTCTGTCTTCTTTATAACTTTTCGTGTTACAGATGTTGAACGAACGTGATTAAAAAAATGCTTATAAAATCAGCAGAATTTCCTAACGTCAACACTGCAGTTATCACACATCCCGCTAACGGCAATATCTCAGTTCTTGTTGGGCATTAAAACAAAGCTCATTGTTAACTAATGAATGGGGAGATTGATCAAATCAAACCTTTTTTGTTGCCATAAAGCACCTTATTATAATAACCACCTCTTGCCACATACTTCACCATTCAAATAACATTCGTTTCTTATTTTCCATGCAATTTATAATTATACGCCTCTACGCGAGTTATTTAGGCTTAATTTATTATTACAGGTGAATTTCTGATTTGTTTATAGCTGCCATAAGTTCAAGGATGGGTAATAATTAATAAATATTGATACATAATTGTTGAGTTGAATTGATTTATAACCGTCTTTACATAAGCTAATTTTGCTGCGATATCACGAAGTGGTTTGAATCTCGTTTGATTCTGACGTTAGCAAATTAAGCTCGAGATGAACTTGATCCACATTTAAAAATGAGTGACGTGTAATTTTTCTATTATATTCTGCGATTAGTCTACATTTCAATATGCAAAAATAAAAGGCCAAGGTCTTTTCCTTAGCTTTTACAAGCATCATCCAAGATTTTAATTGGTCGTAAAATTAAGCATAATATTGACGTCTAAATTAATTTGCAGATTTTTAGGCAATGACTATTTATATTTAGAATTATGTACCTACAAACAAGCTATTCCTATTAACTCTACAGGTCATGTTCCACATCAACACGGATCTAACGAGCTTTAGTTTTCTACTTCTACAATGTTCTTCGGAGTAATGTGTGGTAGAAAAACCGCTTTGTCTCGCGGTCACTTGTTTGAAGCGAGAAAGTGAAGGAGCATATCATTAATAACATTAATAAGTATAGTCTGGCGTCCTTCAGTGGTCACGCTGCTACAAGCTAACTAACGACTGAAGGGAGTTTCGATGGAAGGCCCTTATTACCAGACTAATATTGGTGACTTTCGTTTGAATAAGTTCTACCAGTAAGTTGGCAAAACGGTATCTGTGGCGGTGGCAATTATGATGGATGGCTGAAATAGCGGCCGCTGTCCCGGCGCAAAGACATGTTCCTTTCTGATCCTTAGCTCAATATCTCTTGAATCACAAATTTATCTCCAGGACGCCTGAACAACAATAATAATTTTAATTTCTGATGTGAAACCTTCTATATATGCTATATGCTTTTTTCAACAATCAACCAACGAAATTGCACATTCACGCTACACATGCTCAGGTGGGTGACTCTGAATCAAATACTTTGCGCTCCTTCTGCACAGTAAATAAAACTGAACCGTCACTTTCGGGCCAGCTAAATCGGATATAATCTGCTTCAGTCGGTCCAGTTTTCACTTTAATCGTGCATAAGTAATTATGCACTCATCCTCTTTTTAAGGTTCCGTAGTAATGTAATTTCACTATGTCCGTCCGTCTCTTTGAGCTAGGGGCATGTGAATATGTAAAATTGAAAAATACCTAATAAGATTCAAAAGAAGCCTGTTTGAATATCTTTACATACATATATAACCTCACGCCTGTAACCCAGAGGGGTAGACAGAGAACAGAATATCTTTAATTCATGTATATTTAAATAGTTTTTTTTAGTTTCATTTGTCTTTATTAATCTTTAAATTAGATTAATATGTATTACAGTTTGTTGAGTTTTACATGCATGATGCTAATATTTGTCTGTGTTTTTTCTCTGTGACTGTATTGTTGTATCGCCTGTTGGTTGTCCTATTTAAATAAAATTAAAATGAAATGAAATGTGTGTGTAGGTTTTATAATACATTACACTAAACGAGCAGGAGTAGACCAATGCAACTGACCTGCTGAAATGACTAGTTACATCGCAATTAATATTGAAAGAGTGATTTATTATGATGAGACTGGCTACCTACTCAATACTCAACTAAGACTAATAGCAGTTACAATAGTAATTAGTGGAACTGAAGCAAAACTAGTGGGGGCGTGGGAATGGGTATTGGCGTCTGTACTAAAGTACTAATACAGTTCGTTTAATTTTACTGTTATGCTGCAACTTATTTTATGCTGCATATAAAATTCTCAATAAATGCTAATACAATATTCGACACGAATTTAAAATTAATACACAAAAATCGCGACTTCTCTACAACTTTCTTTTATGATGATGACATTGGCCTTTGCATCTTAGTATCATTCATGCGTTCAGTGGCATCTTCACTCACACGACATGGGTAAAGGGACCACTCGGATGCTGCAGTGCCTGGGACATTGTTTTTTAGATGGTGTAGGCTTACCCAGCATCTATACCATCCTGACAGCTTAGACAACCTAACCCACAGGAAAGAATAGTCTATAGGTACGGAGGTAACCAAGCCGCAGGTTTCCTCATGATGTTTTCCTTCACCAAGTGGTATTGCTCTGCGAATCTACGAATTCGCAAATGTACGTAACTTTGATATTAAACAAAGTCATTGGTACATGCCCTGAATCAATTTATTAAATTTGTCACCAATTCTTTTGCTAATTATTGATATGTGGTTAGTTATTATCTTCAACATGTATGTACGTATATTTATTATATCTATTTATTTATGTATTATCGTTTGTGTAAATTTATCATATTCATAGATTTTTATTATTCATACCCCCCACTCCCATGTAGGTCTAAGAAGTTCTGAAAAAGAATGCTTCTTGCATTAAACACGCTCTTGTACATTTACTCATGTAATTAGTTAAGAATAAAAATAATGCCCTCCTAAACCAAACGCCTACGCTAGATGCCGCCGTGGATACTATTATTACATCCCAATAGAAATAAACCCTCCATCTGCATGTATTTATATTGTGATGTCCTAACCGTAATATAGGGTTCCTAGTGTGGGATCAAGGCCAGTGTTATTGTTATTATTGAGAAGCTATTTTTATTTTATTCAGGATTATTATATATACCAATCTTTACCCCCAAGAAAACATCCCACAAACTCTCTAGGATGTTTTTTGTCATCTTTTTTGCCGGGGGGGGGGTGTTACGGTCTGTTAGCTTTCAGAATATAACTCGGGCTCTAGAGTCGGCTTCGGTTTTTGCCGAAAGCAGACGAGTGTAATACTACTTCCTGCTCTGTATAAAACTTTTCTTCACTATTCTAAAATAGTATATTTCATTACAAGTGCGGAAAGGCTGTCATTGCAAAGAGTTCCGACAAATGGCCACCCGAGCCGAGGCGCAGCCGAAGGTGAGGGTTGACAGTCGGAACAAGTTGCAATGACGGTTCCGCACGTGTACTGAACGACTATTTTTAATACAGTTGCGAAAAAATGCAATTTATTAAAATAAAATTATTTGGAAAAGGGCGCCAACCGTAAAAGAATATAAGCAGAGATTTTTTTTTCTTCACCCATTCTGATAGGCAAAGGGAACCATGCCCATACAGCCAGTCTTCAGTAGGATTTTTTATTGATATGAAATGAAAATTTAATTTAATGAGATGAAATGAAATGAAACCTAACCTAACTCATTCAATCAAATCATTAAATCTGATATTGAAACAAATTAGTAGCTTCTTTTTAGAAATATACGTATTTGCATGAATCATAAAAACTTCTATGATTTTTTTAATAAAAACTTCATGGTTGGTTTTTCTTTTTAATAGACATTATTTTGACAGTTGGGAAAGAGAACGCACGAGTGCGGGAAAGGTAAAAAAAAAAGCACGAGTGTGTAATAGTAACTATTATCTAATCTGTGGTAATAGTCCACATCCCGCACGCTATAAGTCCCTGTAATACGCCAATTTTTGAGCAACTGTATTAAAAAGATATGTAAAGTTCTAAATAATAATACAAAATAAACCTGACCTTATCGAATATATTCGACACTATCCGATAGTAGCCGAGGTATATTCTAACAGCTAACAGACTGCAAAGTAGTGTCGTCATAGTTACAGTGCAATTTGTATGACGGTTCTCGTACCACGTGACTAGAATGACTTCCACATGAAAAAAACACGCCGATAAAAACACATCTTTTAACGTGTCCTCTCCGATTATATTAAAACAGTTTTTTTGTGCAAGTACTTTATTAGAACAGCATGTTGATTGTTACTATATCATTTCAATTTATATTAATCACTGTCTTGATGTTCATAATAATTACGCCTGTAGGGCTCAACGCATTCCACACTTCCAAGGCTCACATTCAAAATTATAACGTATACCTTTAATTAAGACACGGTATTGAATCATCACCATATTATTTTACTCCATTGAAGAAGAGTAAACAATTAATTATTTCAAGCCAATTCACTACTTTGTAATTAAAGAACCCAATCGCTTGGTACTGCCTGCACACTATTGAAGCGTTAGCGCATTGACACAAATTGAGTAGCTACAAAAGCCGCACGTTCTTTTTTTAAATAATACATATAACTAGTTTTACGTCGGGTATACTTTAAGAATTTCTAAAGAAACCGACAAGAAACGATTGGTTTTGCAACATTTGACTCTCTTGAATTCTACATTTAGTGGCAAATAAATTCACACCTACTAGAATTATATGTTCTCTATTTTCCCGAGTTTTCGTTTGCTTAGCTACATGAATCGGGCACAAGCATCAAAATTAGAATGGAGTGACATTGTTTTTATACCACAGAAGAGGTAACTTGTTTTTTTTATAATTAGAAAGCTGTCAGTCGAAAACGATTCTTCCTAGGGCTGAAAAGTATTACTTTCAAACCGCTTTCCCGAGTGTAATGGAAAAGATTATTTATACTAAAACCTGAACTCCTCCACAAATCTCGACGAGTTATTTGCACAAAGAGTATTCTTCGCACAAGGAGCTTTTATCAAGAATTTTTTTAGCAAGTAGGTTGTATAGAATTGGTGTTTACTAAATTAAAACAAAATAGTGCTTAGCTTATCTATTCAAAAAGAGCCAGTTTAGTCCTCATAAACAGGGACCAAACCAGCTCTTTGATGCCTTGGGATGAAAAGTGATATGAATTTGGAATGTGGACATTTGTTGTGAAGGTTTCAATCACCAAAGAGATCAATAACGAACATTTTATGAACAAGTAACTGGCTGCAGTTTATACTACAGCCAGCAGTTTATTTCTGTATAGAAACCAAGCGCGAACCAAATTGAAAAAAAAAGCGAATAAGTAAGGTTTAGTTTTAGTAATGATAATTAAGCAGGGGCATAAGGATGGGAGAGGGCCCGTGCCGTGCAGTAGAACGTACATAAGCTACCTAAGTAAAATTGCCCATTTTAATGCGCCATTTTCATTGTGCCAAAAGGGCTACTATAACATAAAGGATTATTTAGATTACAATGATGTCTGGAATTAAAGCCACAGTAAAATGCATCAGTTCTATGTTTTAAAATAATTATGTAAACTCTGTTAATTAAGGTCTTTGAAAAGACTAAGTTTGGAGTTTTTTGCCCATTTTTTCTTCTAAATGATCAAGATTTTGAAATGGATACCTAGTTTGAATTGTAACGTTCATTAAGCCGCAGTTTCTGCGCTACTTTGAATAAAACAAATGAATGAATTGAATAAATTTTCATAACTTTTTAGAGCTTCTGGAACAGTCTGTCGTGCTATTACAAAGCACAGTAATCACTATGGCTAAACGCTGCTTGGGTAACGCTGAGCGGAATGCGCGCGCGCATCCTCAGCGGAAAGGTCATCGCGAGGTCGCGCGAATCATAGACAGACGATGGTGGTAGAGTCTGCAAAGCGAGGACATTCATCTCCTGGGCAACATAACGTACGTTACAAATACAAGTTTTTATTTTTTATAAACCATAATTGTTTTTAAATAAACACTTTTTCAACTGTTATTTACCTATTTACGTTTGCTGTAAATCCCCCTAAGATACCTACAAAGATAAAAAAGTACATTCTGTTTTCTCGTCATTCAGGGAGGAATTTTAAGGAAATTTTTCCTTATTGCATCCGTGGACCACTCTAAATGTTAAGTAACATCTCTTTCAAAGTTCAAGATCTACTAATTTAGTCTGTGCGTTGTCTATCTCTCAGTCAGTTTTGTTTATTTTTTATACATTCCTGAAGTCTTTCTAATATTTAAGAATGTGCAGTCAATATGAATGAAAAAGAAAATATGTTTAATTTTTTTTTATTGGAATTGGTTTAATTTATCGATATCGATCATTTTGCAAACTGCCGTGACTTGTTATTCATATATATTATCAGAAATACATTTTCAAATTTCCTATTTAATATTAACTATCTAAATGTTGTCTGGAAGAGATCACTCTAAGGGATGAGACCGCCAATTGTATAACATTCTAAGATTTAAGAAATTATACTTGTAAATTTTCTTTTTCTGGCTGTGCAATAAAGTGTGCGCTATATTATGCTCTCTATAAATTGAAGCAATTTTTTTTATTTTTAGGTGTCGCTTTATTTTAATATTACGTTGGTAAGAGGTGTAGAATAGTCAAGCTTGTGCTTTACCGTTCACTTGATGGAAACTAAAAAATACGTCCAGTGTGTTTGCCTGCCATTAGATTAGATTGAAACGCTCTTTCTTAGTTAGGTATGGCATCATGCTGGAAAAAGCCAAATCATAAGGCCACAGACTCACTACACGTGGCCAAAGTTTTTTTATCGGCGGTTTTTTGTCTGGTGGATGATTCTAGCCGCAGCCTACGCATATCACCAGTAAAGCCTGGTATCAGTATTGGTATTAGATTTGGTATCATCAAAGAATCAGGTGTAAAGTCACAAGTATCTTCAACAAAAACAGTCAGTCGAATAAGAAGAGAAAAAGTACATTGGACCCCTAAAGCCTGAAGGGTCCCAAGCACTTCACATGCGACTACGTCCCCCTAGTCCCATGTCCCCCTCCCTTTTTAACCTACTTTATTAGTCCCTGCATGGCTTAAATTGCACACATTATTACCTCAAAAAAAACAGCACAAAGGAAACAATCTGGTTCGTATTATTCTAAAATCGGTTATTTATTAATATTATTACTGACTGACCCCGCAAGCGTTGATTTACCATATTAATTGGCCTACGACCCATTCTCAGACCTTCTTAATATACGCAAAAAAAAATGGGTGAAGCCGTTTTGGAGGAGTTCGATAACAAACATTGTGACATTTTTATATATATGATTATTTTGCTGCATTGGTGTAGGCGGCAGTAGGACAATAGACGAGATTTGCAGGGGACCGGCGAGGTTGGCGTAATGGTAAAGAGATGGCGTAAAGAGTGGGCATCTTTCATGGGCTCTTTACATTTGATATCAACTCTCTGTATGTCCCCACTGCTGGGGCATGGGTCACTTCCTGCAACACAGGAAGGTTAGGCCATACCACGGGGGCCAAATCCGGGTTGGCGGAGGATTGTAAAACAGTGGCGGGCCTGTGAGAAGTGGTCAAGCCGTTTGTAAAACAGCCGGCACCATCGGCTTACTTGCCTTGCACGGAAGCACTCGGAAAAAATGCCACTAGCGGTAGTCATGGCATGGTCACCCATCCACCACCTGACCGCGCCTGGTGTTGCTTAACCGAAGCGATTTATTTCCGTCACTCGGTTCCACTGGGCTAAAAGCGCTCTATAGATAGATATTGGTGTTCCATATTGGTGTTCATATGGATAGAAGGTAAAATAATTGAAGAAATAAATATACCGAGCAAATGACAGTGGAATATTTCCGCCCACACTTTTAAGGGATATCTTAGCGAAATTCAATATAAAAGTACTGAAACCGGCGTTCCTACATGCAACGCATTGCTAATGAATGTTGACGGAGCTTAAGAGATTTGTCAGACTCGTAGCAACTGCCAAGCCCTGGTCTCTGTCTACTATATATCTGTTAATACTATTTCTCCTAGATCAATTTATTTGAAAATATGTCGACATAACATATTATTGAAAAACAAAAGTTAATTCTAATGACTTCTATCGATATTAGGGGGTAAAATCTCAGCTTTATTTCTTAACTTTTCATGAGATATTGGTCCATCTCCACTATACCACAGCAGATTGGTAATAGCAAGTTTAGTATTCACTTAAACGGTTGTTCGTCGGTTTATGCAATACTCATTGCAAAAATTAACAATAAACACGCCAATCCTCTTACTTCGCTTTTACAATTCTTTCTTTCTTTTTCCGAGAAACCACGTAACTTGTGAAACCTTTTTCTGTTGCTAACTCTATACGTGTAACGAATAAGTACATTCCACAAATAACATTACAATTAAGTGGAAGGTACTGCGGGGCACGCTCTATAAAGATCATTGTTTTAGTCTTAATGGACCATAAACGGCTGCATAATATCGACCACTCCATACGAATTAACTCTACAATTGAATATCACAGAAAGTTCGCATCAGTTTTACCTAAAAAGTAAATACTTTTGTTTAATATTGTAAAGTAGCTACGATAACTAATTCTAGATACAACTCTGGTCTCTGGTATGAGTTAGCACAGTTGCCAGGCTGTCAATATTTACACGCGAGAACTCTAACTTACGTAGTGAAATCACAGGTAATATTTATAATAATACTTGTTAATAATACTTGGTAAAATTAGTAGTGTCTTTGAATGTTGATAATCGACTGCATCTCTGCTTATCACTTGTAAGATATGGTAGAGATAGTCAGGTAGACGTACGACTAATACAACCAACGACATACGATGTAGAGCTCACTGCACTGTCATTCATTGATCTGATAAAGAGATAATGAATCAAATAGCTAAATAAAAAAAAACTGATATTAATGAAATCCAACAAAATGTTTTCACAAATAGCCATATTTTGCGTAAATAGAAGAAAAACAAAACAAAACACCAGAGTCAGCCAAGCCGAAAATATATGAATAGTTCTGAAAACATACGTTTTTTACTGGCTCGATAAAGTTTACCCTTGGATAAACAGACAAATAGTACTGACAGATGGCGATGTCACAAAACTCCCTTAGATAGTCCTACGTTTCTGTATCATGATATTTCAATTAATTAACATCGTGCACAAAAGCATTTTGTATAGTCATCTTTGCACACACTATAAGTTCAATGACATGGAACTCGAAATTATCGTGTGAACGTAGTTTTTTCTATTTCTGAAGAGACCGTCACATGCGGATGAACTTTGATGGCGATTATGATTCCTCTCCACAACAATATATGGTAATGTCAAGGATTCACTGCTGACAGAGAGTAATGTCTATTTCATTAAGATCATCGGTGGATAGAATTTATTAGGAGTATTTTATTTTGTTTGTAGCAAAATTACATGACCATACGTAAGTATGTTTTTTAAAATATAGTAAGGAATCTATGTTACAGATTGCGATGGTATCAAACTAAAGAAAATGCAAATTATATGTAAAATATATTTTATTTCAACAAATCTTTAAATTGACTTATCTCTTTATAAGCCATGGCCTGATTTTTTTACTACATAATCAACTGTGTGAGAAATAAAGAAAGAATAAAATTTTAGTTCTGACCTAATTTTGTTTATTCCTGTACATGCTTAACATACATGCCAACTAAATAACCGATCGCCATTGTTTGATATCTTTGTGCAACTACCTATCATAAGTACATAATATATGTTAAACCTACACAGTCCATTAAATTCAGTCCTCATCATAGAGCACGTTCAATGTACACCTTTCAATTCAATTTGTTTTGATGTCACATAATATTATGTTTTTTAAACTAAACTTCCAATCTGATAGAAGTGCCAACAAACTTCAATTTAGTTATTGCTTGGATGACGTCCTGTCATGACGCGTCCATTTAATTGACAGATTTGGTTGAGGCCGGTCATCACTGCATCATACAGTTTTGCTCAGGCATAGCGCAAATATCACCCTTATGTTGCACGTAAGATGAACCATGTCTATATACACACAAAGCTTTAAGCTGGACGTTGATAAACTCCCGATAGTCTAGAGACGGCTGCACAATGACGCAAGGGTGACGGTCTAGGCACGCCATAACACCGCCTAGCTGTTTATAATGAGTGAAAGTATTTAGGAAAAGATACGCACGTTGATGTTGATGTTATGATGGCGTGAATATAATCTCAGAATCAAAATCGTCATATCTAAAATAACAGAACAGTTTTGTTCTAGAGTTTGTTTTTCTTTTCAATTCATGATTATTCGGTAGTAGTATAACGGCAGTTGCGTTACGCAGCTCACATATAATTATTTGTGATCAGAATTTATTTCAAATCTTCACCAAACCTAAATGATACACGCAAATAATTTAATCCATGTATTGTGAACACTGAGCCCGACCCAGAATTTTATATCAAGCCGTGTAGTAGGTAGATAAAATCAAACATGTCTACCGCTGAGGGCCTACTGCAAATTACATCAATTTGTAAATATATTGCGTTTGTAGGTTTGTACACACGAGATACGCCACGTCTTACATTTTACATTGTACATTGACATTCAGCAAACAGAATGTAAATTCTTTACGTTGAAATAAGTTGATTTGAATTGATTTGAATTGAATTCGTGTTTGATATTTGTAAATAAGAAACGGAAGTAGTGATGGCTAATGTTACTCAGTAGCCCAATAAAATGCATATCTTATATTATTATAAGAAGATCCAAATAATACCTACATCTCTGCATAGTAGTCTGGCAAATGAGAGTAGGGATGGATAATGTTAGATGTAGTCGAATAAAATGTATCAATATCTTATATAATTATAAGAAGATACAAATAATACATCTCCACACAGTAGTCTGGTAAATTGATTACCCTTTTTTCTATTTCATAATGTTCGATTCGCGATACGTCCCATATAATAAAGCGAATGCGCATTAACGATGCGGTCAGCATTCCATGTGCGTGTGGCAACAGCTGATGCGACGACGTGAACCCTGCGCCCGCGTCTTTTGCCGGACAGCGCGTATACTCTGTCCATTCTGTAGATGGTTAAAAATAAAAACAATAACGGAACGGCTAGCCCGAGTTAAAGCTCTATTAGTAAAAAAATTGAGAATATACTATTTTTATTTTTAATGCACTAACCCGTGCTAAGGACAAATTTAAAAACCTTTTTCCGAATCCCGGCATGGGTGAAATTTTTAGCCTCTTAATAGGTTTTTAAATTGAGAATAGCTTATTGTAGATACAGACGTCGGCACATCAACTTTTGCAAGTGACTTTTTATTCAAATATAAAGGTTGTGCGGCAACTTTTATACACAAACAATGAAACTGACAAAAATATTTATGAAGTCATTAACTAAACATTTTGTTTTTACAATGAACTAGCGACCCAGCAAACTTTGTACCGCCTAACAGTCGGTAATTAATTTTTATTTTCAGAACTATCCTCGTACTTCAAGGAATATTCTAAAAAAATAATTAGTGAAATCAGTTCAGCTGCTCTCGAGATTTGCGCTTAGCAACATTCAGCCATTAATTTTTATATTATAGAATAAACTTTTTGAATTTATGATTGGAGGACCCCAGTATCAATTCCGATAACCTAATACATAGAAAAGTTTCAGCACGATGTAATATATAACTAACAGACTATATTTATGATTACATCTTGTTTGCGGCACAGTTTGTGAGTGCGTAGAGGCTTATATGGAGTTACGAGATTTATCACCGCTCGGCTCTAATTCGTCATAAACATTCGCTATCAACATTACCGGCCCTGCTATTTCACAACGAGCAGCTTTTAAAGAACCACTATTTACTTTATTAGCTGAATGATGTTAGAAGTTTACCGTAAACAAGTTATTAGTCACGGGAAATTGTCCCTTACATTGCTTTATCATCCATATTGCAGGCTTTATTATATTGCTTTACAAGTTCTCATTGGAACGTAATGTACTGACGAGAATAAACACTAATAATTAATTGCATTATTTTATGAGCCGGCAATTCAGGAAACATGTCAAGATTCGTGAATATGTTTTTAGTTTTGAACATGATTATAATAGTTATATATTAAACGGGTCAAATCGCGAATATTTATGAAATAAGGTAATTACGTTTTACCTAATAAATAATCGTGATTTGACCCGTTTAATATATAACTATATATGAGTATCGCGAATCATTAAGAAATACCATGATTATAATATTTATAACAATAATATTTTATTATAAGTATTATGGGGGCTATACCTAAAATGCGCAATGCCTAAAAAAAATTTTTTTAAATAAGACAGGCTGTTGACTCCAGTAACGCCTGATTTTAAACAACGACGAGATTGAGGATTTTACGTGTTTATCTGTTAAATGCCAGTTGACTCTAATTTTAAAGACACCCAGGTTATACGTCTATTAAAATTTGTGTCTTACAACAATTTTGTTTTATAAGAATGAAAAACCTTCTGATGTGTTTCAAGTACTGTGTAACATATAGATAACCTAGTTAAATTTATCAAAATCATAACAATGTCAAAAGGAACATTTTGAAAAAAAAGCCTCCTTCAACTCGTAAGATATTTTCGCAATGCGACCGCGTCGTGACTGCATCAGCAATTAAAATCCGCTTATTACCTACTCGTAAAAGAGTAACTAGAGAATTTAATTCTACCTTCGTTAACACCAACAACCTATAACCCACATAGCCAATGAAGTATCTCCACAGTCAAAGTATAGTACCCGCGTACCGCCCCAGACCGCCGTCATATAATTCTTTATATCTGGAATGTATAGATTGGATCTCTTTCTTCCGGTCGAAATTGTTCAAATTCACATTAAAAATTTGCACCCTCGGAATTTCCTTGGTACATGCAGACACGCCAGTTTTGATGTGATTAATATCAACCCTTCGTATGTTCGTACTGCTAGGGCACGGATCTCTTCCTGTATTGCAGGAAAGTTAGAGCATACTCCACCATGGGACCCAAGTCCAGGTTAGTGGAGGATTGTAATGGGGCCTTTAGACGGGCCATATTTTCACGAAAATGTGTAGCTGCAAATGTGTGGCCGGTAGCATCAGCTATCATTAACGGCTATGAAATATGAAATAGACTATGAAATATTTGGCATATTTTTTGTGTATCCGATGAATTTAGAGTATCCCATATGGCCGGAACGATCGCTTTGCAATCGAAAATACTGCAATATTTTCTCAGCTTGTCTCGCTTTACGGCCTAAATGCGTCCCTTTTTCATGCTACGTGAAGTGAAGTTTGCTGCGATTTGTTCGACTAGAGCTATGTTCGTGTTTGTTTTGTTTCTCTTTATTTTGGTTCGTTTGTGTTTACGTATGTAGCCCGTGTAAAGACAAAATATTGAGCCAAATACTGTTGTAGAAATGTTGCCGGGAATGGCCGGGATATACATTTTCCAGCCATGAGCTGCATTAAAATGTTTTTTGTATTTTCGGTAAATAGTGTAGCCAAATATTTCACAATAAGTATATCCCGTCTAGAGGTCCCTTAAAACAGTCTCGGGCCATACTGTCAGATGTTATCAAGCCGCCTATAATGCCTCTGACGTGGTTTTATGACTACCATAGCATTCACAGTCGGCACCAACTGCTTAGGGTGCCTTTCAAAGCACGGAAGCGCTCGGAAAATATGCCACTAGCGGTAGTCACGGGATGGTCAACCATCGAGTACCTGACCGCGCCTGTTGTTGCTTAACCACCGTGATTGATTCCAATCACTCGGTTCTATTAGGCCACGAGCGCTTCGTGCGACACGTGCGTTGCGGATGCACAATACCTTATATCAGGGGGGCGAGTCTCTAAAACGCACAGTTATTCAATAGAGACGTATAAACTTCGGTAACGATCGTTTCATTCATATGCATTGTAGTCTATTACTTATTGGTATATCGTATGACCCGTGACATTCGATCTTCTCCGCGAGACATGCCTATTTAATTTGCGAGGTTTGTACTTACCACTACCAGTAAGAGGCAAATAACAGCTGTAGCATAGTCGTTCTTATATCATTATATAGAAAAAACTGCGTGTATACAAGAGGGCCTGATTACAGTCTTTGGTCAGTACAAAAACCACATATTGCCACTAACTAAATATCGCAAATTAAAACAAGAGTCGATGAATCTATCTACATATATTTGTTCGTAGGGTTTGAGGTGGGTCACGGTATGTATTTGTAAATATTTTTTTCCGTTTAATTTGTATGTAACGTATTCATGATATATAAATATATATATTTTATATTTTAATTAAACCTATACTGGCTATTTGGAACGAAACTTTGGTTCACAGTCAATGAAATCCATCGATGATACAGATACATTTTTTTAATGCATTAATTAAACACATTACAATCACAATAAACACAAATTTTAAAATAAGTAGCTAGATGTAAAATTCAAATTTCCACGCCATTCTAATTTTATTGCGCGTAATATTAATATTTTTTAAATATATTTACGCAAAATAAGATAGAATAAAGTAAAATTTGCATTATTCTATATTTTTTATAATATTCCACTGTAATTGGGCAGTTCATCTAAAAAAATCTTTCATTCTCTATTATGAATTATAACTATTTTGCACTCGTAAACATAAAATACAACGTAATAATCATGAACATCTAATCTCACCATTAGCTGCAGCGACCCCTAGTTACATCACATGCAATGACGTCACCCAGGTCACGAGGTGTGCGAGTGTGAGCTTATTCCCATTACGACGATTTAGATTTGAGCTGATACACTTCAGTTGTGGTTGGGTGGTCTGTGAAAATGACTCCAGAAGATAGAAATGTAAGATATGTCTAAGTAGCGTGTATTTTCTCAAGCTATTTGTACTAGTCTTTTTCCTGTGCTTACTACACTCCACAGCCCACGTGTATTTCCATGTTTACGACGACCTCGCTTGGTCACCATAGCACAGGCTATCCTAGTTTGGGACCCGGACGTGTGATCGAATTGTGTGGAAGAAATTATTATTACTTACAGAACAATTAATGCGAATAAAATCGTGCGAGGTACATAGATACGCATTTTATAAGTCGACTTAAAAAAGGTATTATTAAAAGTTGCGATTTAACTGGTATTTTTGAGGTTAAATATAATGATAACCCAATATTGCCCCAATGAGTATGTGAATTTGCATGTTTTGTTTCTCGAATCCCCATCAGAAGCAATGCCACAAAACGCCATTATTTTGGCATACACTAGACGCTAGCGCACGCGTTGATGTCTTTCCTATGTAATTACAAAAGACATCGACGCGGGTGTAGAATTTACCTAATAATATTCATCTTTTTCCAGCGTCTCGTTTTCTATTCGATTTTGCAACAATCTGGTAATGGATAACTCATGTCGTAGAGGCAGAAACTATTGGCTATCGGATTACACAAGTTACAAAACTAGTTATGTCTACTTTTCCTACAGTATTGTGACGCCAATAAATAAGATGTAGCGTAAAGAAAAGTGTAAAATCTGAAAACCGTAAATGAGAATTTTAACATCAATATTTTGGCCACTTCTAAAAGTATTTTTTTTAATAATAACCATACGAATTGACCGCATCAAGTTTTAAGATAGTATGAAAAAATAATATTGAACAAATTAATTATCTGTTTGGCTTAACTAATGAGTTCTCATCAATTGAACACAAAATATCATTTACCTAAACTTTTATATGGTGTATTTATAAAAAAGCCAATAAAAGATCATATATGACTTCATGTAAGCATTTGAAAGATATTCACCAATTACTTAGCGAGCGCAATATCCACCAAACATGATTACGAACATTATATAAAAGGCAATTTCGTTATCGTTATGATTTAACGTGAGCCAATCGAGGAGGCTCACAAATAAACTGCCACGATTAAACATCTAACGCGCAACATCCGCTGAATATGTTAATGTTGCAGATGAAATTATATTAGGGCATTACTCAGCCCGTTAATTGGCAGCTAATGACATGGTGTTTATTTGGCCAATTGAATTGTTTTTTTTTTGTGTTCTAAGACGTCAACGGAGTAATCAAATCGTAATCGTATCGTATCGGAGTAACGGAGTTAGTCGTATCTTGTTGAACAATGCTTGCGAAAAATTGCAGGCAGATACTGCATGCGGCAAGCTGAAGACAGGGCGCTATGGCGCTCATTAGGGAAGGGCTATGTCCAGCGGTAGACTAATAAAGCCTTGCTATGATGATGTTGAACACTAGAGGTATTAGCGGAAATGTATACGTAAATAAATTTACCCCTGGATACAGGCGTGCGGAAAGGTACGCAGAGTCTAAAGTAATAAACAAGCCTCGTTTGCTTCATCACTAATACACTGAGTATGTAAGGTAACTATTCTTTATAATTATTAGTAATATTTTTCTACAAGGAAATATGGTCTCTTCCTGCATCGCAGGAAGGTTAGGCCATACTCCACCACGCGGTCTAAGTTAGGGTTGGTGGAGTACAATCTTCCAGTAACAGTGGCGGTCTTCACCGTCAAAAGTTATCAAGCCGTCCATAAGGTCGCTGCTATGGCTCAACGACTGTCATTACGTGACAGCCGTCACCAAGGGATGGAAAGAATGTCAAAATAATATTTTTTGTCTAGGGTGACAGAGATGGAAATACCTTTTCTTTGCCTATCACGGAAATGCATAGAAGGTCAACAACAAAAAAAAGGTAATATTGATAGACTTATGGCCAATCTCAGTCAATCTCTGCTTCTCCAAGGTTGAGGGGCAATTCAGGGATTTTATAAATGTTGGTATGTTTTTTATGCAATAACGCTGAAATAGTTGAATGTTAATTAGAAATTGGCCAAAAATTTAGAGTAATTGTATTTTAAAATATTTTAGTCACATTCCTACGCCAGTATTTTTTTTAATAAGGGGCTACATTGAATGGCCATTTTTTCAAATAGTTCATTGTCACAGGGGGTCCTTGAGGTCTTCAGTCTTGCTTTATTTGGGTATATCAATTTATAATATTTGTTTAGAAGCTAAATTTCTATTTAATGGAGTATTATTGCCTAAGAAAGTTTTTATTTTACATAATTATTCTATGAAAACTTAAGTTATGCTGTTGTTGAGGAAAAAATATACATGTTTGATTTAGTGTTTTTGTTTTTTAAGAACACAGCATAAAATTCTCGTCCGAATTTAATTATTAACGCTACTTTACTTCTCCTTCTTTTTCTATATGCAATAAAGTGTTCTCTATCTATCTCAATTGTTACCTTTTAGAAGTTATTACAATTTAACACTTTAATTTATCGGCTAACTTTGACACGTAATTGACGTTAAGTTTTAGTGTTTAATACACTTGCCTAACATTAGAAATACAAAGAACTTTGGTACTTAGTACCTCTAGAATAGGTCACAGTAACTGTGCTGCCAGATAAGGTGCAATGATAGGGTGTGGTCCGAACACACTCAAAAGCATTGATTATCCGCATTGAATAGGCTCTGACATCGTTTGCAATATGCTATAGGTACTTCTTGTTTGTTCGGGTGTCACGGTTTCACAAGAACAGGCGCGCGCGGTGACGCGATGCAATGTAATACCGAAACGTAGTAGAACCTTGATTCATTCATAAAACATTTCTTTACTTTCGATTATATTCTGAAGTTTAGTTTTTTTCCTGAAATTTAGATCTGGTACTTGTATTGGGATATTAGTACTGGTACTGGTTTTTTTTAATTGCGCGATTTATATTTAATTCACCCAGACAAAAAATATATCATTTTGGTATGACCTTAAGAAACCTGAGTGTATGATGTGCTCAAATACTTTAGTGCTTGAAATTGACCATGCACGGTAAGCACGCGTGGTGATGAAACCCATACTCTCCCACCGGGCGAAGATCTCTGCCCTACAGTGGGATGTATACAGGCAAGATTATTATGTAATTACGGCCTATTCTTATGAAAATGGAACCAAATGGATGCCGGATGTGACACAAGTCTACATGGTGACTGCGAATTCGGTCAACAAACTTTAAGGGGACCTTCTAACTATTATTCAGAAACATGGCGCTCGATTTCATAGAAATAGGCCACCAAAAATGTTTTTTCTTGTTTTCCGAAATACAACACCTAAGTAGGTATTGATTAACAATATCAGGGCGAAGAGAAATAAAAATCAAAAAAAATAATTGGGTCAAGCGTCTTATGGTCGGCGCTGGCTTACTCAACTCATTTTTAAACTCTTTACGGGTATCAAGAGGACAGAATTTTTACACTTCACATATTACAAAAAATATAAGGTCGTTGCAAAAATATACCTACTTCCTACCACGTGAAATTTGGATTCACAGTTTCGAGCAAATCGAGTTCACGAATATTTATAAATATGTTACACAGTTTCCGATACATAACTAATAATACTAAAATAGAAAAAAACATTCTATCAAAATTTATTTATTTGTCCACAAACATTTATCTTTACATCTATGTAGCTAACATTTATCTTTACAAAATATAGCTTACGATTTCAAAATCACCCTGTAGTGGTATTTCGGCCTTTGCTTTGCGATAGAGCATTAGCGGGTTGTGGGTGTGTCAAAGGGCAAGTAAATAGGCTTCGATTACGAGTGTTGCGCATCTTGAACGTAATAATGATTCAAGATACTAAGGAGGTCATTTGATTACCAACGAGTGATGGCTCAATTACAATTACTTTCTCGTGGAATGATGAATGAGTATTAAACAATTTTACAATAAAACGGGATGACTAATTTGTACACGTTGCAAAACTAAACTTTCTATATATTAACATCATTGATTGAATCATTATTTTATTTTCAACATTTGATGCTCAATAGCTTTAAGATGTCAGAATTTACTACTTAAGTAGGTACCTTTGTAACCTATTGAAGCGCACGTGGCCTAGTCGAACCGAGTGATTGGAATCAATCACTTGAGTTTAGCAACAATAGACGCGTTCAGGTGCTGGATGGGTGACCGTCCCGCGACTACCGCTATTGGCATTTTTCCGAGCGCTTCTATGCTTAGCAAGGCACGTTAAGCCATTGGTGTCGGCTGTCATGTAAGGGCAGTCGTTAAGCCAAGTCAGAGGCTTTATGGGCGGCTCGATAACTTCTGACAGTAAGGCCCGCCACAATCCTCCACCAACCCGAACTTGGCCCCCTTTGTGGAGTATGGCCTAACCTTTCTGCGATGCAGGAAGAGACCCGTACCCCAGCTGTGGGGACATACAAGGGTTGAACCAATTGTAACCTATTCGAATTTACTCATACCGCATGAAAATACAGTTTAGTTTATTAAAACAAAAACTATTCCTGTACTTCTTGTCTATATTATGTACAGAACCAGGCAGTGCAGCTCGCACCACGCCGCCGCATCGTTGACAATAAATTCAAACATCGTGCTTCACACAGTGTTTCGCTTCGACGATATATCAATAAAGCATCACTTGACACTTGCATTGCACTCTCACCATCTCACGATGCAATACGAACCCTATGCAAATGTTTTTAAGATGCTATAAGGAGATAGCCAACTTGTCTGCGAAAGATGAGACGATAGATTGACTACAAAAGGTCGCCATGATAAATGATCAATGAACGCTATGGACAGCTCATTTTAAGAACAATATCTAAGTTGGAAAGTTGAACTGTAACCTCAAAGTGGTCGACACTGTGTAATAACTAACTTTGGAACTATGATCTATACATAGTTGCGAGAATTTATACGATCATTATTATAACTATTTTACATTGAGTACACAATAAAATTATAAAACGATTAAAATATCATATACTAGGTAACACGTAAGGACTAATTACTCATTATGCACAGTTATAAAAGCTCTATTCACAGTCTTCACATTGCACACATAAATATAGATTCATGTAAACATGCTCCGTAATAAATCAAAAGTTTGCATCGAAATATTAATCATAACAAAACAAGAAACGAATGAAATTTATTTACATTTTACAGCAAGAAGATATTGGGAAATAATATTCGCTTGAGTTTGTCACCCTTAGGTACCTGTTAATCTCACATGGTATCTATGGTCGAAAATATATTTTTGTCTGTTTTACTATTTATTTATTTGAGTAGTAGTCAAATTATGAGTCATGTACTATTTTTTAATGTACTCCACTTATGTTGTCCACTTCGCCCGCGTCTGGCCACCTCTCACCACCCCGGCAGAAAAAAAACTAAGGTCAGCCCGCTATCTCAAAAATGGGATACAGAAATGGGCTAGCTATCGTGGCCATTTATGCCTTTTGAGCTTATATAGGTCGACCAATATTGCGGCTGACTGGATCCCGCAAAATGAGCACTGATGTCACCACAGATCTAGGCAAAGATAACGCGATAACCTTAATGGATTCTTGCTCGAATGTTGCGTAAGGGGCAAGGAGATTATATGAAAACCAGGAGGGGAGAGAGGCATTTGCCCCATAGTAAGATATGGGAACTTTCGGGAACTCACGTGAACCTTCCAGCGATGTAGGAAGATACCCGTGCTCCAGCAGTGGGGACATACAAGGGTTGATATCGAAGATATAAAAGAGGCTAAGTATTCATAGTCATACTCTTTGTTGCTAAATGACGTAGATAGTTGTAAGTAAAAACAGCTGGATAAAATGCATTGAATTTTCTTCGCCTATATGTTTTACCTACCTACTCGTACTTATACATTTTCATGAATTGATTTTTTTGTGTGTCTGGTTGTGTTATCTGTATTTTGATAAAACTTCACACGAGCAATCGAGGTTGCACAACTCAGGACGTCGTTAGCTGATTAGTCTTTTAACTTGTGTTTCCATCTTCCTACGAGCGTTGAACAATGGATAAGCTTGGTAAGTCATCAGGAATTTCCCTCGCGTGGGCTCTGAGACTCGTAATGGAGAATCTATTGCCTATTTAGTTACTGTAGAGAGAAGGCCATAACGATCCTATTCAATATAGTATAACTTGTATCTACTAAGTACAATGTACGTACGTATTTTGTAGGTACTAGAAAAGACAGCATCTATTAAAATATACAAATTTTAATTTCCTTTAATAGAGTCCAATGATTTGCAGAGTATTAAAAATGAAATATGGGAAGTATATTTATTTAATACGGTTATCCCATTCTAAACGTAAGGCACTAATATAAATATACCTAGAAACCCCAAAAATCGTGAGCCTTTTGTAATAAGGAGCCAATACAGATCGAGAATTTGACAATAAATGCATGGTCACAAATTCATTTCAAATTGATAGTGGAATAGCAATCATACTAAGTTACATACATACATACATACATACATACATACATGCATAACCTCACGCTTGTATCCCAGAGGAGGAGGCAGAGACCAGGGACTGCCACTTGCCACGATCCTGACAGATTATATTCGCTTCATCAACGTTCATAAGTCGTTCCATGCACGCACGCCGGTTCTGGGTACTTTTTATCTTCCATTTTACTAATACGAGTACATCCCCCATTTGGTCGATGTATGTCCGCCTGGGACGTCCCTGGCCAGCGCCCTGAAGGGCTAGCGCCCTTCTACTCATATTCGCATTGTATATTTGTTTCGTCCATCTTTCTTTTAGCGATAAGGCCGCCAATTGTACTATGTATATTTGCAATTGTTTAGTATTTGTTGTTTTTCCAGTGTACAATAAAGAATATGCTTCTTTTTCTTCTTCCTTCATCCTCTCCACATGTCCAAACCAACGTAACATTCCTTTCTCAATTCTAGTTACTAAATTCTCTACTCTACATCTTCTCCATACTAAGGTATACAAGCACTATGAAGTATCATAGTGCAGCCTGTAAACTTCCTGCTACAGGGTGCAGGCCTTCACTCAGAAAGAGTGTATTGGCTTAATCAGCACGCATGCCCACCGCGGTTTGGCGATTACGACCGTTGAGGTATATGGACGAACACATAATCAGGCCTTAGGTTTCCTCGCGATATTTTCCTTAGCCGACAGCGTGTGTTATTGCTACTAAAAGTACACAAATGTACGTAGCTTAGGAAACAAAGTTATTAGATCATGCCGACATACCTTGGTTCGAACTCACGACCTCTTTAATATGGGGCAAGAGTTCTAACTGCCGTATCACCACCGCTTACTTATAGAGTAAACGGAGTACTCTCCAAATAAGATTAACAAACTAGTATAGCCTATCATTGAGTAAATAAAAAGCAGAATGAATTTCGTGGAGTTGTGAAAATTCGACAATTGTACCCAGTTTTAGCTTAGTACATTTAGGCACAAATACCGCACATCCCACAGCGCCTCCTCATTAGCGCAGATCCCATAACATTTGCGCAAACGCAGCGCAGTTACATGCGACGCCGGCACGTCTCTGTGCCAACTGCTAAACAGATAATTCGTGTTTTTAGCGCTATTAGAGACAATTTTACCTACGTTTCTCATGCTGAAGCAACCGCCACATACGGCTGCGCTTAAACGTATGGTTTGGGGTTCCTATGTCATTTGACTTAAGAGTCAAATTTCAATTCGCAGATATCTATTTTGAAAACACGCTTTCAATTATTTTTTTATGGACCGTTTTCATTAAATACTTATGTCCCTTTATAGTTTTATAGCATCCGCCTGTCACCTTTATTTGGCTTTGAATATGACGAAAGGCAATTTCTTAATGAACAAAACCGTTTTTTTTTTCATAATAATTAAGGGTCAGTCATAACTCTCCCACCTGTTGCGATTGTGACGTAACGCTCAACCCATATTGTCCACTTAAGTAACGTTACATACTTGTATGACAAATGGCCCTACTCGACAATATGAATGGGAAGATACTATCGCAGCAAGTATGGGAAGCCTGCTGTTTCACTGAGTTATCTTCTCTTATGAATCTCCTTTGTCAAAACAATGTGGATGTTATTAATTAGGATGACCTCTCATTGAGGAAGTTTAGGTTTTGTTAGGAAGGCTGTTTTGCTTGAGTGTTAAACATAAGTTGCTATTGTTGGACCGTTTACAAATTTTTGATTGCTGACAAAAGTGTGAAGTGAATTGGTATTTCACCGTTCCTATGTTTAGACTCGCCAACATTGTCTAAACCATAAACTACACAAAACGAAATGAACCAAAACAAAATCAATGAGTTCCTGAACTTAATCTTAGTCTCCTCTACACTATTGCCTGAAGGCAGTGGCTTACATTTTACATTGAAATAGAGCAGAGAAAAAAATTAAAAAAAAATTTTTTTACGTTTAAATACGTTTTTTGTTATTATACGATTTGTAATAATAACAAATTTTGGTGGTAATCTTACATTGGGGAAAACGTGGCTTCGAATCCAGAAATGTACTTATTACTTTGTGGTAGCAATACCACAAATAATATGTGAAGGAAAACATCGTGAGGAAACCTGAGTGTCTGGGAAGTTATCAGCGCTTGAAATTGCTAATCCGCGGTGAGCGCGTGTGGTGATTAAGCACGTACCCTCTCTCGCTCTCTCTGAGAGAAGGCCTGTGCCCTGCAGTTGGACGTTTATAGGCTACATAAAAAAACTTAGGTACGTACAATAAAGTATTTTCAACTTAGCATGGCACCCACACTCTCATTCAAACACGCCGCTCCAAATATTGTTTTGACGACTCGAGCATGACGTCACGATGTGGTGCCCAAGGCGGGCGGCGAGCTTTCAGGCGTGGAGGGGCGCATCCGGGCGGGCGGGCGCCGCGCCACCGTGCGCCAGTCCCTACGCGCATCTCGCGACAACATGACCTCACTGTGGCTAGTGTTGGCGCTGCTCCCGGTTCTAGGTAAGTCCCACGGATGCCGGCTGACTACTCATGGACAGACAACAGCCCACAGTGAACCCACGGAATAGTGATTTGCCGTCTTGGTTTTTGTCTGTGTGATTTTTTGTGTGACTGGACGTTCTCTAGGGAAGCAAAGTGACGATATTTTTTGTTAGCTAAATATGGTGACAAAAAAAAATTATCATATAATTTCGAAAAACATTTAGCGATATGTGCAGTGATATGTATAAAAGAAAAAAAATACAAAAAACGTTTTTTTTCTTAAATTTTGTTTTAAACACCGCGTGTTTACGATTACTTGATTACATATTGTACTCGTGCAGTGCTCACGATAGCTATCGCTCTGTAGCGTGCATGTTTTTGTCTCTATGTGCGTGCGCGCAGCTCTCAGTGAAAGTATTCAGGACGTCCGGAGCGCGTGGGAATCCATCCGCCACCCCTTCCTCTTCCCCACCATTATTGCTTCATCACTGATAGGTGTCAGCGTTTAATTGTTTCGTCTCTTCCACTTTTCTTTGTGTAGTAATAAGATTGTTTTATCATGTTCGATTTGATAGCTTCTAGGTGATATTCACATTTTTTTTACAATTTAAATTTTTCTGCAACCCTTGGCCGTTCTGCATGTAACGTATAGACTGATGCTTGTATCCCGGAAAGGTAGGTGAATAGGATTTGCCACTTGCCACGATTCTAACAAACCTTTTTCGCTTTGTCAAGACACATTAGTAGCTGCATGCACGGCCTTCAGTAAAACTTCCCAAATTTGGTCGATTTATGTCGCCCTGAGGCAAAATATCAATTTAAGAATTTACTAAAGAAACATTCAATAATATTCCTAAGAACAAAAATATAATATGTTTGTTTATTCCTATGATAATATTCTTTTTAATGCACTAACCCGTGCAAAGGACAATTTTAAAAACCTATTTAGGGGCTAAAAATTCCACCCATGCCGGGACTCGAACCCGCGACCTCTGGCTAATTCTGGTTTGGGTCCCGGCATGGTTGGAATTTTTAGTCTCTAAATAGGTTTTTAAAATTGTCCTTTGCACGGGTTAGTGCATTAAAAAGAATATAATCATGTGGGTACAGCGATAACATTCCGATATAAAACCCTAACTGCAAAGCAAGGTACTCGGGGCTGCAAGTGATGCAAATTACTTCAGCCAGATGTTGCTGCCTGTACGTAATACAGAGAGTATTGTAAAGAGGTTCGAAATTTCACTGATGCTAGGAAGTCGCCCATTTGCTCAGTTGGGAGAGCGCTGGCACGGTTAGCCAGAGGTCGCGGGTTCGAGTCCCGGCATGGGTGGAATTTTTAGCCTCTAAATAGGTTTTTAAATAAAATATTCCCATGATTATCAAAATGACGATGACAATGACGATAGATGGGCAAAGTATGTACCTATCTCATTGCCTAACTCGAAATTAAACCCCTCTTTCCTAATAGGAAAAGCAATCAATACTTGCAATCAAAATCCCATTTATCACTACTCCAACCCATTTCATCACACAAAGCCTAAGCAACGCAACAAAGAAAGCCTCACCCAACACAATCAGTGAAATGCTTCACATCTCTTCCGTCCAGTCATTAGGCAAGCTTATGCATGCAACGCTTTAAGAGTCTCTTCTGTTGGTGGCTTAAACATTAAACTAAGGCTATAAACTCGGAGGTCACCAAGCTATGCAACTATTGAGGCTAATTACGTAAAGATGCGTCACAAAATAGGATTATTGCGAAAGAACTTCTCCATTAAGTACCTCTCCACTGTTGGAGGTTGGCCATCAGGCCAACCTCCAACAACCAACCTCTGCATATTCGTATGTATGGTAAATTATATGTATCGCCTGCCGTGTTCTCTATTGGCTTGTATAGTACTTCAAGGTGTACTTTATGTACTTATTTTATTATGTATAGCATTATATTAATATGTAGGTTTATTAAATTTTACCTTATACAAGTATATTTTAAATTCCGATTCGGTTGACTGGTAGAAAGTGCTTAAGGCATTAAGACCACCGTATTGTTAATTTGTTTACGTGCAATTTAAGTTAATTTAGTTTAATGTTGGATCCAAATTATAGAATAATAACAAACAATAAATAAAAACCCGTTAACCATGACGATAGCACAAGTAAACAAAAGGCAAGTGAGTTACTTACTTGAAAGCTTGAGTGATTTAATTGTTAAATGTGGTAGTATGTCCAAGTCACAAACGCAGAAAACGTAAACCTAAATGGTCGTATTTAATTCTGTAACATGTATCCCTAACCAACTGTAATAGTTTATGATTCCAAATCGCTTCATAAAAGAGTCCATTTATACTCTTATCACCCCGGCAAGCGCAACAATATCAATTTAACATAATCATTATATATCTTCAGACTGACATACTAATTATTGAGACTGATATCCTGTGAAATGTGTAAAGATCTTAAATTTTAGTTCCCTATAGAAGCGGAACTTCTGTAACTCTATAGTACACCGTGCATCTGCCGCGAGTGCAGTGTGCACAGCCTCCGGCGCTTGCGCAACTGATGCACTTTCCATTCGCCTGCGCCTGCACCCGCGGTCTATTCTTATATCATCCCATTTTCTCGGACATATTTACTGAACGAAAATACATCTAAGCAACCCATATTTGTCCTTCTGCAGAGTACAAGCCTTCTCTCAGAGAGTAAGAGAGAAAGGGTTTAATGGGTTGTAGGCTGAGGCATGTGAACTCCTCAAATACTCAGGTTCCATCACGATGTGTTCCGTCAAATATGACGCCTCTATTTCCTATTAGGGATTAAGCTATGTTATCTGATTCGACATTATTAAGTGCATATGTTGTACTTTTAATAATAAATACATAAATGCTCGTGAAGGTAGATCTCTATCCGATTTCGGAAAACACTATTAAGAAATCTCAATATTTTATCTACTTATATTTAGTGAAAAAACCTCTATATAGGGTTTGGCAGATGTGGCAGAGATTAGCACATAGGCTTAATCATTATGCATGTCAACTTTGAAATGGGTAAGCGATTTCAAGATTAAGTTAATAGCAATCAAAACTGGAAATATTCCAAAGGCTTCCTTAGGTATATCAAATATTTCACCATAAATTATTCAGACAGTTGGTCATTTGGGTGCGACCCTTGCCCCACTCAGGCTATCGGCGATCGCATCGCTAATCGATTCCTCGCTATTTTGTAGCTTTTCCCACGAGTGCTCGCGCGTACACATTCTATTTGTCTGCAATTTAGCAAACAAGTATATAGCAGGTCGAGCAAATAGAACATTTTAAGAAAATTCATGATCGCGTGGTAAGTTGTCGCTATAATGTACCACGTTCTAAGCAAATAAAATTATTTTATTTATTTTAGTTTGTCCTGGGGTTTCCGCACTTAGCTTCAAACTTGAGCCATTGTACATGGGCCTATTGCTAAAACATTGTGTCAACGACAACGTATCACACTGTCTTCCCGTCACGAATTTGCCCTCTTAAAGAGAATCTAGTCGCAAACGAATAGCCTTAAAGATCACTTTGCTTTTTCCAAGATTGTGAACATACTTTTAATTTTATATTTATCTGGATTCTAATGAAATTCCATGTTTTATACTTTTCAATTATATCTTATTCTTCACGCAATCCACTCCATGTAAAGGTTGTCTGGAAGAGATCGCTCTGAGCGGTAAGACCGCCATTACTTAGATTATATTCTTTTTAATGCACTAACCAGTTTAAAACCCGTAAAACCTATTTAGAGGCTATAAATTCCACCCATGCCGGGACTGTGCAGGCATGGGTGGAATTTTTAGCCTCTAAATACGTTTTTAAAAATACTTAGATTTCAGAAATCATGGTTGTATTCTTATCTATGGTTGTGTAATAAAGTGTTATTTATCTTAGTGTGCTTAGTGTTTTTTTTTTAACTATTTATCATAGTTAAAAAAAAATCTGATTTCAATTCATTTGGGTCGTGGCATGCTTTTACCGACTTATACTGATTTCCACCATCACCCAAGATTGATTCATGGATACCACATTTCTACGCATGAACTCAAGTGTGACAATCTGCTCACTTTGTGCAAACACGCGTGTTAATTGCGTTAAATTCTCATTCGGACGGTGTAAATCCACCATAGTTGGCAACTCTCAATATATTTGCAAAGGGAATTGGATATTTCTCGATACGTTCTCTGGGGGAATCTCGGTCGCAACGTGACGGTAGGTGAGCGTTTGACTCAAGGCCCTGATGGTACTTGGAACTGCGATACTTATGCAGTATAAATATAGGCCTTTTTACCGCGGCGGAGGCCAAAAGAGCCCATTTGTTTGACTTGTACGAATATACATGTATACGAGTATGCATATCTAATATAAAAAAATGGTGTCACTAGTGTATTACTCCAAAACAGCTTCACCAAATTTTTGTGTATATTTGATAGGTGTGAGAATAGGTCGCTGGCTAATTAATATGGCAAAGCAACAAAACAAAACAACAAACATTTGCGTTAGGTCGATTATGGATGTAAGTTAATAAGCAACTGTCAAGTTTTATCAACTAAAGATCATGTGGAGATTTAGGGTGATTTAATATAGCCTATTCAATCAGCCTGCATCTCCACATGATGTTTTGCTTCACCATTAGCTAGTGGTATTCTTACAACATTAACAAATATACGGCACTTAAATCGCAGTAATAGATATTTAAGTACATTTAGACGATATGGTTACAGTCTCATAATCGTCGACATAATCGACCCTCAATGAAGTGGTTTTGTCGTAACTACAGCGTATTGCAGAAAAGATTTATCGTAAAAGTATCTATTTGTCGTAAAAGTAAAATCTAAGAGGCTTATTTTACTTATCATTACAAACAAATTAGTTGCTGAGTTAATAAATACTTCATAGTTTCCTATTTCCTTTCTTCATAGCTTCACGGTTTGTGGTATTTGACATAAATATGTTAATATATTTGTAGTTTTAAGGACGTTCAATGTACTCTGCCAGTTTTGATCACTGGTAATATCACGTCAATATATATGAGAAAAGTCTTTTCAAGACATCGTAAAATATCCAAGATAAAGTAGCCCATTTTTATGACAGTATTTTTTCCAGAATCTTTGAATGAAATTTGTAATAGCTTTTTAAATAGGATGGGATCTTATAAAAGCGGTTTTATAGTTGGTAGCAATCCAGATCTTAATATCTCGTTGCATGAAAATATGTCGTGAGTTGCACGTGTAACATTATTCGGCTTTGAATTGCGTAATTTATTATTCACACACTATGATTTAGGTATATAATAATCCATGGAGTCATCAAAACATTGCACACTGGTTCCACGCCCTAAGAGTAGCGGTCATAGGGTTTCGCGATAATAATGACTGTCGTTGTCATAGCTGATTATTATTATTATGGTGTTTTGTAATACTTTAAGCCATAACACAATAAAAAAAAAACAAAATAATCTTAAAAAGCTTATTTTATTTACAAAATTATGCATTTTTATTACACTTAAAAGAAGGTTTGCAACTTAATAACTATTAAACCTTACTATTTACATTTTATATTACAAATAAAGTAAATACTTAACTAACATCTAAGTACAAACACACAATTGGACAAAAAATATTATATTTACATAATAGGAGTTATGTAAAAAATAACATAAATACCTATCTTATTTTTTACATTTTTTCCTAAACCGACAACAAATTTAATACTTCTTTTGATAGAATAGACTTCTTCTTCTGTGGTAACCTTCTTAAACTAGAAATATAAGGATCCGAATTAAGGAGAAGTCTATGTATCAAGTCGGTGTTTGTGACAACCCGAGACATTTTCCTCGTGTTGTCACGCCTGAAGAGTTTGATTAATTTATTGCAAGATTCGGCGGCCTCTTCCGAAAGCTCACCTATTGACAATAATGCGTGTTCAATTACTTCCGACCCATGAATGAGGACCTTATGTACAGACGATGGCAAGTTGTACCATGGATAGGTAGCAACAAGTTTACGTGCTGTTTCTAGAGAATACTCTTTAAAAGTGGCGTTATTAATTTTGTATCCCGACGAAAGACACTGCAGCAGATTATGACATCTGTCAATAAGGATTTTATCTAATCCAGTAATTTCCGCTGAAACCGCTGAGTTAGAAAAAAACTTTCTGGCAGTGTTTCCGTCGTTAGATGTGCCACTTCCTCCACTTCGCGGTTTGTCGACTATTAGACCAAGTTTCTGCCTAAACTGTTGCTGCACATGTTGTTTTTTTTGTGCAAGAAGAGCTTTTTCGTCTGAAGAACGTACCTGCCATTTCTTTATGTCTAATCTATAAGAAACGTGAATTAAATATTCGAAGAATCGGATATACGAGTGAAGAGGAGATAGTCCAAATTGATAGGTACCACTATCTGCAGTTTTGCTCAGCGATTTATCAATGTCATTCATCTCTTTTGGAGTTGAACCACAAATATAACATCTACTACAAGATGTATCGCTCAGAGCACTGCACACTTTACCATCAACCATGGTTAATTGTAAAGAATGCTGCACTTTTATTTCATATTCACCGTGAGTGAAAGAAGTCGGTTGTAAACTATCAATTTTAGTCTTGAAATAAGCTTCTTCTTGCACAGAAAGGTCTTTGGATTCTTTGGCAAATTGGAATCGAATAGGCCTACAATACCTGGTGGAAGAAGGGCGCGGATTTTTCCAAACTATTTGATCTGGGTCGGAGGTATTGGACTTACAAACCAATTGAAGAGGACAATATGAAGTAACAAACATACTGCCATCATCATCGATACCAGAATCTCCAAAAATCTGTTTATATTCGCTGTGCCCCGTACTCCCATCGAAACCCCATTTTCCAATCAAAACAAATTCTTTATTAGGGTCAATATTATTCAAAACGGGTTTTTGGGATTCTAGTATCCGGCAAGCAGTATGATCTAACAATGATTGTAATTCTACTTCAGCAGATGATTCCGTGATAAACTCTTGCGATGGATAGCACCGCTTCTTAGCTTCTAACACTTTTTGATAAGATGGTAATGCATTAGGTGATTTTGCATTAACGAAGTCTTTCACCAAAAGATACTGATGTTTAGTCAGTTTTGTCTCATTTATAAGAGACAAGACTTCGTCAGTGCTGAAATTTAAAGATGCAGCGGCGTTAGATAGACTAGAATCGTCCAACAAAGAATTTATCGCAGAACTGTCTACTTTACTTAACTCTGCAAGCCTGCGGCGTTTTGATCTCTTGCTACATTCCTCAAAGTCCTTCCTGTGCTGGTGCTGTTGGGTGCTTGTCGAAGCTTCTGCTGCTGGCCGTTGGGTGTTGTGGCTCCCTACTGTTGCACAAGTTGGCAGAACGCAAACTTCAATTTCGTTCAGCCAGTCTCCGTACTTAGAGACCATGCGAGAATGGTTGCGCGTGACTTGCTTCCAAATTGCTACCAATCTTGTACAAACTTTAGTAACTCTTTTTTCCAAGTCATCAGCAATGTAATTCTCAACATCAGGCAGCAATTGTATTAGGTCTCGAAAAACTCGATGCCAACGCTCCAGTTCAGATTTGCTGTCTTTAATAGACAGCCAAGTATCTAGTACAAGCATTCTTTTGAAAGAACACTTAATACTAGTACCTAAAACAAAATAAAAATACGTTAAAAGCGGATCAAAATAGATACATGTTTCGTAGCAAGTGCTACGCGCCTGCTACGCGTTCAGGCGCGCGGCGTAGCACCTGGCTGCACCTTACAGACGCAGCATGACGCAGCTAAATTTGGAGAGGCCTAGTAGTAGACATTGTAACCCATATTTCTATACCAAATTGAATGGTACAAGTAGGTACAAACATAAGTAAAAGCTTCAACGTAAAAAATATACAGACATAAATACATAAAAAATGCCACGTTGGCGTAGCACTCTATTTAAAAAAAAAATGTAGAAGGAAAAGGCAAAATAGTAAAGTAAATTAATAATACATACCTGTGACTTCAAATTCCATTGTAAAATAGCAGGTCACAGACAAGTTGGAACTTAAACACACGCGTCGCGTCTTGGGCTAATTAAAGCACTTGGTGATAACAGGTTGATGACTAATTACTTGTGTTCACTTCGGATGCCGAAAAAGGAATGTTGGGAACAATAGATTGCGAAACCTTTTATACCCTCAGGTAGTATGACAATTAGTGGGTAACTGAGCCAGATATCATGGCTTAGCTCAGTCATTGCCATCCGAGTCCTATGACCTACTACGGTACCACCGTGCATTGTTACGTCACTGAGAACACCACCCTTGTACAAGTGCTGATGCTAATACGTATTTTACTTACTTTACAGATGCATGGAAATCATCAGTTAATATACCGTGCAATTTTGTACGATGCACTGATTTTGTTACACATTTGCTTACCTATACAATGCACCTTAGTGTGGTTTTTATTTACCTAGGCAATTACAATCGGTGATTTTACTAAAGGAAATATTTGGTTGTTAGAAGACTCGGTAGTAATTACAGGTGCGTGTTAAGAAACAAGGCATAACTAACTTCATATTTTATGACTGGACATCACCATCTCTATTAGGGTTAAATATTTCCTTTTTGATTATACAGCTCTGCTTCTCCAGCCTAATTTATCAAAAGTGTTTGAACGTCTTATAATGACAATATTCTAAGAGTAATTAATTCATAAGGCCAATTTCTTACAATTCGATTATTCTTACTATACAGTTCATTTATATCTCAGTGCTTCAAAGCCTGTATGCTGTCTCTGAGATAAGTTCTGTACCCTACAGTGGTATAGGACATTTATAGACGGCATTATCTAGCTGACCCGGAAAATGTATTCGACATATTTTCAAACCTACCAAATATACAAAAAAAACATACAAATCGGTAAAGCCGTATCGTAGGGGTTTGATAACATTGTGACATGAAATTTTTATCTATTAGATTCATTTCCGACCCGAAATAACTACTTACCTACTGAATTATTGTCGGTTTTAATAACAAACTCTTCAGTATAGTTAACTGACACCTCTCTACCGTATGCCCTATTTTGAAGCGTATCTGTATGAACCAAGCTCATCAAGGTTTATATTCAGTTACCTAAGTGTATTTATTTCACATGTCGGTTTGCTGGAAGAGAATGCTTCTTGCATTAAGCACGCCCTTGTATATTTACTCATGTAATTAGTGCAATAAAGAATAAAAATAATAATAATAATAAGTCGGGCTGAAAAATAAACGAATGTTGTTATGACGGGGTATTCATAAGGCCTTACGTTCTTATATCGGTAATTAAAGGCCCACTCACAAAATAAGGCCAGTTACTTTTGTTTATGTAACTTTGGTTTGAATCATAGAATAACTTCCCTGGTCTCAATCTAGGACACCATCAAGATAGAGTGATACTGAAGTCTCTTTTTAAATTGCTGAGTATATAATATAAACTGGGATCGTTAATCAATAACAAAGAAGGCCTCCTCAACTCAAGGTTGAACTGCCGTGGTGACCACAATACAAACAATTCTGCCTGTAATATTTTTTATAATAAAAAACTTTTTACTTAACTTATATGAAAAATAATACGTTTATAGAAAAAGTGTGGTGAGGAAGATGGAGTGTCTCTACACTGCTACTGCTAACCGCAGGCCCCTCCGCAAGCACCTTGTCGTAAGCATTTCGGCTCAATAGCGTGCGCAGCGATGACCTTTGGCAGAGGATGTGACATAGCACCTTGCGCATGCGCACATCTCGGCGTTCACAAACTAATAACATCTAGATGGAGTCTCTCAAACAAGACACCGTTCAAAATTAGTGAGAGTGCAATCAGATTTATGACGTTTACGCACGCGAACGCACGGACGTTGTCTAAGTGTCAATAGTAACTTTGGTTAAATTGCTTTCACTTGGTACTCATTTATATTATATTATCGTCGAGCAAGAGATTAGACTAGATTAGATTAGAACTCTTTATTTACTCTGCGAGAGGAAAATACGAACCCCACTTTAATTGAATTAGTTACACTTACGAGAAACTTTTTCAAATATACATTACTCTCTATTTCTACAGTTTTCAAGCTATATTTCTATGTCTTATAGTTCTATGTCAGCACAACACCTCAACCTGTACTTGCGCCACTTTGCTTGCAACCCGCGACAGCTCACTGGATTCTTTCAGTAGTTTCATAGCTCTCAGAACCTCGAGAAAAATAACTCTCTTGTTAGAAGATTACTATTTCTCGAGAGATGCTGGTCTCATGAAGCATGAATTGTCACACACACTTAATAACAGGCTGTAAAATGGCGACGGAAGAATGTATCAATTAGTTTTTCAATAAACACCATGATCATGACAAGTTAATGATCGGCGATCTCTATTCGGCAATCATCTTGGTCAATCTACACCTGCTTTACAACCTTTTACCTTTTGCGCAATTCACACAGACACTTGTTGAGTCCACTCACTAACGAACCCAAGCGACCTGCGGTATTTTAGCCAAATCTTGCTCAGATAACACGGTTCCATACGCATGGGAACCTCGTTTGGTGTTTAACCTCCGACGGACTTCTTTGCCAACATTCACCCGGTTTGTGCACGTACCGCGCGCTGGCGCAACGAAGTCTCATTACACACGTACTCTCTGTGTTCTTGCCGACAGACGAAGTGGAAAATTCCGAGATGATTCGGGTGACGGAAAGTGCGAGGCATGTCACATCACACCGGTGGTGGATTAGTTGTGTTCCCTAAACCTTTGACATGTTTTAAAGTAAAAACTACCTGGTTCACAGAGAAATACCTAATCGAATCCCCTCAATTAAACAATACGCAAAAACATTTTTTTTTAAATAAGCAATGAGCAATCATATCAATGATATTTAATTATTAATTATTGATGAGGTCGATAGCCATGACAATATACTTGAAAAAGAATTGAAATTTAAATTGAAAAATGTTTACTTATCACACACAGATTAGAAAACATAATAAATACTATGACAAAAAATTAGAGACATAATATATGTGATAAAAAGGATAGGGCTCAGCTTAGTGCAGTGAGTGCATGCGTCATCACAGCGCTGATTTTCAGCCCGTTCTTATACAGTTAAAGTTTGCGATTTAATTATTGATTTATGTTTTCAAATAGTGCACAGGCTTTTTAGTATTATTTAGAAATATTTCCATTTTAGTAAAGACATGATGGCAACCCTACGGTACTCTTCCTGCATCGCAGAAAGGTTAGGCCATACTCCACCACGGGGGCCAAGTCCGGGTTGGAGTGGATTGTAATACAGTGGCGGGCCATGCTGTGAGACGTTATCAAGCCGCCCGTAAGACCTCTGACATGGCTTAACGACTGCCGTGGCATGACAGCCGGCAGTAACGGCTCAACGTGCAAAGCATGGAAGCGCTGGGAAAAAATGCCACTAGAGGTAGTCACGGGATGGTCACCAATCCGCACCTGACCGCGCCTGTTGTTGCTTAACCCTAGTGATTGGTTCCAATCACTCGATTCCACTACAATAGACTGGGAAAAGTAACAAAATAGGAAACTCTAGGTGTGTCTAGTTAATGCTCAGTCGCACCCACCGCAAAACCGCGGCGTTTACTCCCAGCTACTGTTCCGCTAAATGGCTGAGAAATGTTCAAAACAACGTATTATTAACCTTGCCGCTGTACTATTTGCCCATAGATACGATCTAGCTACGATAGATATTCAAAATTTAGTAACACGTTTACGAAAACGCTGAGAAAAAGTTCACAGAAGTTGTGTGATGAAAATGTAAACGCAGTTCACAGTTCGAGGTAAATTGCACACTTTCTATTAGAACGTACGAAAAATAATTTTATCTTGAAAGGTATTATTAAGTCTGTATGAAAATTCCTTTTCAATCTTTTGCCGAAAATTGCCGAGCTATGAGCATAAAAATCCAGTTTATTTTAAAGTGAACTATATCAGCAGCAGCCCACTTCTGCCCAGGGCTGGGTATTGGCTTTTCCACTATCACGCCATCTTTTGCGGTCTCTGGCCATTCGCATCGTCCGATCATCTGACTTTATGCAGACATGCTAAAAGAAAATAAAAACTATTACTACTAATACTATCAGTATTCACTACTACTTAGTTAGACCTGAGATTTCCTCATTTAACCTCATAGTCCATTGTACGTAGCAAGCACTGAAGTAGGTATGTTAGCACTTCAGACGCTAGATAGGGTTTCCTCACGATATTTACACCATTAACGAGTGGTAACTTACTGTAACTTCAAAAGAGTACATAACTTAGAAAATAAAGTCATTGGTACATGCCAGGATTCGAACCCACTATTACTTACTGTTGACCTCAAAAGATGAGCGCCCAAATGGCATTTGACCATGTTTTATGCCAAACTCGATATTGCATGGTGCGTCAACCGCTTGCCGCGTTTGCGCAACACTATTTGTAACGTGTCTTAAATCGAGTACGTGATTAATTTTATTGTGATGTTAGACAAATTAATGTCAGATGAAAGTGATACGAGATAGACATCTGGGCATGTCACTGCAATAAGTAACTTTTATGGCTTGATCTCAGATCCTTGTCGTATAAACGCCTATGATCTGTCGAAACTTTCACGAATGTCTGTCATCCTTTCAAAGATCGAGAATAGTCATTGTTCGCTTTTGCTAGTGCTATAGACCTTACTAGACAGGTCTATCATAGGATACAATACGGCACTCGTTATAGAGAGAACCAGTCAAGTGTGAGCAAGACAAAAAACAACGAAAAACATGTCATTTGTTTCGGAACCAGACACAATTCAGACAGTTAAACAGCCAATCTAATACAATTTGTCAATCTTGCTTATAGAGAATTGTAAGACCCTTCGACCCTGTCCCAAAGTAAAAAAAACACTAGAACTAGATATCATTATTAACACCAAAAATGGCAGTTTATGGTATAAAAGTTGTATAGTTACCCGGGCTCGTGATTCTAGGTTCTTACCTGTTAGCATGATTGAGTCATTTCACAGACATACTCGTATTTATATCTTTTTTTTACATTTACATCCAAGCACATACATTGTTTCTGGCCCCACTATAGGATACCCTGTGTCGTGGGATTCAGAAACTACGACATCACAAACATGTAAACATCCAAGACCTGGGCTTTTTTTTTTGTCCCCATCCGGGATTCAAACCCGGGACCTCTTGCATGGTAGATAGACACGCTACCGCTACGCCACAGAGGTCGGCACTACGCCACAGAGGTCGTCAAAACAAGACAATATAACAATCATTGATTCTCATTGGTGGCGCTAGTTAGCCCCGAGGATCACCTAAACCAGCCCCTAAATGGAGAAGGTAAAGGGAATCAACGCACTTGTGGCTTAGTGGAACTGAGTGTTTGGACTCAATCACTAAGGTCAAACAACAAGCGTGGTAAGGTGCTGGATGGGTGACCATGAGATGGGCGGCATTTTTTCTGGAAGCCTTCATGCTTCGCAAGTAACGTTAAGCCGTTGACGCCGGCTGACATGGCTTAACGACTGCGTCAGAGGCATTATAGGCGGCTTGATAACTTCTGACAGTAAGGCCCGCCACTTTCTTATAATCCTCTACCAACCCGGAGTAAGCCCCCGTGGTGGAGAATGACCTAAGTTTTTTTCGAGAATAAGATCCAGCAGTGGGGACATGCATAGGGTTGATACCATCCCCTTAACACGTTCATTCCATCGGTAGGGGGAGCAGAGCGCTTCAGCTGCCGCGGGCGCATCCTGGGTGCCTACTACGCCGACGCCAAGGCCCACTGCAAAGCGTTCCACGTGTGCGTGCGCGTCGCAGGCGGCGGCATCCGGGACTTCCGCTTCTTCTGCCCGCCGGGCACACTCTTCCACCAGGAGGCGCAAACCTGCACGGACTGGGGCGACGATGACGAGCTGGCCTGCCCAGCGGACCTCTACGATGGTCAGTTCGATCTTTACAAGATCGGATCCGGTGAGGACGCTTCGCAACTAACGTCATGGCGCTGCAAATGTAACGCTCGCTCTAAGGGTCGGGCATGAACCTCGTTTTGTTGGACTCTCCGGGTTCGAGGATCTGGTTAGTCGTAAAAAAGAGGTCGAAACTGTACCTAATTCACTGGAAAACTTCCCAGATGTTTTAAATAAAAAGTGTGTTACATTTGCAGCATTGCTTTAGTACTTTAATGCGTTAGAAGTAGTTGTTGTAGACTCTTTTAATTAGTGTTCATGGTTAGACTTCGAGAAGAGAGACCCGATCAAATCTCAATCAGCTTAGTTAAAACAAATGCTACAAAACTAACAGTTTTACAGCATCCTACTGTGCAGGAAATGTGTGTCATTAGGTAAAGAAACTTATAAGCAAAGACGTTAACGTGGTTATTAGAGTAGAACACGGGTTTTCCGGACGCGATCGCGGCTTCATAATATGTAATTGAACCGTTGCTAGCTTTTTGTTGTGGACACGATAGATTGATGTTTGCGCGTCATATTGTCGCTGCACGACTGTTGTAAAGTAATAAAAATATTTTGTATTCATTAACTTTATATCACCCTGAGTAGCCCACCTACATCCATCAATTAACTGCGCAGCGCTAGTAATAGTAATTTGTTACTGAATGAAAATTTACTTCATTGTTATTTCTCTTACATAAAGATGCGATTGTTTTAAAAGGTCTAACATCAAACAAAATCACTTTGTAGTCACGTAACCCAATGACACGACCTACGATGAAAGTGAATCGCAACAGAGGTTAGCTAAACATTTACATACGAACGCAACGCAGTCGTTTTTAAAATCACAATAGAGTGATGTTATAATATTCTGAAGTAGGAGAGGGCAAAATTATAATAATCATGCTGAACAATAACAAACATAGTCAAATAAGTCAAAATAGTGCTGAGCTTTAGCTTCACTGCGCATGTGTATAAAGCCTTTGGAACGCATGCGAGAAAGTATTAATTAGAAACTTACGCGAATAAGTACCTAAAACAATCGGGCTTACTCTTAGAATATTCAAACTGTGAGTAGGTACCTACTTAAATTACATTTGTCAACTAAATTATTCATAGAGTCCTTTTCAACAGGTTTTGACACAAAAAAGGTGTCATCCAACCCCACTCGTGACGACGCGGAGCCGGAATTCGGACTCCAGCGCGCTGAGACCGGAGACCGGCGACTAGCGCAGAACTCTCAGGCGCAGAACAATGGAGCATCAGATCTGCGAGCAGCCCACTCGTCCGACTTCTTCAGCGGACAGCGAGAGCGGGGCAGAGACGAGACCCCAGCCCCCCAACCCCCCTCTGCAGTAGCCAGGCAGTCTTTCCGGAGACCCACTTCCCCTCGCACTGTTCCTACCACTACCCAATATAGTACAGTTCCGCCCCCACCCCCGCCACAGTTCAAGCAACAACCATTTGACGGCTCCTCCAAACGTAAGCTGGTCCGCAAACGCCCAGTTTACGTCTCCACTACTGCTTCCCCGCCGCCCACGACACTTGCTCAAAACACACCCTCTCAGAGACAGTACTTTATCAAACAAGAGAATAACTTTTCGCCAAGACCTACTACCGAGGAAAAACCTAGGGTGACCGCGCCAACCAACATTCCTCCTCAGTTTAAAGAATACAAAGACGAGTACGTAGAAGTACCTCGCGTGACACCGAAACAGACTAACAGGTATTACCCAACTAGTCCATCTCCCACTCCGTTTTCGCAGTCCACATCTGCACCTCGTTATCACAAAAAAGAAGGCCTAGCAGAACTCTACAATTACGAGTCTCAGCCTAGTCCTGGCTTTAACGGTAATAACAACCGTGCAGCCGCTTTCAAGGTCCGTAACAACTTCAACTTATCTCCTGATCCTCAAGAACAGGACTTTGCTCGCAAAAATATCAACGTCATCCCTAACGGAGCAAGAAGCCCGTCTAGTACTCCTGATTACAGTGGTTCCTCAAGAGGCCAAGTCTCCACTACACCTGCTTATAGAAACTTCAATAGCATTTCATATGAGCCGGAAAAAAACAACATCAATCAAAATCAGAACTACCCCACTGCCAAACAGAACATCTACAATAGCCCCACGACTCAGTCTACTACCGCCACATACACCACAAGCCGCTCTGAAGCTCTGAACTTGAATACAGTGGCTTACAACACAAATATCGGCTTTAATGCTCAGCAAGTAAACTACTCTGAAAGCGAGGAAGATGATGGCCAGTACCGCCTACCACCCGGTGAAGACGACGGACAATACAGACCGGAACAGTACGACCGCGAGCGTGAATTGCTTTCCGGTGCTCATTCATTGAACATCGCCGCTAGCGGAAACCGGCTTCCTGATGACCAAAAGCCCAGAAACAAACCCCAGCAAGCGCAGACCGCGGCGCCAAGGCCGTTTAGACCAGCACCAACCGCATCGAACACTCGCGTGCCCGATACAACCTACACGACTACATTCTCCCCGCAAACAGCAAGCACTCAGCGAACGTTCGACTACTACCAGTCTTACACTACCACAGTGCGACCAACCGAGAGGCCCGCGCCAACACAATACTCTCAAAACTACGAACCCACAAAACAAGCGACCCCAAAGCCATCAGCGCCACAGTTTTCCCAGACGTATGAACCAGAGAAGTATTCAACCGCTAAGCCATCTGCGCCACATTTCTCTCAGAACTACGAACCAGTGAGACAGTCGACAACTGCGGTACCATCGAGATCGATAGAGCCACAAACAACGAGAGTGACGTCACCGGCCCCGACTGCCCCACAGACGCGTCCAACCGCCCCACAAACGCGTCCAACCGCCCCGGCCGCACGGCCGACCGCCCCGACCACACGGCACCCGCAGTTTGCGCGTCCTGCCAGCGAGAAGGAAGACAACAGCTACGATTATGCGTATTACGATTCGGACCCAGGCTTCTCTGAGTACGATAACATAGAGGAATTCGGAAAAACGAAATCGAAAAAAGCCTAGGTAAAACTCCCTGTATAATTTTGCCATTTAAAATGCCTCTTTAGATTTATCATAAGGTGTTAATTAAATCAACCAACAGTTAACAAAGAAATATGTACAATCAATTATTTATTTAAATTGCACTTAGAACTAAAAGTTTTGTTTTGAATGTAAATTGGCTAGCAAACGGTGAACAAGAAGCCATGCAATTTCTAAAGAGGCCTAGGTACCAGTAGTTACCCTAAATTATTTGTGATATTATGTATGTATGTCTGTATTGGATAAGTCGTTCATTGAGTAATAACCAGGTCGAAATTATTGTAAGAGTCGTTTCAATCGTTACTACTCAACTGGAAATTAGCGATTTGAATCCTCTCGTCTCCGAAAGCAGATTCGTCCTAAGACAAATCGTATGTCGCGAATAATCGAAGTATTTCCTATGTAAGTACAATAGCTTATAAGTTACGAGGATAGATTGTATTATAAAAATATTTCATTGTAAATAAAGTTTTCGTAAAAAACAATAGGTTTGTGTAATTCATTCTTGTGAAACAGCTATCGTGAGAACTGGCGGGCAATCTGTATGTTCGGGTAAAACAGGCCTACTGACAAAAACGATTAGACACGACACCAACGGTCTGACTTCGTCGAGAGGGCATGATACTACGAGTATATTTACGTTCTATTGCAGTCAAACTGTAGTGAGAGGTCGTAGGGACCGAGTAGAGATCCTGGATCCTGGGATCCTATTGCATAGGTACGACAGTGGTTTTAAAAACAGATTCGTGGAATTTAAAATACAAACTAGATATCCATTGTCTAGTAACATGATGAATTTAATATTCCGCTAATTTAATCAAACTAATGAAAAATCGAAGTTTTAGTATTTGCAGCAGTTTGATCATTTAGGCTTGTACGCTTGAATGCGGAAATAAATTTGCGATAGGTAGTTTATATACATATATACACTAACAATAATGCACCCTATATATGTGCCATTGTAGGGCAGAGGCCTTCTCTCAGAGAGAGAGTATGGGCTCAATCACCATGCATGCCCACCTCGGATTGGAAACTTTAAGCTCTGAGGTAAAGCTGTGCTAAAGCGTACATTTAAACAACGGACGAGCTTAATACAGAGAAAGAAGGAGTGAACACTTGATTGAATACAACAAGCGGTAGCCGAGTCTCTAATGCGAAGTTGATCAACTGAGTATGTTTCAATGACAATATTGGTGTTAGATTGATCGGATGTGTTCCTTGATAAGCACATTGTAAGTGTTACCACATTTTTCCTTCATATCTTACGTTTCCTTCCACCATAATGACCATCTGTGTGATAATACAAGTGTAATTATTTATATCCATTAAAGTCTCTTGTCTAAGCCGTATGGGCCCAAAGAGGTAGGCAAAAATAGTCACTGACTGGGTTCCGCGCGACAGATATCGCAAACGTGGCCGACCCAAGCGGAGATGGCGGGACGACATCACGATCTTTCTGCCGGGCTGGCAGGAGGAAGCAATGAACAGGGAGGAGTGAAAGGCAAAAGGGGAGGCCTTTGCCCAGCAGTGGGACACAATCAAGGCTACATAAAAAAAGCCCAGGTAAAAGGATAAGGTAAAAGAGACGGATAGATAGCCAGGATAACAAGATATTTGTTATAACTATCAGACGGCGATACGGGTACTGCGATCCCTATCCCACTGGAAAAAAATGGCTTCATGTTGAACAGAATCTTAATTTGCAAAGGCTTAGTTTTATTCGTGGAAACGTGACTATAAACTACGTACTGCCATCTTGTATCGAGTAGTAGAACTTTGAGCTCGACGACCGACGTCTGGTCGGACAGGGGCGTCTCACAACTGTGAATTGGACTAACGACGCCCTCGCCCCGCGTCCCTTCTGTGTTGCCGCTAGCCTGTATAGAATTCGTGACCTCACCCCGTCTCTTCTGTGTGAGCTTCGTCCCGTCCTTTCAGTTCAGTGCTATAAACAGCCTTGCTAATCCCTTGATTTTTTTGGATATAATAGGTATCCTAGAGCAATGCTATGTATAGGGCTACTTTATTTCTTTTAAGGTGGTAAAATAAAGCTTAAGTAGCTTGGTATTGGTGGAACAATATTTCGTGCGCTGCCAAGAAATGAGTGCGTTGTTTAGTCTAATAATAGACGTTTTTGATACTAGCTTATTAGTACGTATGTGTTGGAATCGAGCACCAGGGGTGCAGCGGGAACTTATCAGGAGCAAACCGAAAAATAACCCTCCGGCCGCCAGGTTCGATCGCACAGTTTACAATTTACTTTTGTTTGGGGTTCGGAATTACTTTAAAAGTTGTTATGTTTTGTTCTGCTCCATAAACATTTTTGATTTTGTTTTGATTTGTTTTGTCGACCGTGGCCGTGAAAAGTAACATATATAGGTACCTATATACATATGTCCATAAAATTACTAATGTAGCTATAAGAACGATTTTTACTAACAATTTGCTTTATATAATGTGCGGATCAAAATGAAACATTTATTAACATTGCTTTATTGTTATTAAAGTAAATTGTATTAAAACACGTCTTACCAGCACTCCCGTCCTACGCCACTTCTGTGTGACCAAAGCCTTCTATAGCCTACTATAGAAGGCTTTGGTCACACAGGAGGGACGTAGGAATTGCAATAACTTGTGTGCTATTGCAACAGAACCTTTTGCAATATCACACTACAACTTAATTCTAGCTCTATCAGATAGATGCCACTTCTTGGATCATAATCGTACTGATTTTTTCTACCCGACTGCGGCGGAGCCCGAAGGAAGTGTAATGCGTTTGTTGCCTCGTATTGTTTGTGTATGTAAGTATGTCCGATGAATGTGAATCATTATGTTCTTTCACAACTTCAGATTTTGATTCGGCGTATTTCCGCAAGTGTCTTAGGTTCTACAAAAAATAGCATTAATCCTTGAAAACATTAAATAGACAAATATAACTAAAATAAGAGATAACCAACAACCACGTAAAAGGTTTTTGCCAACAACCCAACTGCTGGGCATTAATTACTAAGCAGGAAGGACCCAAATTGAACCTTTTTTTAGATGATGTACCTAGGTTGATCCCGCATGAAGGTTGAGCTTTGTGAAGGTTAAAAAAAAGAAAGCAAAAAAGATTTGTCAGCACGTAGTCAGAATTGTGGTACCTATTTACAACTACATTTCACCTAATAAATAATGGCGATTAGAGCTGTTTAATATAAGTATAAGTGTCAAAACCTGGTATCAGCAACTAAAGCCCACTTGCGCCAGCCCGGGTTAGCTCATTTAACTCGAGTTAAACGAGCTAACCCGGGCTGACGCAAGTGGGCCTTAGTATATTACACTTACTAATAAATCGTTCATTTAGGGTCAAATAGGTGCTACCAACGTAGAAACTCCGTCAATGAAAAACATTTAAATTTACGAGCACATTTTTTTTCCAAAGTATCACAAATTGAGATTACCGCGAACATTAAATCAGCCAGCAGTAATATTCACAGAATATACCACGTGAATAGCCCAGGCGCCCCACAGAGACCAATATTAATTTCGCAAAATAAATTTCGTTCCAAATATACTCGCAAACGCCCAGACTATTGCACATTTTTCATAGTAGCAATACATTGACACCTTTTAATCTAACCAATTAAGTACAAAGTATATAAAATTAAAATAAATCAATAAATCACATTTGTTGATAGGTAGCTCGGTAGGTAGATAAGTCATGTGTGTAATTAAAATATTCTGATAAAGAAACTCTACGTAGAGCTTCAGAATATATTATGAGGTAAAGTCAAATGTTTTCAGCTGTTTCAGTTAGATAGTAGTAAAATCTAAAGTAAGCTAAGTCTAGTTTTAGTCCGCTAATGTAAGCATAATAACTCTATTACCAAATTGGATATTAAATTGGATATCCCTATGGCAAAAGGACAATTCTTGCGACTACCGGAAAACTCAAACTTCAAATACGCTAGACTTTACCCCTTCAATGGATGTCAAAAAACTTAAAATAATTATAATACATATGCAGGGCCCCGCCAGCCAGCACAATAGCGCTGTGTCATGGTATGTAATGAATTAGCAAACTTTTTCTTAAACATTCCATGTAACGATCAATAATTCTTTAAGGCACATCAGTTTATTAACACTCTGTGACCTCAGTCAATAAAAATTTCTACTAATAATGTTCAATTACACAATAAGTCCACACAATTATATTATTTTTATCTGTTCATAATTTAGGTTCGACGAAGTTTTAACGAATTTGCGAAGCTTGCGCGAAGACGCATTAAGTCTTCTTTGCAAGTTCTATACAAAATACCTAATTTCAATCAAAGCTCCTTTCACAAAACACTAACCCGAAATTCCTGAATAAATTATCAGCGACTTAAGTTAATAGTTTTATTACAGCTATATAAACCTAGTGCAAGTTGAGCTTGATCATCTCGTCGGGAATAGAGATTCACTGTGATTGTCCAATATCCACGTAGGAACCACTCGTACGACGATCACCCATATGGCACGGGCTCACACACGACATTGATGCCGCGTCCACACTCCCCGCGGGCCATCAAGGGGAAGCAAGTGCGAGAAAATGTACTGCTCCATCTTTCCCCGTCCAGCACCCTTTAGAAGATCGCGTGAAAAGAGCGCGAGCATTCCTTCGAGAGTGTGAATCCGCCATGAAGCATAGTGTGTACTAAGGCTAGAGTGTCACTGTGAGGCGACGGCACCGGCGACCCTTTGTCGGACGTCACCGAGCGTTGAGCCGTTGCCGAACCCATTCAGAAGCGGAAGCTTCATCTCTTTGGGCTCTGATCTGATCTCCTCCTTAGCGGCGAGCGCCTTTGCCTGCTCGTCTGACTTCACCTTGGCCGCTTTCACCTTCTGTAAATAGAAGAAGACTGTTGTTAGCACCTTGACCTTAACATTTTTGTTGTTGCATGAATGTAAAGGTCTGTGTGGCGTAAAATGTACCAGGTTAAGATTAACAGAGCTAATCCATAGGAATAGCAAGCAAAGTGCATAATGTTTTCTTGTTTCATAATATAAGTTGAATAGCCTGACAACTCTTAATAAGTTTCTATTGACCACGCAATAAAAGCAATCATAAAATTATTTATCACATTTATTCAAACAGAGCTAGTTTGATCCTTGTACACAGGGAGAAAAATTGGTCTTTGATCACTAGGGAAAAAAGTGATTTGAATTTGAAGTGTGGATATTTGTAGTAAAAGTTCCGATCGCCAAGGAAATCAATCACGAACATTATATGTACAAGTTCCTCTGTAGTACAAGTAGGTAGCTGGCTTTATGATAAAGAAACCGCGCGCAAGCCAACTAAAAAAAAGATTGTGACAAAATAAAAGACGCATCCAATGGATTTCCCCATTTGTTTGCAATTGTTTACGCACCCAAATACGGATTTATTTAAGTTATTATAAATAAAATGTGTGTCTTCAAGTACTGAGAAGGTAAGTATTCTATTACCTAGAAAACCCTTCCTACCCTTCGGACGCTGGAAATGTGGTAAATAAACGTTCTGTTTTATTCTTTTTCATAATTTTTACTTTTACACATAGGAGGTGATAAAAAGTAGTGTCTCAGGTGGTGTACTTGGAATCCCTCGCTACTCGCACCCTCGCCTTCAAAATAATTGTTTGCTCCTTTGGTAAACAATCTACTATAGTTGTGTGGGAGAAGGTATTCATATCAGGGCGTTAAAATTTATTATCTGTTTATGTATTCCTTTTTATGGCCTTCTTAAATTTATTGTTATTACCCAAAAGAGTTATACTAGAACTTCGTGAAGAAATTATTTAAGTTTCATTGTCCGATTTATAGACTTGATTCACGAACGTTTGACCTTTCTTTAAAAGTACCAAGCAAGGTAATTAGTGTCTACACATTATTACGAGTAGAAGTAGTTACCGTAAAGTTACACTGCTCGTTTGATCAATCCCGGACGTAAAACAATGCTCAAAAATACCCACACCTGCAATAAAACGGTCTTAAAAAAACCTCAGAACTCAAGTAAAAACCATGAGTGGAATATAATATGTTAGGTATACACTGATTGTAAAGGTGATTCTATTCAAATACATTTAGTAATAATAATGAGCCCATCAGCGGTCAGGTGCAGAATCGGTGACCGTCCCGTGACTATCGCTAGTAGCATTTTTCCGAGCGTTTCCGTGCTTCGCAAGGCGCGTTAAACCGTTGGTGCCGGCTGTCATGTAATGGCAGTCGTTAAGCCTATGTCAGAGGCCTTATGGGCGGCTTGATAACTTCTGACAGTAAGGCCCGCCACTGTCTGACAATCCTCCACCAACCCGGACTTGGCCCCCGTGGTGGAGTATGGCCTAACCTTCCTGTGATGCAAGAAGAGACCCGTACCTCAGCAGTGGGAACATACAAGGGGTCGATTTCGAATGAGTCCATATTCTCTCTCGGAGATAAGGCTTGTGCCCTACAGTGGAACATATGTTATCTAATAATCTAGTCTTTATATAAAAACCTCGTGTCAGTGTTATAAAACTCCTCCGAAACTGCGAAACCGAATCTTATGATTTATTTTTGTATATTTGGTAGGGCTGAGAATAGCACGTAGGCTAATTAAAGTGGTAAGATAACGTTTGCGAGTAAATAAAGTATAGACTAACATCCACACAACAAAATCACTTGTCCTGGCCGCAAATAGGAAACCCTGTACTAGAAGTATAGTAATATTATAGTACTACTATAGTATACGAGTAGTACAGGGTTTCCAAATATAAAAATACACCCATAATTAAGGTCTTACCTCTCTCTTGAGGTACGCCTGTTTGTAGAAGTCCGAGAAGAGGTAGTAGAAGAGCACAGCGTGCATTCCGATCCACCAGACGAAGGCCCTGGGGTAGTCGCATTCAGTAAACAGTAGCTGGAAGGCGTGCAAGAACACCAATACGAACTGGACCTGCGGGCAAAATTAAGGATTTGTTAGAGGCTGCATCATAGAATTATGAGACACAGAACCGCAATCAGAGCTTTTAATGTAAAGCCATATAATTGTGGCTAAATTCGTATTCATAGCGTAGCCGGTTGTCAGTGTTGTACAAACTATGTCGATATCCTAGAATTAAACTTTTATAAGGTACCGAAGGCATGGGCAGGTAAACTAAAACAAATACTGAAAACTCGCTGGGAAATCAATGTCCAAATAGAAACCGGTGCCTCAAATTTAAGGGCTAGATTTAAATTCAGACGACCATAATCGAATTTATCGAACGCGGTAACAAAACTTAAATAATGCTTGCTTATTAGCGTTATTTGATGTTTGATTTGAGTTTCTGTCAATATGTGTGCTTTTAGCGAAACGAGAGCGTATTATGAAAACACAATAAAGAAGGGTAAATATTAGGTACATCTGTAAATAAATAAACAGTCAAAAAAGCTAATCAAAAGACTGTTGACAAGGCCAAAACCCACACTGAGATGTAGGTTCACGAGAGTAAGTAAAACAACAAAAATTACCGATGTTCGTTGGTGTTCAATTGGCAAATTGTTGTGTGAATAAAACATCCAGTACAAACAAATGCTTCTTTACGGGATTTTTGTAAAAAATGACGATTCGGAAGATGAACACAAACAAATAAGTTTATTAAAACTTGGTCATGAAAATTCCTATGTAATAATAAAACACTGCTTGACGCTGCATGATGTGAGACGCGCGTTTCGTGCCGCTAAAATGATAGAATTGGACAGTCAATGTGAACAGAAAATTCGCAATTGATGACTTTTGGAAAGGCTAAGGGATCCATAGAAACTGCTTTTGTAAACCTGTAGTGCGTGCGTTTGCAAGTTGCAAGACGCGGTCTTAGACAGCTATAGACAACAAAAGCCCGGCGTAAATTATTGTCTCAGCCCATTCTATTGTTTAATCAGTCAGCTGCTCTATAAACTACGCAATAGTTTATTCACTGTCATCTGTTCCTATATTGCATGCAGCAAATCCTAAGCGATTCCAATCGTTTTCTTGTCAAATTAGTATGAAATTTGACAATTAGAAAATTAGAATCGCTAAGCATTTCTTGCGCTTAATTAGGACAGTCTTCAAACAACCAGATTTACACGTTGGTCCCGAACATCCAGTTGTCATAGTAAACCATGAACTGTAGTTCTATAATTGAAGTCGGTTAAAAATAGGACCCTGGCCTATAATATAGTTAACCATTTCAAGATTTACAGTTTGGATTCTGGACCGTTCCTACATAAAATGTTCAGTCGAATTCTTACATGTACAGTTAGTTAGTTGGGCCGTTGTACGTAACAAGCAAAACTGAGTTGTTTATACGGGTTTACAGGAACATAGCAAATGGTATCCTACGGGATACTGCCGACAATCCATACTGTTTTTTTCATTCTAACCACAAAGATCCGTGTGATTAGAATAACAAATCTGTCCGATAAATCTACGAGTCTAAAATATACATTTTATTGTACATAAAAATTGAATTTACACAGATGTTACAGTGGGTGTACATATAGATGAATTAAAAAGGGCGAGTTGATTAAATCTCAAAACCCAACAAGAAACTAAATACAGTTCATAGATAAACTTGTTTGAATAACGATCTTAGACGGCGGTCTTTGAGTATTGCGATTCATGGATATTTATAAGATTCTCACCATCTGTAGCGCAGTCAGGTACTTCTTCCACCAGAGGTACTTCTGCACATGCGGGCCGAGCGCCGCAAGTAGGTAGTAAGAGTACATCACGATGTGCACGAATGTGTTCAACATCCCGAAGAAGGTCGAATGGCCGCCTGCGGACAGGAGCAAAAGAATTCTTATTATCGCCCGTAACGCATGAGAGTAAAGTTTTCCAATGAAAGATTTATTTGCTGCTGTCGGTATTCACATAGGGCGAAGACGGGTGAGCTTTCCCCTTCTTAGAATTGTCTAAGCCTATTCTAGTATGTAGAATAAATCGCTCGTAGCTTCGGCTGCCTGAGTGATCTTAAACGATCATGAAGGTTAAGCAACATAGGGCGCGTTCAGTACATGGACGGATGATCTGATCATCTATGACTAACGCTAGTGGCATTTTTTCGAGCGGTTCCATGCTTTGCAAGGAACGTTAAGCAGTTGGTGCCGGCTGCCGTCGACAGATGGTAGTCGTCAAGGCCTGGCGGCTTAAAAACTAAGACCAGCCACTTGTTTTGCAAGCCCTTACCGTCTTGCAAGCCTCCACCTATCCGGACTTGGCCCTTGTGGTGGAGTATGGGCTATGCCTTCCTCAGGGAAGAGATCCGTGCCTCTCAGTGGGGACATAAAGGGTTAATGATGATGATGATTCCAGGATGCTGGTTATCGTATATTCGGATTTTATGTAACAGACCTTGACTTTTCAGGGGTCAAGAGGCATTACCCTTGAAAGTTGAAACATTAGACTAAATACGCCAAAGGACGTCAACAGCTCCAACATAATTTGAAATTAAATTCTTCGACACATGCCGTCTCTCGCCTGTTGGTTGCCCTGTCTCAGACAAAGGGAACAAAAAATGCCGCAACTAAAGGGCCGGTACTCGACAAGGTGCAAAAATATCACAGTTAAATGACCAGTACTCGATAAACACGTTCCTAGCAAGTTCATTAGGTTCTAGATACCACATACTACAAACATGTTGCTTATGCGAACGTGGCAGTAAGCCAACGTCGATTGTATTACAAAGAAAATGTTGCGAGAGAATTTAATTTTCATACGAGTAGCCGGTAACCGGTTGTGAATAAAATAAATATTACGATGAGGTATGTATTCTATATGAATAACCTATGTAGGCAATAATTTTGAAAAGAACTCAGAAGGTTACAAAACATCCTGGAGTGTTTTTTTTTCAAAGTATTACCTCGTAAATTAATAAGTCATAAAGACAATCATAAATTATCAATTATGCGAATATTTTTAGGAGCAATCTCTTGCTATCTAGCGCCTGTTGAATTGCAGAGGTCATCTTCTTCCCAATTATTCCGCGTGTTGTTGTTAAGGAAAAAATAAATCAGTAATTATTTTTTGTCCTTGTAAATTGCTGCCTGTTACTAATCATTCCCATTTAAATAAGGCTCGACACGCAACCTCCTATAGATGGAATATTACTGGGATATCTGTTCTAAACATCCTAAGTAATAATATGGTTAACAGTGTTTAACTACATTGATGTATTAAAAAGATCATAATTTACTGAATCATTCCACTGCGTCTTAAACGTACTAAGTAACTATTGATCTTGATTCATATCCTAATGATGCTTGATTCAGCTTGATGAGGCAATTATATTATTCCGGTCAGTCGAAGCATTTAGTTGAGAAAAACCATAGCATCACATATCTCTGAACAAAACATTCCAATTTACAATTATCTATCTATCGTATGATAGACAGTATCATAATTTTCTTCTTGGGTTTTCCTTCCACTTCCATTAAAGTGCTCTCATCTGGCATGTGTAAATATCGTAATTTTAAGGAACGTTCGTATTTGAGTAAAAAATTAACGACTCAGTAGAATTGAGCAAATAATGGTGCAAATATCGAGTAGGTGTGAAATAAACTGTGGTTAGATAAATATCATTATAAGTACATACAGAAGTACTTAATGTGCAGTGGACAGTAAATCGACTTATGCATACACACATGCACTACTTCCTTCCATTCCTTTACGATAAGGGCGATTGTTCAATCGAAATGTTAGCAAACTTCGAGCTGCTGACGACAGTCCCTACACGGAATATTTTGCGGACTCATTACTCATCGTAGCAATTAAAGATCATAGCAAGAATTGCCGTCAAGCTGTCAATATGAATTAAGGGCCCACAAAAAGCTTGGGAAAAATCCACAAAAGCACCAACACAACAAAAACCTCTTGGCAAACAAACGTAAACAGGAAGATGTGGTACCTCGTAATTACGATTACCGGTACAACATATCAACTTGAAAGTCATCTCATTAAAAGGCGGACAACAGCGGTCATCTGATAAAATGTGTTGTTCCACATTTACCATCGGACAACTTTAGCGGAACACAAGCTCGCAAGTACTTAGTTCCGTAATAAAAGAAACATATTAAATTTCCTGGTTAACAATAACAATGGCCAGTGTTAAAATGTGGCTGTACATCAGTAACGTAATTGTTGTACTTATCTTTTAATTGTACTGTATTCAGAGCAAAATATTTAAAATAATGTGTTTCTGACGTAAATCACTTAAACGTTACGTGTCTAATGTAATGACAAACACAAATAGCGTTAAATACGAGTACGAAGGTATCGACATCGAGTTATTAGCTCTATAGGTATTTCTAAAAGTACGTCCGCCTTACTAAACACAATTTATCAATATATTCTATTTTAGGGTTCCGTAGTCAACAAAGAACCCTCATAGTTTCGCCATGTCCGGCCGTCTGTCTGTCTGTCGAAATTTGTTACAGAGATACACATAAGTTACCCCGATAAAACAGTAAAATAAAAACTTAAAAAAATATGGTAAAATATACACCACAAATCAATAAATTACGGTAAAATGTACAACATAAAATACACCATACACCACCATAGTTTTCCATTTTCGCCTACACCATAGTTTGGAGTACGTTGGAATCGTGCTCCAATGTTAAAATTTTGTGGGAGTCGAAAAACCATTTTTAGATTTAGGGATACGTTTGCGAAATACTAAGCTTTAAAGTGCAAATTATTGTTGGGTAGCGTAGGTGGTTCTCCTCGTCAATACTTTGTATTGTCCTAAGTGAGAACGTTCCAGAAATTCGCAACGCAACCTTCAACTCACCGGGAGTGAACTTGACCCCGAACCAGACGGACATGGGCATGATACCATGGTGGATCACGTGGAGCTTCGACACGTGGTTGTGTTTCTTGCGCATCACGAAGAAGATCTGAAGAGACAAAATTGGTTGTTAAAACTAAGACAGCTTCACATCGGAGGATAACGGTGATGACACGACGTGAAGTATAATGCGGCTACACCATAGCCGTTTGTTGTATGAAAAGACAATGTCGCGCAGCTAAATTGAAAATTCAATTCGAAATACATTGCTTAGCCGATTAAACCACAGATTAACAAGTAGGAGCCGGTGGTGCCGGCTGTCACGCAATGAAAATCGTTAAGCCATGTCAGAGGCGTAATGGACGGAGAACTTCTGGCAATAAGGCCCGCCACTGTCTTACCAACTTACTTCATTACTTACTTCACCAACCCGGACTTGGCCCCCATGATGGAGTATGGTTTAAACTTTCTGTGATGCAGGAAACCCGTGCCCCAGCAGTGGGGACACATAAAAGGTTGATACCAGAGCGAGGAAGGTAGATTCGGCTAGGCAATGCACATTGTCATAATAAACTATGAATTGCAGTTTTATGAGACGCGGCCCTGTAGGGCAAAGTTCCAAGGCGTAGATTCTACTTTCGTGTACGCTTACAGTCTTGTGTACTTTTCTAGCCTAGGTACATAACTTAAGCGTTAACGTCTCGCTTAGCCAGCGGCCATACAGGAGTGACTTGGGACGGGGTCGCGGAAAAGACGCAACGGGCTGTATGGAATTGGCGTCCCCGCCCTGACCTTTCTGTGTAGGCTTCGTCCCGACTTTCAGTACGTATTGTATGGAATTATTTTCGTGTTTTCCCCCGCTCCTTCTGTGTGGACGCAGGTTTAGAATAGGAAAAAGTCGAATCTACGCCTGCTAGGCTACAAGGACTGGTATAACTAGATATTTTGCATAATATAACCGTACAGTTTGTCAAAAAAATAGCAGTAGAAATTAAACTAAAGAAAATTGAGTACCTACATTTTTATAGCTTTAACTTTAGCTTTTTTCTAACCAAATAACATGCATTCTTCTTTATAAAAAACACGCTTCGATTGAAATTAAAACGCATTTAATGTTGGCCGTTTTCAGTACGACAGATTTATAAAATGCATTTGTGGATGAAAGGGGATGTATTAGCAAAGGGTAAGTAACTAATAGACGTTGATGACGCAAAGATGATCTGTTAGGATCGTGGCCAGTTGCAGTCCCTGATCTCTGACTACCCATCTAGGAAACATACGTAAAGTTATCGTATGTTATGCTACGTTACGTTACATTACGTTACGTTATGTTGTATTATTTTACGTTACATTACTCCACCAACCCGGACTTGGCCCCCGTGGTGGAGTATGGCCTAACCTTCCTTCGATGCAGGAAGAGACCCGTGCCCCAGCAGTTGGGACATACAAGTGTTGATAACGTACGTTACGTTATGTTTTGTGCAGTATTTTGCAGGAAACGTGTTTTTATAAATAAAACTTTTAGAACTATCTCACTTTATAATTTCTACTCTTTCTGCCAAGCTGTTCCTGTGCTTAGATTAGATAAGAACTCTTTATTGCACACACCAGAAAACAAAATACATTAAAAGGCTCACATATTTCGTGTACAAATATTATTTTGAAACACGTGCATAAGGAAACAAAGGGCTTAGCTAAGTAATTATTGATTTACGAAGTTAATTAAGCTGGTCAAGCCTGATCTTTAGATTTCAGTACTCCTTGGGTGCGATCACGTAAGTTCTCCACTGGATGGAGTTGTCTGATTTAGCCTACTCCGAACTGTCAGGTATTCATATACTTTGAAGTTGTCTAAATGCATAACGCGATAGAGTGGAAGGTTACGTAATACAAGGGCTAGGCAGCTGAGTAGCAATCGTCAGAGGTTCTGGCTCGAAACGGTCAAATATGGTTAATCACAAGGAATGTTGTAAGAGAGCAAACAAAACAGCATAATATTGAATCAGTCTCACGGAAATACACCATCTACTTGATATGTAAATAATTATTGCGATGTCAATTATACTATCGATAGATACCTGTCTAATAAAAGGATAGAAAGCTTTTTTCTTTTGACCTGGTTAGTTCAAAACTTCCAACAAATACCGGTTAAGCTGACATTTCAAAAATGTGTGCTATCGTGCTTTTTTTTTCTCGCTAAAGTCGAGTAAAGCAAAACTGGTTATAGCCAGACTAAATACGTCGACTAAGTTATGCATAAAGAATAGTGTACCGTGTCAAAGAACTCGGTGAATTTTGAAATGTAGTACCACCAGCACCCAGCAACAGTCTGAAAAAAAAAAACAAAATTAAGTGAGAATCTTTCAATCTATCTGTCAAATCAGTCAATCTGTTTCGCTTGTTGTAGCTTAAACATTAGATAAAGTGATATTGTGATGGATGATATAATCGGCAATAAATGTTGCCTATATACGTCCGACTGCAGGGCATCGACCTTCTCTCAGGGAGAGAGAGTTTAATTACCCCGCGTACCCACCACGGATTGGCAATTTCAAGCGCTGTGGTATGTGAAGAACTCAGGTTCCTCACGATGTTAATAATACGAATATTGATTTACTACAATTATTTAAATATTTATACCTACTACAATTTATTTTTGTGTAAATAACCAATTTTATTGCATTCTTATTCATGTACGCAAAGGCCATCCATATATTGTATTGTACTAACGTAATTATTGCAGAATTGGTTAAGTTGTTAATCCTTTCAGATACCCATCTTAAGGCGAGCTGCCTTTATTATAAGAATATATTATCAGCAAGTGCAGGCCAAGGGGAGACACCAAGCAGTTGATTTAGCTTCGATTTAAGTTCTGGGTCAATGAATACCCAACGTTACCTATATGTACAATGTACATCTCATTATGCCTTCTAAACACTTAACTCCGCCGATATTATTTAAATCTATAAAAGGTGGTTACAAACCGCAAAAGCTATTTTTAAGCTATACTAGGTTTATAAAAATTGCTTTTTAGCGGTTCGCAATTTTAACCTTAAAATATATATAGATATTTAAAGATTCAGGACTTGTCATAAAACATAAATAGGTAGATAGGTACCCACCTAATTTAAGCAGTGTTGAAGTATTTTATCGACTGATAGATGGAAAATAATTGTTGCCTCCTATTTAAATGAACTAAAATAATACATTTAGTTTTAAACACAAATAGTTTTACTTTCTATCTGCCCCTATATTACGCTCAACAAATCCTGAGTGATTTCAATAGTCTGTCAAATTAGTACGGTTTTAGTCAGACGATTGGAACCGCTCAGGATTTGGTGCGCATGATTGATAAGGCCATAGTAGTGGAAAACGTCTGGGGAACTTCACATAGTTAGCTTAATTATTTGGTTTCCTATTCCACAAATTTAAAACCTGCAGGACAATGTTGTGATTCTCGCAAAACTCAGTATTACGTTATGACATAAAGTAAAGAGATAATGTGATCGAACTTCATACTATCGAAGGTCGTCCACTAGTCATAAATGTATGCCGTACGCTATATGTCCATGTGTCCTAGGTAGGTTATTTATTCTGACCATGTAATACCTTATAATATGCAGCTAATCGGTTGAAATACAACATTTATATTACGTTTCAAATGAGTTTTCCTTAGATGTAAGCAAACAGATGATAAAAATTTTCGAATATGGAAAGAAGTGTCTTTGAAGTGGTTTACTGCTTTAGATAATTTAATTCAAGTCTTTAGTTTAAGAAATACAAATCCGTATTTCAAATCAGTTGATATGGTAAGTAGGTAATAGATCTAAGTAAAAGATGCAAACAGACATGCGCAGACGCCTACGAGATCGACGATCGAAGGGAGATTATTGGTAGCAGGGAGATAAGTATGGCCAATGATAGACAGGAGTGGTGTGCTTTATGGAATAGCGGACGACAGTTCACTGATTGATTGAAAATGATTGCATCGAGTTCGTTTTGGATATTGCACATTTATGTTTTGGGTTCCGTTTCTGTTGATGATCACTGTTTTTATGTTTGTTCCAGTAGTCTTACGTACCAGTAATAAACTAACGCTTTGTTCAGGCTTACTTCCAAAAGTTAAGGTTTTTAAAAATTAAGGTTATAGTTTGTCATTTGCAACAATTATTCTTACGACTTTTTTTTGTTTTTTTTTCAGTTTTGTATAAATTAGGTTCTCTGCACCTGCTTATGGATAATGGTTTAATATATATAGTTATGTTACACAGGATGGTCACTATTTTACGTAGGTTGAAATATAAACTTAGGTACCTACTTAACACAAAACTTTACGAAAAATAAATGGTAGGTACAGTCTATTTATTCTTACTTGTCCAATTTAGTAAACAAGATTCTAACCTTAAAATTGAGATTAGATGCCTAAACTAGACATTTTCTCGCAAATTCATGAACTATGTTTATAAAATTGGCAGCGTGTTATCTAGAAGTGTTCCAAGTTACTTCATTTATGGAAATATGGCGGTTTTGGACTAAAAAGTTACAGTTTACGGGTAGAATCTTGTTTACTAAATAGGACAAGTAAGAATAAATAGATTGTAGGTAACAACACATACAAAAAGCAAGTAAATCTAATATAACATTTAAAATGCTGACTTTTTATTTCGTAATATGCACACAGTTTTGAGAACTTTATTGAAACTGTTCTATATATTATGTTGAATTTTTAAATTAAAAAACTTTATTCTTACATAGTATATTCAGAAAGTGCTTCTTGCGCTCTCTGAATTGAGAATATTGCTAAGTAAAAAGTTAACTGTAGTGTTGTCTCATCAAATTTCCCAGAAAAGAGCGTGACAGAACGTTACTTTATTTACTTACTGAAATTCTCAATTCAAAAACCGGCCATCCAAAACGGGAATTCCATAAAATAACGTAAAATAATCAGCGAGAGTCCATAATATTTCTTTAAATTCCCCTCACAACTCACAAAGTCATAAAACAGATGTACATAAATAGACGTAGTAAGATGTGTGTATGATACCTCAAGTCACTTACCCTCATAGCTTGTGGCGATCTCGAGTAATCAACTGGTTCACATCGGAAGCTGTACGTGGAGAACCATCCGCTTGCCAAGCTCTGTAAATGTACAAACTCGTTAACAGCAAATTTTGTGAATCTCTAATAAAACAAACATCAGTACATACAATCAGTTAGGTATCACGGCTCAAGGACAACCCCTTACGGTGTTTATAAAAATACGATTCCTCTAAAATACACCTCAGTGCTTTTTAAAAATAATAAAATAAAAAAACATAAAATATCATTGCAGATAATTATTATTCTAGATCCGGAAGCTAAATAAAAATAAGTAAAAATACGGCAGAGACGAAGAACACATGCATGCAAGTGACTATATTAAATTATATTAACTACATTTGACGAATTATGTTTTATAACAGACGCACGGGGTTTTAAATAGACAAACTAAAGCCTTGTTGGCCTTGCCGGCTGTCATGTAACGGCTCATCGTTAAGATTGTCTAAGGCCTTATGGGTATCTTGATAACTTCTTTCAGTAAGGCCCGCCGTTTTTCAATCCTCCAACAACTCGGACTTGGACCCCGCGGTGGTGTTTGTTCTAAGTTTCTTGCGTTGCAGGAAGAGACCCGTGCCCCAGCAGTGGGGACATAAGAAGGGTTATATGATGGTTTCTTATACACCTAGCCTAACCTTCCTGCGATTCTGGAAGAGACCCGTGCCCCAGCAGTGGGGACATACAAACGATATCATGTTCCTTATACACCATGAATTTCGAATGGTTTAAAATCCAAAATGAACGGGCATTAACAATAGCTATCGATAACGCGAGTTTGTCAGTTTCAAAAAATACCTCGACACTAACTCGAATCTGTGAAAATCATGCGTGCGCGCGTATTGTTATACTCGTAGAAAGAGAGGCTGTACAAGTTGCTGCTTGTCTTAGCGGTATCACGTCTGATTACTATGCTTTGGGTTCGATTCCCAATGGGAGCTGTACATTTGTACAAATTATCACAGTCAGGGTTTATTTTTTTTGTATCGTCCTTGCCTGGTTACCACAGCACAGGGTATCCTCGTTTCGGTCCAGGAAAAGTGATTGTGTTGTTTTTGAAAGTTAATACTGTTATTTATATAGAGAATAATGGGGAAATATACTTTAAAATTATTATATTACTAATTTTAAACTAACTGACTCCGCGAACGTTGTTTTGCCACATCGATTAGCCTACGACCTATTCTCGGATGTATTAAATATACAAAACAAAAATCATCAAAATCATATGCACCCGTTTCGGAGGAGACCGTACATTGACAGTACATTATTAAAAGACATCTGACCGTAAGTGTGTCTTTCTGTACTTTATATTTAAAGGATGTAATACAACTTGAGTCGCAATAAGCAGCCATGTTATGCAAATCTGTTATTACGGCGGATCCTACTACTCGTATTGTTTTTATTACGTCTAGAGAAAAAAAAAACAAGGCTTCGCCACAAATGAAATGTGGCTTTAGATTGATGGAAATGTAGGTTTTTTGAAAGCCGTGTTTATGTTATTAAAATAAAAAAGCCTTTATTTTTCCTAAAAAATCCTACAACAAATATAAAAAAAATATATAATAAATCTTAAATCTATGTAATTTTAGGACCCCGTAAGGGTATAGGCCTCCTCCAGTCTCTTCCAACCAACGCTATCTTGCGCAAGGTTATGCCAGTCTTTTGTAGTGGCCGTCTTTTCTACATCATCTGCTCATCGACTGCACGGTCTACCTCATCTTCTTTTTCCTGGCGGTCCTTTTCACAATGTTTATTTAATTATTAATTAAAAATCCCACCTATGTGGACTATTTATTTTAAATACAGACGTAAAGCTAAAAAAATTGTTCATAGATCTCGGATAAAGTCTTTATAGACTACAGGCCGAATACAGGCCGGAAGTTTAAACAATTTTATTTATAAACTTCTTAGCGTAGTGCGTAGCGTTGGCAAATTGCTGCATATCATTTGAATTTAATTATATACCCATTAGGTATGTTGATACAATATCCAAATAAAAAGTGCCTTCCTAAGAATTACGTACTAAAATTTACGTGACGTTAACAGACTGTTGACCGTCGTTGGTTGGCGAAGTACGTAAAAACAACTGGCATTCGTACCTACTTGTTACTTATATTAGATTTCAATACAATCTTACACAAATCATGTCATGCTCACCTCGTTGAAAAGCCAAACGCTGAATAAGACTTGAAACAGGTTGTACCAAATCAGCACTTGTTTCAGTTCAAAGGGTTTTCTGTTTTCCATTAGCTTTGGTCCTAGAATCTGTAAAATCAAAATAAAACTTGTACACGAAACTATAAGAATAAAAATGGATAAAGAGGAACTTAAGTTTGTAAGGGACGTTTTCCAACAAACTTTAACTGATTTGTGAACATATTTTTCTATCCACCAAATCCATTCTGTTAAAACTGCGAAAAAGTAGTATTTTGCTCTACATTTGGGGGCAGACGGCAACGAAAGATAAATATGAACAAGAAACATAGAAGCGCTCGTGGCCTAGTGGGACCGAGTGATTGGAATCAATTACTCGGGTTAAGCAACGACAGGCGCGGTCAGATGCTAGATGGGTGACCATCCTGTGACTACTGCTAGTGGCATTTTTTCCGAGCGCTTCCGTGCTTCGCAAGGCACGCTAAGCCGTTGGTGCCGGCTGTCGTGTAATGATAGCCGTTAAACCATATCAGGGGGCTTATGGGCGGCTTGATAACTTCTGACAGTAAGGTACTTCACCAACACAGGCTTGCCCCCCGTAAAAGAGTATGCCCTACTCCATCACGGGGGCCAAGCCTGTGTTGGAGTAGGCCCCCGTGGTAGAATAGGGAGTACTTCTTCTGCGATGCAGGAAGCCCCGTGCCCCAGCAGTGGGGGGGGGCAAAGGGTTGATATGAAAATATGAACATGATGGGGGACTTCGATGAACAGACGATGAACATGAAGTATAGAGCCATAATCTAATGTCGTAGAAAGTGAAAAGGCTAATCTTGTGTACTTACCTTGACAGTGAATACATAAGTGAGGCAAATAGCCAGCGTGTAGAAGGGAGACGACATCAGGGGCCAGTCCTTTACGCGTTGGTCACTCTTATTGTCCATGAGGTCGTGGTAACCGGCTATTATTCTGTTGATAGTCTCCATGTTCACTGAAACAAAAAAAGACGTACTAAGTTATTTAAATGTGCGTGTTTAAAACTTTAACGATGTAATTCAAATTTTGCTTAAAACTTCAATTCAATTTCTGTGTCTGAAGTTTTGATATTATTGCTTCACAGACTGCGAAGATGTATTAGAAAGTTCTATCGTGCAATCTTCTTTCTGTTAAAAACTCATTTATTAGTGTGCTAACTTTTTTTATTTCATGCTGTCATTTGCCTGCTCCTTTTAAGGGTTTCATCGAAGAGGGAGTAAACTCTATCTACGGGTTTCATACACGGATTTACGTCCGTGGTTTCATACCCATAGCCGAGGGTGAAATGCTCACCTCGTTGAATACCCATACCCACAGAACATAAAAAAGTTCTGTGGGTATGGGTATGAAAGGAAACTTACTATGACTACCTACGACGTCTGTCCGTTTGTCCGTCCGTCTTTCTGGCTAACTTTATGCTGGATGGAAAAGTTGACAGGCAGTCTTGCTGTATATTTGTCTGTCTGTCTAACGTGAACAACAATTTATATCATTTTATGACGATATTTATGACGGCGGCAGACGCGCTACCTCTGTGGCGTAGCGGTAGCGCGTCTGCCTACCGTGCAAGAGGTCCCGGGTTCGAATCCCGGCTGGGAACAAAAAAAAACCCAGGTCTTGGTTGTTTACATATTTGTGTTGTCGTTGTTTCTAGTTCCCACGACACAGGGTATCCTAGTCTGGGGCAAGAAGCAATGTAAGTGCGGGTATGTAAATGTTATTATGTTGTTTGTGATTTCATTTCAACCAAGGGCATCTCAATGTAAGTTAATCAAAATTTTTTTAATCATTAACCATACAAAATAGGTACACTATAATCACACCAAGTTTTTCACTTGTATTTGTCGTTGGATCTTTAGATAAAGGGGATATCAGTGAATGCCCTATGTTATACGCAAAGGTTCGGATAATTAATAGCTACCGAGTATTTCTCTATCGATCTAGTTAGGACGATGCAAACCTTGAGTGCACGTTGGCTAGTTTAAAGATCATACGAGTAGATAGCTGTTCTGTTCGATTATGACTGTTTCTGTGCCTTCTACAGAGTTATACTACGTACGCATAACCTTCAAAGGAAAGTTTTTATCTGATATTTATCTTAATAACTCCGAAAATAAAATACAAACTTACTGTGGCAAGTTAGTCTAGACATATGATTTTAGAAATCTTCAAATTTATGAGTTTCCTTTTCGATCGTACATAATCGTCATCAAATCAAATTTAAATCAATTATCAATTTTGACTCGATGGTCCAACTGCTCAACGGCTATGTGACTTGAAAATGTTACACTTAGCACCTAATTTTCATGGCACACGTCTGAAAGGCTACATGTAGCCTTTCAGACAGAATAAATATCTTACCACATAAACAGTGCGTGTTTTTTATATCTTCTTACAAATTGAAGCTAAAGCAGTACTCAAACACCAAAAGGTCTTCGAGATCTTTTCGATTGCTTCTTTACGAGGTTATTGTTATTAAAGACTGTATTACCTAGATACTTAAAATATATTTTTTATAAAATATCCCTACTGTAACAAGGATGTTAAAATATTGATAGTAGAGAAGCTTTTGTGTATTATGCACAAGACAGAAATTATAAAAATACGATTTTTTAAAACACTCCTCGGTGTCCGTTTAATTAGTCTGGAATATAATGAGCAAAGGGAATAACATGATCACAGATTATTTAAATAGCCTATTAGGAGTGTTTTGGAGGAATCGTGTTTGTGTAAATAATAAAACATGTATTATTTTTTTACGTCACAACAGAAAAAAGAAATAAAAAAAACATGTTACATCTTCTTCTACAAGCTATAATAGTCCACTGCTGGACTAGCCCTCCCCTAATGAGCGCCATAGCGCAAGGTTGTGCCATCATTGGGGGGTAATGCCCATAGTCCCCACGCTGGGCATGCGGGTTGGGGATCGCAGTTTGGTGGAATTGTACTGCTGAGGGCGCTGGTGCCCACCCCCCGGTTGTGTCCCTTAGTCGCCTTTTACGACACCCGCGGGAAGAATTTGGGTTGGTGCTATTCTCTAGACCGACACCACACAGTCAATGTTACATATGTATGCTTTAAATTGGCAGGCATGCATAAGGCAGCTGCGCTACAGCGTACAGCTTAAAAAAGGCTGTGGAAGGATACTGCTATAAAACCCAAATAAAAAAAACAGGTTAAGTAAAGTTATTTATGGTGTATAGAAAAACAGCAAAAAAGGTTAATCGAAGTTTCTCCACCGTTTTCGTGAGATCGCTGAACTCGGTACTTACGTCACAAACAAGAATTATTAAGATCAGACGCTATATTTAAAAAAATATAGTTCGAAGGAGGCCACTGCCTAAATTAGTGCAAACCAGTTTTGGTGTTTTTCGCTACCCGTTGTTTTGTTAAGTTAAAAATAACGTAAGCGTTAGCGGTTGTTTTTATGGAAACTTATTAGAAAATTTAGAAACAGTTATATAAAGAAATCAAGTAAATGACGTAAAACTAAAGCTGTTCAAATGCTAATAATTATGTTATTTGTATAAACATAATTTTATATTATTTTTATTGCACTAACCCGTGCTAAGGACAATTTAAAAACCTATTTAGAGTTAAAAAATTCCACCCATGCCGGGATTCGAAACCGCAACGTCTGGCTATCCGTGCCAGCGCTCTTTCCAACTGAGCTAATGGGCGACTCACCGGGATCAGTGAAATTTTGAACCTCTTTACAATAATCTCTGTATTACTTACAGACAGCGACATCTGGCTGAAGTAATTTGTATCACTTGCAACCCCGAGTACCTACTTTGCAGTTAGGTTTTTACATAGGAATGATATCGCTGTACCCACATGACTATATTATTTTTATTGCACTAACCCGTGCTAAGGACAATTTAAAAACCTATTTAGAGTCTAACAATTCCATCCATGCCGGGATTCGAACCCGCGACCTCTGGCTATGCGTGCCAGCGCTCTTTCCAACTGAGCTAATGGGCGACTCACCGGCACACATACTCACTGAAAACACATTTTATGGTTAATAATTTTACAGAATATTTCTATGCAGTTTATATTATTGGCATAGTAGGTCGTTTATATTATTGGCATAGTAGGTAAAAAATAAAAAATGCCTAAAAACATACTGATATAAAATATAGTATATTATCACATCACACTAATTATATAAGGGCTAAAATTTGTGAGCGTGTATGTTTGTTACTTCTTCACGTCTATACGGCTGGAGTGATTTCAATAGTATGGAGTTAGCTTAAACCCTGAATTAACACATAGATTACGTTTTACTTATTGTAAAATATCTTATTCCCATGGAAAAATCGTTAAATACCGCGGGGCATATCTAGTTTAAAAATATGTGACTTCCATATTTTGCGTTATTCCAGTAACACATTGTATAAGGTAATTTAAAACTGACGCAAGACGTTGTTGATAAAACACAAATGTTAATCTGATTGGATAATGATAAAAAAATAATTATTATTGTTGCGTTATTAGCGTGCCAAGAGCAATGTCACGAGAAGACAAAGACGGAAAGAGGAAGCCTTAAGTATGATTAATAAAATAATCAGTGACTAATGGTGCCTGTATTTTTTCCATTACATTCTTCACTGAAAATCCTTTACTCTATCTGGCCTCTAATCAAGATTAATTTATTTGAAAAGTCGCCAGCAACGTGCTGCGGCTTTTCCAAATTAATATAACGTGTAGTGGCTGCATATTTTCAAATCTACAACGTGGATTATTTTGGTCTCTTGCCTTTACGATTTAGCAAGATGAGAAGGCGTTGTGTCTAATTTCTGGATACTTAACCCCCAATCCCCAACTTTACTGGCCAACCCCAGTCTGACTTTTATTAACGACTAGCTGTCCCAACGAACTTCATACCGTGTAACAGTCGATTCTTTATACTTTTTTTCTATCCGTAAGAACCATCCTCGTACTTCAAGGAATATTCTAAAAAAAGAATTAGGGAATCGGTTCAGCTGCTCTCGAGATTTGCGCTTACCAACACATTCAGCGATTCATTTTTATATTATAGAAGATATTGTGTTCCATACCGTGCAACAATGACATGCAATGCAACATAGAAATAACGACGTAGTAAACGTTTTAAGATATAATAAATAAGTCAGAACAGAACCCGTTACTTTTTAAGGTTCCGTAGTCAACAACGAACGTATAGTTTTGCCACGTCTCAGTCCGTCAGAGTTTGTTTGCTTCTCCGCAGCTCAACTAAGATGCCATAAATACTTAGTAAACTTTATCATAGATAGATCCTATACATATTAATGACGCCGATAAAACTGTAGAATGAAGTGTTGTTTAGTGAAATTTTTTGACTCTTTGTCGTTCGAGTGCACCCCTCCCTCTCCCTTCTCCCAGCTAAATAGCTGTTTGTAGAAACGTAAAAAAATTCAGGGTAGTGGCACATATTAAGCAACATAAAAAATCTAAATATCAATCAAAAAACCGCTCCTTGTATTGAACCCTACACTGCGCCCTGGCCTGACACGCACTTGGCCTGTTCCTTCCTTCTCTAATTTTCTTTTTTATTCATTTAATCAACATCAAACCCAATGTCCTTAGTTTCCTCTTACCATATTAGTAAAGTTTCATAGTGATCCTTCAGGTCGTCTCAAAATTAAAGGCTAATTCCGTATGTATGTCTCGTGAGAAACCCTATAACGGAATAGCGGCATTTACACAACACGCGCCGCTTCAAAAAAATATAATTATTTAATTTCAAGTTTTGTTTTTTTAGCAACAATACAAACCATTGTTTAGCTGTTTGCACGGTGTCGGCCCGAACACCGTCGCCCCGCCGCGCCGGTTCTTCGGCCACCGGTCGGCGGGCTGCGCGTGCGCTTTAGGGCCCTCAAATTCACACGTCGCGGTCATTTTGGAATAAGTTGAACAGGGCAGGGCATGGAAATTGCTTGTAAAGGTAATATGGGTAATCGATTTCCATAAATTTTCTGTAATAATTCCACTTACGAGTAGGTATCTAATTATATATTTCCTTTTTGTATACAATATAGTGTTCTCAATCTATAATATTCTTCGTCAAACTTCTATCACTGCTTTTTTCATACTGCATAAAAATATTTAAAAAAATGCAAAGAAATGCAAAATGCATTATTATGCAAAGAAAACATATTCCTGACTCTATAAGTCAGGAAAACAAAAAGGTATTTAAAGACACAAACACCGGCCGGAATTCTTTCGTCAAACACACAAGTACTTAAATTAATCCGAGCTGAAGTTAATGATAAGGTATTCAGAATAAGAAAAAAGCTGTTATCATACATATGACGCATATGTATACAGTTAGGGTGCAGAACCTTTGGAGGTCAATGAACCAGGCGGATTTTGACCTTAGTACCTCCCAAAGACGAAGCACATTCACTTCTTTCACAGCATGACATTGAATTGAACTCGAATTAACGTCAGACCTTTTATAATGTTCATTCAGCACTGTACAAGTATCTGAAGCACTTTAAACATCCTTTTTGATCACTTGTTGACTGGACAATTAGATTTCTTTTATGTTTAGGTAGTGTTAAAAGTTTAACACAAACTCACAACGCAACTTTTATAATATGAAACATCTTGAAATGCCCAAAATATCGAAGAGCAAGTCAAATAAAAATTACCGACCAGCTCTTAAATTACACGCACGAAAACTAGAATCATTCTATGTTAAATAACTTAAGGATTTCGACGGTATTGGACACTATTTTCATCCGACTGCGAAAGAAAAGTAGGACCATACTCCTATGTTATTCATGTCTTTGAATATAGTCTGTTAGCTTTTAGAATTACCTCGGGCTCTAGAGTAGGCTTCAGATTTCGCCAATTTTTGCCAGTTTTCATATTAGTAAGTGTCATATTAGTTCTGATATTTCTATTACGCGATATAATATTCTAAAGCTAACAGACTATACATACGCGCAATGAATCTGTTCAATGAAAGGGTTTCTTTTCTTTTAATAGACGTCCGTAAATAGTCCAAATTCTACCAACCCGGTCTTGGCCCCCGTGTTGGAGTATGGCCTAACATTCCTGCGATGCAACCATGCCCCAGCAGTGGGGATAAACGAGAGCTGATATCGCAAATAGGAAAAACGGCTGGACCGCTTCTCACAAGTGGGGTATCAAATAAAAGGTTTTAACGATCAATTAGTTGTTAAATTTGAAAGGAGTAGCGACTAAGTTTGTTATTTGTATACAAATTTTAATATATATAGAATCTCTATTGATATATTGTGGATGCCTCTAACTGGGATGAAACATAGACTTGTCACCAGTGTATTGGTTGATATGTAGCTTGTTTGTGTACCGTAATAAATAAATTGGTGATACGAAGGCATGAAAATTTCTGACTACAAATTTAAATAAATGTGATATTGTGAGTAAAAATTTACCAATATTCTTCAAATATATTTTTTTACAAATAATCCCTATTTAAGCAAGACTTATCAATAGCAGGCTACCTTGCACTAACTTTTAACAAAGAATTGAACAAGTAGCCCCCCCTACGGAGGTTTCAAATAAAACGGACCCGCTTTTTTACTATTTTCAGCGGTTGGGCCTTTTGTCTTTGAGACTCTCTAGTTTACGATTGGATTGTTTTATTATAAGTTAACGCTATCGTAATGGCAGTTTATTGCTATTTACGTGAAAGTATTTGCTATTGACAACCACGGCCGTCTCTCTGCCATACACATGGCTTCGTTGAACTTAATCCAAAGTACCTACCATAATCAAAACGTTGGACTAGTGGTGACTTATCTGACCACAATTCGGTTAAAATCTAGAGATCATCAGTAAACTGAATTAGTAATAATAGAGTTCTGCAATTTGTGTCAGCTTACGCACTTGTAAGCTGATTTTATGACGGCGGTAGCCCAATGGACTGGGAATCGGGAGACCCAGGTTCGATTCCCAGTGTGGGCATGTACCAATGACCGTTTTCTAAGTTGTTTACATTTGTGAAGTTACAGTAGCAATACCACTCGCTTACTGTGAAGTAAAATATTGTGAGGAATCGTAGGGAGTGTATGAGGTGGTCAAATACCTCAGCGCTTGAAATTGCCATTCCGTGGTGGGTAGATACGTGTGGTAATTAAGCCCATACTTTGCGTGCCTGTGCCCTGCAGGGTTGCGTTATAGGCTTGTTTTTTTTTAACTGTTTATTTGTACCAAAAAATGTTTTCTTTATTGTTTTTCTGCGTCTTTGGATCTAGGTCTCGACCCTGAAACTCAAAACACGAATCTCAACTGGCGTATGGTGCCCTTATGGATAATTATATTTTTGCCCCATTTGCGGTGGTGCGGGGTTTGGTAGGCTCAGACCAAGATCCTTGTTAGGGAGCTGGGGCGCCGTTTGAGGGACCGTCGGCTTGACTGCCGCTCTGGTGCGCTGGCCAAAGGATCTCTTTGACGGTGCAGCTTGGCAAAACTGCCACCATGTTGGGGTCTTTTGTTTCAGATTTCCTGAGTGGTTTGTTCAGTTAGGATTTCTTTTTTTATGATAAAATTATCTTCGTTTATTTGTTCTTGTTCTTGATGAAAATTTTAGCGGATATTGTGCGGTTCATGTTTTTTTATTTGACTACAAGTAAAGTGTGAATAAAAAATGTCAACCTAAGTCTAGTTCCGAACTTGTAATGACTACTTACATAAATCTAGTTCTGGTAATGACCTAACGAACGAGTTATTTGTTACGTCACATTAACGGACATGCTCTTTGTTAGTTTTAGAACTTGTGTTATTGCGTATGCTTATAGTACTTAGATACCTACCGTCGTAGTAGTGCCGTCTGCACTCTTAGATTAAGAAATAGCTGTAAATTTCTTTTTTATGTACAATAAAGTGTTCTCTATCTATCTGGTACATTAAAGGGAACCTGCTGATCTTGATATCAACTAATTTACAATTTAACTATTGAACGACGCCGTGAACGGAGCAAAATGTAGTCGTAAAACATAATAATCTGCACTTGCTACTGATTCCACGTTAAATAAAATAGACATCAAATCCATCGTCAATTTGTGGGTACAACTCATACAGGGTTATTTTTATAATGCCCAATACATGTTCGTTAGAGTTACTCAATATCAACAAAAAAAATTGTTCTAACACAAATGTTTTGCCAATTATAAAAAAATATATATTATTAATTATTACGCTTTTTTCTAATTTGTAGTGGGGTTGTTTGATAAATAATACTTAAAACCACATTTCTGTTACCTACATAGAATGGACATTTATTTCCATGTATGACAGTAAAATACTGATTGCTACGCATTGGTAAAATGTAAATTCTAAAGCGCGAATTTAATAAAATGCGTACAATAAATTATTTTTAAAAAGTGAAAAAATCTGAAAAAAAATTAAAGAATTTGTTCTTTCAGTTATAGCAAAATACTCTCTAATAAGAACGACTTATAAATTGCACTTTTTAAAAAATTACTCTTTACAGAATACTAGCAGTGTCCGCGATTATGTTCACGTGGTAAACGAAGTAGTCTAAGTCCACCCTTAAGATCCATTCTGATTACTGGTGAATTAATATCGAACATCTTGTATGTGCTTTTGGAGATTACCCCCTTACATATAAACTTACAATATTTTCCTCTTTTTATTACATTAGAGCAGATGTGCGTTGAATTTTCAATGTCGGTAAAATAAACTTCCAAGAAGTCATATAAGATAACAATTACGAGAGACCACTCGTACCGAACCAGTGCGTACGTATAGGGCACCGTTATATTAGGACACATTTCAAGAGGCATGCAAAGAATGCATATAGATTTAAATTAGCTGCGGACCTGGTACAGTTGACAACACGAATCAAACTTCATTCATACACTATACTCAAATTACGTTACGGGCAAAGTTCTAATGAAAATCTTAAAGTTGATTTACTGTCGACCGTGCGAGTACCAACATGAGGTCTGATAGCTTTTAGAATATACCTCGGCTACTATCGGATAGAATCGGATTTATTCGTGTAATAAAAATATCGGAACTAGGTAATATGACACTTAATTTCACATAACTTTTCAAAAGAGTGATGGAAACACAGAACATAAAAAAGAGGGAAGTTCGGTACAGAGCAGGAAGTAGTATTATACACTCGCGTGCTTTCGGCGAAAACCGAAGCCTACTCTAGAGCCCGAGGTATATTCTAAAAGCTAACAGACTGTAGGAAGGTTTGACTCTTTGCCTTATGATAGTTTAAGGAAACACGTTGATGTTTTTCAACACACCAACATAGTGACGGCGGCGCGCGGCGGTCCATACATACGAGTACGTCATTCAATATTGCAAAAGTAGGTATTTGTATGTACCGCCACTGCATTGGCTGGGTCATCTATCTCCCTCCAAAATGGTTGAGAGTGATGAGATGATGATGGCTGACCTCTGCGTTATGCTCGGAAACGAGTGCTGTTCGTGTGTCTGGCCGCAGCACCTGTGTTCCCTGCTTTTGTAAAACAGTTAACTAATACTTTGGATTTTAAAGTTATTGATGGTAATCATGGAATCTTGTCATGGGTATAGGTGGCAACTGATAAGCGCGTGACGGGTTAGATTCGAGAAAAGATGGTCAGACTGGAGCCTTTTCCGGCTGCCTTTCTCTCCACTAATAATTTTAAATGCCAAAAACATTAGCTAATTGTCTTACAAAAAAACATTAGTGCTGATAAGCAAATCACTCTTATTCACAAAAATACAAGGATAGTTATGTATTAAACGGGTGTAATCACAATAAGTAAAACATATTTTTATAAAATATTATGCTCATTGCGAGTCATTAAGATATTCTATTCCAAAAATACAAGGAATCAGTGAATATCATTAATATATAATAATAATTGTAGTCTTATATTAACTGACTTACCCCTGGTTTCTCGTACACTAACAGTCTGTTAATCTACTGTTAACAGACTGCTTAGTGCGAGTTTGACAGATCCAATCGAATAACTTTACTACCGCGTTAATCGAGCATTGAGTAGCGAGTATGAGTAAGTTAACCGTTCGAACTGGCAAAACGCTGTCACAGTACAATTCGCACTCGCGTTTATTCGTGTTTTGGCTGGTAAACGTGTTCACTTCTCAACGTAAACCATTACAACTCGCACTCAGCAATATTAATTTCCATACTTGTCGCTAGGTGGCGCTTCCTCGATGCCATAGAAATATGAGTTTACGTTAACGCGATCGAGTAGTTAAAAAACTCGCACTAAGCACTCAGTTGTCAGTTGTTTTTTTTTGTATGCACTTTGCCCAACTGACAACTGTTAACAGTAGATTAACAGCTTGTTAGTGTACGAGAAACCGGGGTTTAATGCCTTTAAATATTAAGTACCGTCTGCAACTATTGCAAATTTTTAGGCCCGTTCGACTAGCGTCAAACATGCAAAAATGTTTTAATGAAGTAGGTTTAAATTAAATAGAATTATACTAGTTCCATGAAACAAACCTGTTTCAAAGCAAATAAAAAATGTAGGATACCAGTTTTTTTTCTATTAACATCTTGACAAAGAATGTTGATTTAAAGGCAAGCTAGTTGAATAGATCTAGCGAACGTTATAAAGTGGCCACTTCGCTCGAAGTAGGAAGTTACGCCAGGATATAACTTCATTGTAATTGATGAATTATGAAAGGATAATATCACCGTAAAGGACGACCAGTCCGGGTGAACAAACCTTGTACATGCGTACCGAGCACGTCGTAATAATAAACAGGTACACGTGATAAAACACCGAGATAAGAAAAACACCAAATGGCGCTGCCTCCTTCGGCGCAGGGAATCTTCGAATGCACTAAAATTCACAGATTTGCACTAAAATTATACAATCGCTGGTAATATTGAATTTGTTTTTTGACACTTTTGAATATATTGGCACTTATTGACAACATTTTTAACAAGGTAACTTTTTGTCTTAAAACAATACAAAAGACGTAGAGGTAGTTCTACTCTATCTACGACAAAAGACTTCTTCTATCGAAGAAAGCAACTTTTTGTCATAAAACAATACAAAGAGTAATTATATTGAACGTTATTTGTCATATTATTCTATTACATCTTTCGTGAGCAAAACAGTTTATCAGTCAATACCGTTAATACACCAACTGTCTATAGTGTCCTTTACGAATACAACTGTCCGCCACACCTTCTTTGCAATACATTCTGTTCTAGAAGAATAAGAATAATTATTGTTAGCATAGTAACATGGGTTACGCATTAAGCATTAACAGTTGCTTTTTAAAATAGATTCACCAAATCTTACCTTAGCAGCTATACTCACATTCAGCCATCCTTCAAGTATTTTTACATGTATGATAATCTGCATTGATATTTTACTAAAAACCCCTTCTTTTTTAATAAAAAGCTTTCGAAAAATATACGTCTGAAGAAAACTGATAACACAAAAGTGGATGTAAAACACAAACTCCTGAGATCATATTTCAAATTGCGCGTTATAAATAAAACCTTGTATATGCGCGGGATTGCTAAAAGGCTTGCCTAGATTGAAGTAAGTACTAGATTCGATTACAAACTGCTTGCTTCACATTCTACGAGAGAGTTTCAAAATCTTATTCCCTTTCCATTGGGAACGAGTTCAAAATATAATGTACAGTCGACAGCCGGTCAACGTTTACATTATTGTCGTCGATAGTAGTGTGCATGCGTGTATTGGTTGATGTACTGGTAACTTTACTAGTATTGAACTACAATATAATTAATTTTCCATAAAGTGAATGACGGACCCAATACATTACTTGCCTAGTACAAGATCAATGCCGCCTTGTCCTAATTCGCGTAGATGTTTTATTCTATAGAATTGCTATATATATGGACGAATTAAATACCTAGAAAACATTTTATTCTTTCATTCTTGCAAAAACGGCAATAATGTTTTTTGAATAATCGGTAAATCGGAAATTGTTGAATGGTTGAAGTCAACATGGTTATGGAGAAATAGGCACAACTCCCTTAAGTAGCGTAGGAGTACGCAACAAATAAACGGCTTCAGTCCTATTTATAACAACACGATTCCTTAAAATACTTCTCAGATGCAGATTAAATAGTATGTGGAATAGGAAAGACGTATCACAGATATCTTTCTATAAAGATTGTTATCGAACTCCTCCGAAACGGCTTCACCGATTTTTATGTTTCTTTTTATGTATTTGATAGACCTGAGAATAGGTTGTAGGCTAATTAACGTTTTCGGGGTCAGCTAGTAGCTTTATGTGCGTTGTCGTAAAATAAAAAATGTCGCGCCGAGTGCTGTATAGAAAATACTAATAAACAAGACAAAGAACTTAGAATAGATATCGCAAATGCATAGTATGAATGTCGTCACCAGCCTAGTAGAAAGTATGCCTCACGGTCAAGAGCGCTGGGCTTGAAGGTCTATGAATTATATAGTACCTATGAAGGACCTAACAGCCGTTGTATCTCACAGTTGAGCGCTGTTGAACGACAGCCATTTCTCACTTTTATTGTTACCAACCAAGAACGTTTAAAACATCCTTGCTACCAACGCAATCGTCGTTCGTTATAAACCGTTGTATCTCCCCACTGCCGGGGCACAGGTCATGGGCTGTGGGTACCAAAAAAAAATTACCTTTATTGGATTCTGTCCATTTGAGTAACAAGATACTTTCTAGCCTTCGAAGCATAGCGACAAGCGCTTTGATCGAGCAATAAAATTTTGCTTTTCGTAGAAAAATAAAGCTAAAGGTATTGCCTGTATAAATAAGGTCGCTGCCTGTAAATAATACAGAGAATATTGTAAAGAGGTTCGAAATTTCGCTGATGCCGATACTTGCCTATTAGCTCAGTTGAGAGAGCACTGGTACGGTTAGCCAGAGATCGGGTTCAAATCCCGGCATGGGCGGAATTTTAGCCTATAAGTAGATTTTTTAAAATTGTCCTCAGCACGGGTTAGTGCTACAAAAAGAATATAATCATAAAGATATTTGATTGCATCCTACTTTTCCCTTTGTAGAAATCACATATATTCATAAATACTACTAAATTCAAGGAAATAGTTAAAGGGTTTCGATTTCTTGAATTACTGAGTGAATAAATAACCCAGAACTAGCAAATAATTTTTAAAACATGATTGTTTTCCGTTTCCGCCATTTAACGTTTTTATAAACGGTTTGCAGACAAAAGCTGCATATGGATGACACTAATCGATAGAATCATACAAGGTTAATCGCCGCGTGGCTGCAGATACTTGTTTGACGCTTCCGAAAAAAATCCACTTATTGACAAGTATTAATTCAAATAGATTATGTTATAAAAGCTAGTTTATGTAGCTGCTGTCTGAACCTAGTAAGTATTGTATATATTTTTTATTCTTGTTTTCATAATATAAAACCAGTTGTTTAGGTTAGGCATATTTTAAGTAAACCTACCTACGGAACATAATATAATATAGCATAATATAAACTCTCCTGAATCCTGGAAGGGTAGGCAGAGACTAGGGGTCTGTCTCTTGGCACGAACCTGATCTCTACCTACGTATTTCTTTTAAAAAGTTAATTGAACTTGCAACATTAAATTGGCTTAATAGTGCGGTTGCACGCTCCTGCAAAACCACCAGATCCTTACGACATACGGCTGAACTGACTCCACTCGACGCGGCCAAAATAACATTCTTGTCTTTCAAAATGAAGTTCATTGTCACTGTGTCCCCACCCTTACCTTGTATTTGTAGTTATTGAAGTGAAATGATGAAGTGAAGTGAAACTATTTTAAGTGAACTTTTCCTGAACAAAATTTCACCTGAATCGAGTATACTCGATACCTGTTGGTCAGTGATGCCGACTCACGTACACATGTATATAAATTTGGATAATCATGATTTATTTAATTTATATCGTGCGCTCATACTGAAGGTAAAACTTCCTTAGGCTACTTTTTTTCAAAAACGATCCAATCTGAAAAGTCACACTCTATTTGTTGACTCCGTATCGGGTAGACTCGTATCCAGTCGGTAGATGAGGTTAAATCGCATATAATTTCTTAACGGGTCTACGGGGAGCTACAAAAATGTTTTTTTTTTTGTATCTGATGTGAACCGTAAACAGTACTTTCGTACCCTTTGTCATGTATAGACACATTTCTGAGATTTACCTATCTACAAACTATCCTAAACACTAAAAAAAACATTTACAAAGACAAAAAAATGTTTTACTTTAATTAATTAAAAACCTATTTAGAGGCTAAAAAATGCACCCATGCCGGGATTCGAACCCGCAACCTCTGGCTATCCGTGCCAGCGCTCTACCAATTGAGCCAATGGGCGACTCACGGCATCAGTGAAATTTCGAACCTCTTTACACTATTCTCTGTATTACGTACAGGCAGCGACATCCGACTTAAGCAAATTGCATCACTTACAGCCCCGACTACCTACTTTGCAGTTAGGTTTTAACATCGGAACGATATCACTGTACCCACATGATTATACTATTTTTATTTTAAATGCACTAACCCGTGCTAAGGAACAAATTTAAAAACCTATTTAAAGGCTAAAAATTTCACCCATGCCGGGATTCGAACCCGCAACCTCTGGCTATCCGTGCCAATTACTTAATTAGTATTATTAATTTAATTAATTAGCCAATACTCATTCCCTTCTGGACGTAAGCCTCTTCCAGTGCTTTACTTACCAAACAAAATATGGGTTGAATTGATGTTTATGTTGAAGAAATTATTTTGAGATTTTGCGTTACTTATCACGTTATACGTTTAAGACGACTATAGATTCTTACTGAACTTAAAATTTCACAAGAACCATCACATACATCACTCAACCGTGTATAATAACAACGCGATTTACACAATTTCCAATCTTTATTGGCACTTTAAAATAAACTTCACATTATTTGATTCGTAATGGTTAAATTCTAGGTTTAGTTTACTATTTGAGCATTCACTTGTATTACAAATGTATTTCTCCGATTGTTTCTTTTTAATTTTATGAATGGGCTATTGAGACTTTAAAGCTTTTTAGGGTTCCATACTCAAAGGGGTGCCAGTATTAATATACCTATCTTTGTTCTTTTTCTCTTACACCGTAACAGGCACCTAGTTGAAATTTTCACAGTATGTGTGCTATTATGTGTGATGACGGGATAAAAATATTAAAAAACAGAACAAAGTAATAAAATGAGAAGCGTCCCTATGAAAAAAGAACGTGTTTTTCGACGTTTTTTTATCTTGACAAAACATAAACTCACACCTGTATCCCGGAGGGGTAGGCGTAGACCAAGGTCTGCCACTTGCCACGGTGACACTTTCCACTTGCCACTTTCACGACCAATGAGGGCTTTTCAAAGCGCCATTAAAAACAAAAAACAGTACCGCAAGTTACCGATAGATGGTGCTGACGTCATATAATATGTCAAAATTTACATCACATCACTTCCTTCTCTGTGGTTCTGCCACGTTACGTTTCTGAAGCCTGTGCTTCTTTCCTGTCAACCCAGTCTTGTTTTATGGCTTGAATGCAACGTAATTTACTTACTTCATCTTTAGGAAAACTGTGAGTGCCTATGTTTTTTTACAAAAATGCTCAATGCACGGGCTAGCCATTAGACACAATTCATGTACTTCAATACTTACTACAGTACTACAATACTTCAAAACTTTTCAACAGTTTCGAAACATAGTTTAGCTTAGATCACAGACTACAAAGAGATGTTTAGGTTATCACAAATAATAATCTCTGCGTACAACATAAAACGTTTGATGAGTGACATTTGTTCTCCTTGCAGCGCCATCTAGTTTTTTTTAATGCAATGAACTCACAGCTGTCATTGAAAAGCCCTCATTCAGAAGAAGGCGTTTTTTACCTGCTCTAAAGAACTAACAACAACATCAAAGTAATTTTCAATGGAACTTTTGCGAAGTCTCCCTTTTTCAAGCTTACTCAATATCTTTAACGCCTCCTTAGCCGTGATAGTTTTCCTTTTAAGTTCATTATTCTTATACGTGCGACATCCCAGAAAATTTTCACGTTTCTACAACCTAGTGCTAAGCCGGGAGAGAAGGAGACGGCTACTTCGAAAAACGGGCAAAAACTTTGAAGCTTAATATTTCGCAAGGGAACCCGAAAATCGAGATATGAATCGAAATTATATGAATCGATAAATCGGAAATGGTCATCCTATCACAATGTTTTTAAACGACAAATCTAAGGATACCCCACACCATGGTGAATATAAATAAAATAAATCATCCCTAATTTGGGCGTAGGGGATAACATATTTTAAGATTTTATTCTACCGTTTCGTTGCGGTGTTTAATATTTATGTCTACGCAAAATTTAGTAACCGTCTTTGAATTAGGTCGGGGATAGACAAACAGACGAACGGACATGGTCAAACTATAAGGGTTTCTTGTGGACTTCGGGACCATAAAAAGGCCTCTGACTTACAGTGAAAGGCTACTTATGTTTCGTGAACTTTACTCAGTTGCATTGCAAAACTATAAGATGGGATCAGCTGGCGATGTACAATAATGACTATTCACGGATGCGTTTACTCGTGGAGAATACTCCACGGACCACAATTCACGAGTAAATAAATACTTGGGTATATAATTAAATATTCAATTGGTCTGTTTCTCATACCTACATAAATCTTTCCAAGACATACCTATTCAATTTCCGAGGTTTCCTTGTTGATCCGAGGCTTCCAGGTTGTTGTGAATTACTCACATATGTCATGGTAGAATAATTATATAATTTAGAAGCTGGTCCCGCTAACATTGTTGTGCCATATTAATTAACCTAAGACCTATTCTCAGATCAAGACAAATATAGAAAAAAGAAATCATAAAAATTGGTGAAACCTTTTCGGAGGAATTTGGATAACAAAACACTGTGACACGAGATTTTTATACTCAGTGATAGACCTGTATTTGTGACGTATCTTTTCGACCAATATTTGAAATGTAAATAGGTGTTCTATTTACTTTCCATCACCGAAAACTCGTCTACTGTAGACAGATCTCGAACGTCATCATGTTAACATTTTGTTTTGTCAAATCATCAGTGTCGAGTTTCTTATAACTACAATTTATAGTTTTATAAGTCAGTTCCTGGTACATCGAGTATTAATCGGTGGATAATTCGATTTTGCAATGTAAGTCAAATTGTCATCATAAATAATAACGCACCCAAGATCCTCCGGGACTCGACCTGGGTAGTACGACGACGCCAGTCGTGCGTTTCGAATGTCAAAAGTCGCGACTTTACAGTACATTAATAGGAAATATTGACATTTAAACACCACAAAACGCGTGACTCGAGCTCTCATACTACTCGGGTAAACCCCGCGTGTTCTACTTGCCTATATTAGTTGATTGAAGTAGATACGAGAAGGGGCCTTAGGACTCTCACCTCTGGCTGCCCTTAACCTGCCTGCTGGGCGTTAGAACTATAGGCCCACAAAGCGGAAATCAAAATGCATAAGGGCGACATTGTACAGTTCTGATTACCACTACAGTCACTGCGTAAAAAAACGGTGTACACCTCTCGACACCCTGAGCTGCTCACAACATGCCTTGCGATCTAGGGCTAAGTCCATAAGCGACTGCTCATCTAGGTGGACCATTTAGTGAGCGAAAAGTCATACGTCTGCCAGTTATGAACCCCCATTTCCGTGGCAGATGATCATTTTCTTTCAAATCATAACTCGGTAAACCAATCCATCCATGACACTCCCATTCTTAAACTTTTTTCCCAATAGTTCTTATATCTGGCGGAGATTATATCTGTCTAGATCCTTAATATTTATTCAGAGATATATCAGGCAGGTGCACCCATCACATTTAGAGAATATAGTATAAAAAACCTCTGAGCCGTTGGGTTCGGCCCCAAGACCGATCCCCTATGGACGCGTGAATCTTAAGATGTACCAACTTCCACACAACACAATCACATGTTCTGGACCCAAACTAGGATACCCTGTGCTGTGTTAACCAGCCAAGGACATCACGAAATACACCCAGACTAAGGCCATTCGACACCCAGACTAATGCCATCATTCGTACAAATCAAATACGGCGGCCTCTAGTAAGAATCGAACCCACGACTTGTTTTAGTGTGTTAACCGCTAGACCATCGAGGCAGTCAAAAAATAATATATGATTTGATTTAAATTGTAGTTTTATGAAACAGACGTTTGGGCGTTTAATAAGTCATTAAAGAATAATCAAGGAGTTATTTTCGGCAAAAGGAAGGTCCTAGGTCACAATGTAGGTAGACACCGAAAACGTAACTTATATGTATGGCTAATGTGGTATAAGCAACTTTGTTCTATTTGCGGAAGTTCAGGGTTTGAACAAGCTACATGTAAATGAAAATATTATTTGCGTAGTTTTTATGATTTACGTGTTAGCAAGAAAAATATAGTAACAAAAAACATGTATGTAAACTTATGTGAAAATATCCTTCATAAGGTGATGGCACTCTGACGCATAAAACTTCTTTTTTTAATTTTTCGAAATAGCTGTTTTAATTAGTTAAATACGTACATACCTACTTGTAATTCTGTGAAACGATAATTGACGTTTTTGTGTTTCGCGTTTTAATGTTCTCGTAAACGAAGGGTGCCAAATGGACCCGTACGCCTTCTAAGCCTATGTTATCAATCATGTCCGACCTTAAAGAGTTTTATGTCTGGAACCATGATAGTCGCCAGTTTTCGCAGAATGTGTTTTTCTACCAGATTGCCAAAAAAATGTCACAAAAAGTAAAACAGAACATAGTATTTTCTAAGGTTAACACGAGCACTAGAGATAATAAAAACTGTATTTGCAAGGATATTTACTCGTTTAATTTTACAATTTTCCGACGTTTCGGCACTTTTGCAAGTAGGTACCGTGGTTCCGGAAGACTTAGGTGACAGGCGTATTTTTGAAAGCATTAACTGTTAATGCTTGCAAAAGTGCCGAAACGTCGGAAAATTGTAAAATAGAAAATTAAACGAGTAAATATCCGTGCAACAACAGTTTTTTATTATAGAAAAAACATAAAAAAAACGAAAACAAACTTGATGTGATTACAGTGCACTTCTTATAATATAATAACAATTGATAAAAAGGTCCAATATAAGTTGGATTCCCACTAAGGGTGATAATATACTCGTAAAGGACATACTAAATACGTAATATTATGTTTACGCTGGTACGGAAAATCCTACGTAACCATCAATATGCGCATTTGGCCGATTTCTTTTAATGTCATGAAGTCAACGATATTTTAATATCGTTGCATAAAATTGCATGAAATTTATAATAATTGCTTATTAAGAACGGTGATTTCAAATATGTACTTATTGTAGCACATTCTGATTCATTAGCCACTTCAAAATCTGTACTTTTAAATTATACCTAAGATGCGACAAAGGTATCATCCAATATTGGACCGATATTCAAAGATCCATTGGCTACATACGAGTGCCTACTGATTCAACTCTTATGTCGATCGAACTAGAATCGTAGGTTACGTCGTTGAAACAACAATGGTGTCGTTACAAATCTACATAAGGGATTCAGTCAAACTTCCGAGGATTATACCAGTCTATTTATAAATAAATATCAGTTGTGTATCGTCGCAGGTAAGGCAACTTAACGCCTCATTACTTTTTTAATGGAAATATTTTACTTTTAATCCATCGACAATAAATGAAAAGTAAAACCTTTCAATTGATTGGTTGGTACTCGACTTGGAAACCAATGCCTACTTTTTCGTAATAACATTCGCAGTAATCGGAATATGCAGCAATCGATGTAGCAAATAAATTAATTGTCAACTCAAATCTATTGTATCGGCGTTATTGTTCAATGGGAAAGTTATATCGCTGTCTCACCTTTCAAACGTCAGGTAGGCCAGTTCAAGGCTGCGATACTTCTTTATGTACCCTCAGATGTAAACCAGTCTGATTTCAAGATCATTATTCCGGAACTAAAAAACGAAACCTAAATAACCTGTATTCGCTAAACAAACAGAAATACCAACAATGAATGAAACACGGAACAGATGATACGGAACCTAACATGGATATTGTCAAGGGATGCACACTTTCATTTCAGATGGCATCGCGCAAAAAGATCTTTTCTCTGGGTATTTGAATCTCGTTAACTTTAGATAGCGTGTCAAATCGCAAAGTGTCTAGGTCAAAAGATGCTCTAGGCCTTAGAACTAGGACAATAGAACAATCAAGTGAACTCTTCTATACAAAGCATCTTTTGTTGGTTTCTGTTAATCAACATTTGTCAACCACAACAGCAACATCAGCTCAAACTGAGCATGCAGCACTTTTATCTATTATTGATAGATACATTTTATCAACTAGGTACAGATAAAAAAAAATGAGTTAAAAGATTTTTTACTTTTATTAAGATTGACTTAAGATTTACGTTACAGGCTAACTATTTTAGCCTCTAACGATTTATTGCATTTTCAAATGTTTTGTACAACGAGCATACATATTTATATTTTTTACGGATTTGATTACCTAAAATATAATGAGGCCTTAATAAGAAATTAGCAAGAAGAAATTAGAAAATAATAGAAGATCTCGACTAGCAGCGACCCTCAGAATAAAACATGACCACACTTACCGGTCCAATAATCTCCTCGACACAAGAATTCACTAGCACTGGTGCAATGTTATTTATGTGGTCGCAATAACAGATCGCAATGTCCTCAACACTAGTCTGCAGGAGCGCGGGCGGCGAGCGAGTCCGGCCGAGTCTGAGGCGCGGCTAGGCCACTTGAATTCTTTCTTTCTTGTATTCTTTGCTTGTATTGCGGGCGCGCGCCTTCTGCCACCCGTATATATCGCGGCCGCTGCTGACGTCACGCCCCGCCCGATAAGGACCTCACATCCACTACACCGTGCTGTATCTCTGACCACCATGCCACCGAATTGTTTACAAATTGTCAATTACCTAACTAACTCCTTCTAGAAATAGAAAACAGAAAACTGGCCTACCAAACCTGCCAGTAATTGGTTCGCGGTGACGCTATATCGTTAAAATAAATGAGTCTAAAATGTTAATATGTTATAAGAGGTTATCTTGAACTTGAGTTAAACGCCGGGTTGTCAGAAAGAAAACTTTTTTTTAAATAAATTTGTGATATTCTCGCAGAAAATACCCTAAGGTACAGTCTGTTAGCTTTTAGAATATACCTCGGCTACTATCGGATAGAATCGGATATATTCGTGTAATGGAAATATCGGAACTAATATGACACTTTATATAAATAACTTTTGAAAATAGTGAAGAAAAGTTTTATACAGAGCAGGAAGTAGTATTACACTCGTGCTTTCGGCGAAAACCGAAGCCTACTCTAGAGCCCGAGGTATTTTCTAAAAGCTAACAGACTACGACATCCAATGTGATACTACCCTTGAGAGCAATGAATAAGGGCCACTCACATAATTATTGAAATCCTATGAAAAGAATGCTGACATAATAAATGGGTAGTATTACAAAAACTTTTTGTTTCGTAAGTAAGGAGTGTGACGTAAAATACTCTTCAATAATAATATTTTCGTCTTCGTCTTCAGGCTATATTAGTCCACTGCTGGACATAGCCCTCCCCTAATAGGCGCCATAGCGCAAGGTTGTTCCATCAAATAATAATGTTTTATCTCCATAAAATCACATAAACTACAAATGTATCAAATCTGTCTCAAAATCAAATTGGTAATTCCCAAAGCGCCGGTTTCTGTATTGAGATTTTCACTACGTAAATACTTAAGTAACGTTCTGTCTCACTCTTTGGTGAGAAATTCGTAGAGACAGCACTACAGTGAAGTATTTACGTAGCGAAATTCTCAATTCAGTAACTGACCCTAAGTTTATTAGATAATGCACTACAAACCCTTTGATCAGCTTACAAAATGTTGATAAAGTAGGTAAGATGTCATGTCTCAACTGCACTAAACAAGTTCATTCAAGGCATAAGCTTTGCGCCTACAGTCTATTTTATTCTTACTTGTCCAATTTAGAAAACAAGATTCTACCCTTAAACTGTGACTTTTTAGTCCAAAACTGCCATATTTCCATAAATGAAGTAACCTGGAACACTCTTTTAGATAACACGCTGCCAATTTTATAAACATAGTTCATGGATTTGCGAGAAAATGTCTAGTTTAGGCATCTAATCTCAATTTTAAGGTTAGAATCTTGTTTACTAAATTGGACAAGTAAGAATAAATAGACTGTATAGTGGTTAGTACGTAACCTATAGAGATCTGATACACAAATGATTAGCGATCACTATTACGAGTATGTCCCCTAAAATCTCTGAAAGTAAACAAAAGATTAAGTTATATCGGACCGCTTCTATTTCCAACGAGTCAATTAGTAATTTTTTAGTAATATTTTATGAGCTGTTTGTTCTTTCTTTGTTTAATTGTATTGAGATTTTATCTTTTATATTACCTATCTTATTTTGTATATGGATTTTGATTTATCCGAAATAAAATATTGTCTATTAACCGACTGCACAATTCCGGACCTAGACAATAACAATAGTATTCTAGCAGAAGAAACAAAAACTGATAGCTGCTAACCCTATCTAAAAAAATGTAATATACTTGATGTATATAATAATATTAGAAATATGCAAATTTGTAAAAAAAAATATCTCAAATTGTACCCAAGACGACAAGACATAATAAATAGGCCATTAAGAAAAAACATAACAATAAATTCGTATTTAAAATGGTTAAATATCGACCCAACTCAACTCACGAATGAAGCTACACTCTACCAGAGCCTTGTCAATGTCGATAAAAAGTTTTAAAAGTTACCAAACCACCTTAAAGAAATACACAATGATACAATTTTCAATAATGCTTTAAAAATAGAACTTATCTCAAGATTTTATTATAAAATAGAAGAATACCTAAAATATTGTATGGAATCAGGCGTTACTTTGCAGAAATCCATAATAGCATTAAACTAGAAGATAATACATTAAATAATCTGCAAAACAAATAAAACCAATAATTATTAATCTTAATTATAATTATAATACTATCCTACCGGGTTCACAATGAATTGGGGAGACGCACTACTCGAATTTAAGGTTTCATATTTTGCAAAGGGATCCCTTAATAGAAAAATTATTTACCTACGTCCACAATAATTTTACGGTACAGGCGAGAAACAATTGCATCCTTAATTTAGTTGGGGAACCCTAAAACAGTGTATGCTACCATTTTGTCGGCATGTGTATGCGAATTTTAGCTTTCTAGTACTTGTCGTCTCCGCTAATCCGCGGACAGACAACCGGCTAGAGATGGACGTAGCGAAACTAGGGTCCTTGGTACTTTCGTATAAACTAGTATAACTCCCAATTTTTGGTATTCGGAACCTTTCGTTACACCCTCTACAATGTTTATTCAATTATACTTGTTTTCCTCGATGTCAACCCTTTGTGGTCCCCACTGCCGGGGCTCTTTCTCTCTTTCTGCATCGCAGGAAGGTTAGGCCATACTCCACCACGGGGGCCAATTCCGGGTTGGTGGAGGATTGTAAGACAATGGCAGGCCTTACTGACAGAAGTTATGAAGCCGCCCCCGTGAGGCCTCTGACATGGCTTAACGACTATCATTACACGACAGCCGGCACCAACGGCTTAACGTGCCTTGCGAAGCACGGAAACGCTCGGAAGAATGCCACTAGCGGTAGTCACGAACGGTGACCTATCCTGCACCTGACCGCGCCTGTTGTTGCTTAACTCAAGTGATAGATTTCAATTAATCGGTTCGACTAGGCTACGAGCGCTTCGTTTGTTTTTCTATTAGTGTGAAAATATACTTGGCCTCTTTGAAGTTTTCTTTTACTAGACCACACAGTGTTACAGTTTACTATCGCTTATTTCTTCTGAATTTATAGCCAACGTTACAATATACCTACCTATTTCAATCAAGAAACGTCCTTGATTTCAATACATCCCGGATGGTTTCGTCACTGTACCACGTACCTATGCACTTAAAAGATATATCGATGTTAAATCTGCATTCCTCTTGCCCAAGAAGGTGGTCAATGAACTGCATAGTGGGAAGAATCCTTAGTACCTAAATAAACCGGTAATACGCTTCCGTGCGCCCAACCGTAACCGTAACTTTATTACGTTACCTAACTCCGGTTCGGACAATATTGTGCAGCCGACAGCACGTCAACCTTACACGCGTGAAATATGCAACTAAAATATAAAATTTTGATGCACTCTATTAATAGATTTTGGACTTTGTGTCGTCTTCAATCTCAATGGGTGTAAGACATTTGTTGGCCCTAAGATCCCATGAATGCAATCATAAACTTGCAGTACTAAAACGTAAGTCACTATTCTCACTATTATTAGCTGTTATATTACAAAACATTATTATTGTAGACGGTTATTTTGGCAAAATAAATTTTGTGTTAACAGTAAAATATATTTTCCTGCAGTAAAACATAGCCTAGCTATGTATTAATCCAGGGTGTCAGCTAACTCCATACCAAATTTTATTAAAATCGCACCAGCCGTTTAGTTGTGAAGAAGTTACAAACATACACACTCACAAACTTTCGCCTTTATACTTAATATTAGTGTGATGAAGTGTGATAGTGTGATAAATGTATGGGTCGGTATTCATACTTGATTACCAATATTTAGCGTCTACACTGCAAATAAAAAAAGATTTTTTTTTGTTTTTGTGCGGTTTGCGAAATACTTTAGTCTATGGTCCTGGGTTCAAATGATGCATACCTGTACTTTGCCTTTCTTTCCTACTTACCTTGACAATAAGTTTGGGATTTCTCGTTTCCTCGGTAACGAGTTTATTTAAACTTTTGCTCGAGTCAAGACTCTTGACATTTTCGTAATGTTTTGGGTTCAGGTAATGCGAATACCTATTAATTAACAGATATTGTTGTTGCCAAGCTACAGGCACTAAATTCTAATCCTCTTCGATGCGAAGTCGGATTAATTTAAGTTGTTAATTTATTAATTGTGTTTAATTAAATTAAAACGCTTGGTGGACGTTGACTTTTTCAGTTTCAGCATTACTGTAGTTTGATCTAGCTCGGGACTGTGCAAACTCAGATTTCACGCATTTAGGACCAAATGTAGGTATAAAAAATATATCCAGCTTTCTGGAAATTAATTCTCAAAACGCTTTTTTTGAATTTAATTTGTTAAAACATATTTTCTTCTCGTGACCACGATGACTGTAACGTCGTCGAAATGTCGAGATAAAATAGCAATAAATTAGTACGCGATTAAGCCCCGAAAATATTCTAACTTAATTTGTTAAAGCCCAATATTTCAACTGAGTCCAGATGGTGAGGTTATAAATGTACTCAGACTGACTTGGAAGGGAGAGGAGACGACTATAGATCCATTTTCCATAAAGCCTTCATGAAAACCCTTATATATAGAAATATTTGCGTTACAATAGGCCAAATTATTATACTCAAAACTAATTCTTTTGTCACTATTTGTCAATAAAGCAAAAAAGGTTTGCGTTTTAAACTTATTATAGTTTCTTCATTATTAATAGATGTATTTAGTATACGTTACTTACAAGCATAAAATGCATTAAGATGTGAAAATTACTTTGCTAAATTCCGCCAAAACTCACAGGAGCACCATGCGGTTGGTTAACCGCCCTAGCTCCCACTTTTTCAAGCAGAAGCAAGATACGAACACACCACCACGGACACCAATACTTGTGTGAGAAAATGCGCGACGCATTTTCCCTGGGATGCCTGGTGTTAGAGGCGAAACGCGTCGCGCATCCTCGAGGATGCCTCGTGTGACAGGCGAAACGCGTCGCGCATGTTCTCACAGAAGTATTGGTGATGGTGTTCGTGTCCGGACCGGAATATTAGTTTTCATCATCAGCGCAATGATATTTCATCATCAGCGCAATGATATTTATTGACGTTTACTGGACAATAGAGTAATTTATTTTTAAAAAACATACCAAATGGGTGGTGTGAACTTGTAATATGACATTCCTTATTCAAAACTGTATTGTTGACACAGTCTAATCATGTTAAAGCTAGGACTTAAAACTCAAGAGCACACCCGTCAAGAGAAGAATGTTAACGTGTCAAGAGAAACGTTAGATGTGGTTATTTATATATATGCAATGTCAACCCAATGACTGCTACATTTTTCTGTCATTCGTACTTTCATTCGCTGCAACCCATCTCTATAGCAATATGTCACACTAATTTGGTTATTCAGAATTTCGGCGGAGTTACAATTTTGGCAACAAATCGTATTCATAAGTATAATTTACATAAGTGAATAGGACTGAATTTGAAAAAGTTTTCCTTGTAATATTTGTTTACTTAGAGTAAGGCTAAGTAAAAAAAATAGTATTACTCTCTTTATGTGGCAGTCGGGCAACAATACACTTCACTATATATTTTTATCGTACATCACTTCACATTACGTAGACAATCAATTACATTTTTTAAAGTTTTTTTGGTTTATTAAGTCATTTAACTTTGACATTGCGTTTAACTTACAGTCACTATCAGACATCATCTTTCTCACGCATGCACTCTACTCGGTTATGTCACGGGTGACTTTGCGACAACATAATATGTGAAACGTTTACCTGCTGAGGACTGTACGTTTGAATGTAAAAAAAAACGTTTGATCGCTACTGTAATTTTGATCATCATTTATCTTATTTATTCAGACATTATCGGATTTCAATTATTGACCAATTGAAATTGATGTAAAGTAAATTGTAATCACTTCGAAATTTAAGAACTTTTTCAATATGTCTAAAAGGTTGTTATGATCCTTTACTTTTGCAGTCCAGGTACTTACTTCGCCTAGCTACATCATCTCAAGTTACCATGCTGTAGAGTGTAATTTAAGATATGGCACCAAGGATGAACATGTAATTTTATAGCTACTGCACTTTCTTTCTTTCAATAATGGTAAATGCAATTTGTGATTACTTATAAGTTACATGTAAGCTTCTGTGATCATTTTCTAATAGCGGAAAACCTGAAAGTAGATGGGGCAGGACAAGTGCACCAACACTTGTGGTTCTTGCATTGTTTTATTCATGGAAAATTGTGAGAAATTAAAAATATGAAACTCATTGTTTACTCAATGTATTTTGCTAAAGTCAAAGGCTATAAAAATCTACATGTAACAAATCTGTTTAAGGAAGTCGCTGTAGAGAATATTTTTAAAATAATATTTTCAGACGATGTTTTCTCGTGTTCTCATTATTTGGTCTCTTTAACGGGTCCACAAGGGTTAACTATCCGTCGTGGTCCTGTTATTCGTCATCAATGGGTCCACGAGGGATAAATTATTTCTCGCAGTCCCTTTTCAGTTTTTTCGGTAGTTTTTAAACGGGAAGTGTTAGACGCTCATATAAAAGAGGTACTTTACTGTTAATACTCAAGGAATTGAAGAAATGTTTGAGAAAAAGTATTTATAAAAACGTTAAATTAGGCTTTCATGCTCATAGCCTCTCCAACAACCCGGACTTGGGTCCGGGTTGGTGGAGCACAGGTCATGCCATGGGCTAAGGGCACAGGTCTTTTCCTACATCACAGCATCACAGGAATATGTGATGCAGGAAAGGGCCTGTGCCCACGCAGTGGGGTTAGAAGGGTTGATAACAACCCAACGATGTTTGTATCAACCTTTCATGAAAACAAAAAAGTAACTGAAATTTTTGCTGGTACTTATGTCAAATTATGGGCATTACCCCCCAATGATGGCACAAACTTGCGCTATGGCGCTCATTAGGGGAGGGCTGTGTCCAGCAGTGGACTAATATAGCCTGAAGAAGTAGAAGAAGAAGATGTCAAATTGAAGAGAAAAATCTGAGTTAATAAATATAAACCTGGCACTTTTTTTCCTTTGTTGTACCACTCAACATTACGAAATTACGAAACTAGTAAACTATTGTAGGTTTTCTTTATCTATTTATTTTACAGAAATTTACTCCTACATTTCCGTGATAGCCTGATGGTACTTTTTTCCAACGTCGAAACTCGACCCGGACTTTTCAAATATACAATATGCTACCCATGACTTCGTACGACTACGTACGATCCCAGTAACTCTTTTCTAAAATGAAGCAGTAAAAAATAATACTCAGGAGTACATTTTCCTGAGTATTATCGAGTGCAATGAGAAGAAGAGAAATTATTAATGGGACTCCGAGAAACAGTTTATCCCTCGTATTTGTCCCCCTTAGTGACAAATACCGGGACCACGATGGATAGTTATCCCTCATGGACCCGTTAACGGGACAAAATAATGGGACCACGAGAAAACACCCTTTTCAGTAAACTAAAATAGTTTTCAATAAACACTTACTTACTCGTACATATAAAACTCCCAATTTAAATAGTTATTTCTTTAAAATATACTTAAATATTATGTTAGGTAGTTTCAATATCCTATAAAATATTGCAGTCATATAATTGTTAACGAACAAACATTGTCAGAGGAAAATTACTTGAAAATATCACTATATAATATGTCCATAGCCTCGGTCAATTAGATCCTTATTCATCGTCACGGACCGTCGACACATTACGTCGATATAATAAACAAAAATTATTTCCGAGCTATTAGCGCGAGACCGTGCTGGTTGGCGTGGAAACAAAGAGGCCTATACCCAGCAGAGGGGTTTACCGGGCTGATGATGATGATCATCAATGATTTCCGAGCTAGGACCTATCGTCGTCGTCGTCGTCAGGCTATACTAGTCAACTGCTGGACACTGGGACCTATCAACGTTATACAGGGTGTCCCAAAAGTACCACGCCACAGTGACACCGGAGGTAGGTCAGCTCAAGAGGAACCTAACCAGCCTAACATGACCTCAGTAAAAGTTGCACGGTTTTCGAGTTATTAGCGAAATGAAGATTTTTAAGAATTGTCCCCTTTCGCTTTTACATTTTTAGCACCTGTATCGACTTGAACAGCTTTTAATAACAGTTTTTATGTGTATCAAATCACGAATAGCTAATTTAGAAGTCTGAAGTGTTGTTTTGTCAATAACTACTACAAAAATAAAAAAAAGTTCGATTTATCTCGATTTAAATTGTTACAAAAACATAAATTTCAACTTTATTGGCGTTACTTGTTTGTTTCGTTTCTAATTGTTTTTTTTTATGGCAGATGATCAAAGTTGAAATTTATGTTTTTGTGACAATTTAAATAGAGATAAATCGAACTTTTTTTTAGATTTTTGTAGTAGTTATTGACAAAATAACACTTCAGACTTCTTAATTAGCTATTCATGATTTGATACACATTAAAAAACTGTTATTAAAAGCTGTCCAAGTCGATACTGTTACTAAAAATGTAAAAGCAAAGGGGAACATTCTTAAAAATCTTCATTTCGCTAATAACTCGAAAACCGTGCAACTTTTACTGAGGTCATGTTAGGCGGGTTAGGTTCCTCTTGAGCTGACCTGCCTCCGGTGTCACTGTGGCGTGGTACTTTTGGGACACCCTGTATATTTAATTCATAACCTCACACCTGTATGAAATAGGGGTAGGCAGAGACCAGGGACTGCCACTTGCTACGATACTGACAGATCACCTTCGCTTCATCATCGTTCATTAGTCGTTACATGCACGCACACCGGTTCCTGGTACTTTTTATCTTTCCCTTTGCTAATACATCCCTTATTTGGTCGAACTATGTCATTTAAGCAGTGGTAATTTGTGGTATTTATTTATTTTAGAACACCACATCTAACCTTCATACAAAGAGCTGAAGAAAATTGATTTTCTGTCAATACGGAACGTTGGGTATTTTCTGAGTCATGATGCCAATCGGTGCCGCTGCTCACATACACATATATAAATAGAATGAAAATACATATTATTTTGTTTAAATACAAACATTTATAACGTAAACATATGAACAGGACATAAATATCACAAAAATAATAGCAGATCAGAATTACAATTAAAACAAAATAATTAAAACTACTTCAGAACATTAGGGCACCAAAAACGCAAACCTTTTTTTTTTCTTTCTGCATTCTTATTAGTGTTCTAAAGTAGGATTTTATACTAATTTAAAAAAATGTGAATAATGTAGCCTGAATAACGCATGGCCGCCATGAATTGACTTTTTTTTTTCATTTTTGTTAAGGTCTAATCACAATATTTTATACCTATTTTTCTATCGAGCTGGTCATCATCAGACTCTTCAATTCTTGTGGTGTAAAAATAACAACGATAAAATTATTTTTTGAACAAATTGTCTGTAACTTAACTTAATTCTTTGCCAGGCAACTAAACCCGTTGAATGATGGCCGCAAAATGAAACAAAAGGTTGTTTTGTCCGATCGGAACGGGAAAAATTCTACTGTTAAGTTTTGATTTGAAGTTCTCAATTTCCATCTCTGAAAGTCTTCACTAGAAAACCACCAAGCCTGGGACTACTCTTACGTTACATTTTATTAATCGTATGCATATTACTAAATGATCGGGACATTAGGGCTTATTTGCTGGTGTCCATTCAATAGTTCCGTTCTCCAACTCTGAAAGTCTTCATCAGATCTTCACCAAATTAATAGGGCCAATGGGACGTTATATTTTGGGGGTCCCAAAACTAGAATGTCTAGTCCGTACCGTCTACCGAACCGTATCGTACCGTAAATATTGCGTGCCATTCACGTCAAATATGTCATTTGAAAAAAATCTATTTCACTTGTTTAATTAGGTCGGCAAACGCTATCTGGCAGCCCTGTCTAGTGGCTATGCTGTGTACAAACAGGTTGCCTCATGACATTTGAAGGGTTATTCAAGGATTGTTAAGTTGTTTGAATGACAAATAAAAATGCTGCTTTTAATATACTCTACTACTTTTAATAAATGCTACAATAAAGAAAAATTAAAAAGGAAGAAAATAAACAAATGTATTGATGCGGCGGTAAGAAGTTTACCGGGCCAGAGATTATTAAACAAATAATAATAATAGCATTTACATACATTCACATACATTGCTTCTGGCACCACACGGAGTATCCTAGAGTGGGGATACTGTGATACGGTGGAGTGGGAACAGTGACATCAGAAACATGTAAATATCAGGTTTTTTTTTTGTTACCAACCGGGGTCGAAATTGGGACCTCTTGCATGGAAGGCAGATGCGCTACCGCTACGCCACAGAGATCGACAACTCAAGTGAACTCAATTAATACAGGTTACCCTTAATGACTATTATATTGTACCAATGGTAGTGTTAACTGCGTTATCATTAGCAGACAAATGCACCTCCTGAGTGCAGCACGTAGGGCGTGATAAGAGATGTATCATCGTTTGACACTGCAAGAACACTGTCGAAATAGTTGCCTTCTGTGAAACTCCACCTACAAGGCAGCCGGGCGATGTGAGATGCGCGTTTCAAATTTTAAAATTCGTGACTTTCCATTAAACTACTTGTAGAATTCTTACGTGTTTATCTAATCTTATCTTTTCTTATTTTAGCACTGCAAAACGGCACCGTCATACTATATATCGTCATACCATCTTTGAATGAAAATTTACGAGGCGTACAATTGGGGTAGGAGATTCTCAGAAGGTGACGCAAATGGAGTTGGTACTTGGTAGGGATACTATTGTAATTGGTACGAGTAATTGTAGCGCAAATACAAATACAGTACAAACACATGTTGTGATTGTAGCGCAATATGGTCAAAATAACGTCGAGAGAGAGACTTGGAAGCGAGAGACCCAGGTTCTATTCCCAGTGCGGTCATGTAACAATGACTTTCTTTTCTATGTTAGATACATTTTGAAGTGTGTATAGTGACAATACCACTCGGTAAATGTCAAGGAAATGTGGTGGAGTATGGCCTAACCTTCCTGCGATGCAGGAAGAGACCCGTCGACATACAAGGGTCGATGTGAAGGGAAACATCGTGAGGAAACCTGAGTGTCTGAGGTGTTACCTTGCCGCTTGAAATTGCCAATCCGCGGTGGGCACGTGAAGAAATTAAGCCCATACTCTCTCTCTGACAGAAGGCCTGTGCCCCGCAGTGGGACGTTTATAGGCTACATAAAAAACGTCGAGAGTACGGGGGCGAACAATGTGCGGAATGGTCGATGTTACGTTATGTAATTTCCGATACCTAAACCTTGTGTCTAGCAGTTAAGTGTATGTAATGTGCTGATGGATGGAAAAAAGTGAAATGCCTTTTTGCGCAGTGATTGAACTTATGAATTGGAAGTAGGTATAAATACGAAATGAAAATTTATTTATGAAAATTCAGGCAACAAAGTCCAAAGGTACATGCACTGTTGTTTATTTAAAATAACAGGCGGAAAATATTACTAAGTTATTACCAACACAGCTCCTGAACAAATTTTACTTCCTACCTAAGAGTATTTCACTTACCTAATCTCAAGATGTTTTCGGAAACAATTGTAAATTCTTATCGACACATCACGTATTTCACTACTTATCATTGTGTTATAAAATACTTTATCGCTCGTCTCGACATTAACCGACAAATTGATAGAGATGGTGTTTATAGCATTGCATCACATCAGATGCCGACCGACCTGCCCCTACGCTAATTCAGCCTATTTAAACGCTGTGCGTTTGTAGGGAAAATAAAAGTTAATGTAACTTTGTGCATGTTTATAATAAATTGCTATTATGTATTATATGTTATGGTTTATGTAAGTATATTATTTTTAAGTATAAGTATTTATATCAATCTTCATATTTGCACCAACTACCCGTCTCGCTTTTCCTTCAGCAACTCTCCATCGTAGGTTGTCAGGAAGAAATTGCTCTGAGCAATAATACCGTCAATTGTACGTTATTTTTGTAATAATATTTTGTTTGTTTTTTTCCTGGTGTAAGATAAAGAATATTCTTATCTTAATCCATACGGAAACATCTCATCAAAATATCACAAAACATTGCTGACTCGCTTCGCCGTACCTACTTGATTTTTAAGGTTTCGTACAGTTCAGAACAACGAAGCGACGGTCGTGTCGTCAGGCTGTCACGAAAGGTCCCTTAGCTTTTTTGGGCATATTATGTGGTCACGACGACGTAGTCTAGAGCAGCAGTTCGTTTTGGAAGAGTTGGAGCGCAGGCGAGCGAGAGGCAGTACACCAATGCGCTGGTCCGATGCCATAAAGAAGGCAGCTGGGGGATCCATTCAGCACGCATCCCATTTCGCATATGCAGAACTATTGTATATGGTCACGATACTCAGAATGGACAACAGTGCAAAAATAAAGCCCTATGATTTTATTGCTTTTTCGAGAACAAAACAGAAAAATATAGACACGTATTTTTTCTTTTATCGTATTTATTTGGAAATAATAGTTATTTTTAACTTTTAAAATTGATTTTTAGAGCCGGATTGTTGGCTAGAAGGCAACATAAAACATTTATTCTGTTTGCCTGATTTTGGTATTTTAAAGTTTTTTTTTCTCATATTGTTACCTTAAGCTGTCTTTAGAGTTTGTAATTAATAATAATGCCTGTCTCCATGTTATGTTTATATAAAATAAGCCCGTAATTGGCCAAAGATAATTCATATTTATAACAGTAAATATTTATTAACTTGTGCTGTGGTTTTTGTAAATAAATAAATAAAAAAAATAAAAAAAAAATCTTTGCCTCCACTTTACTTTACTTGAAAAAAAAACTTGATTTGACACACCACAGACTAAAAGTTGACAAAGTTGACAAGTTGAAACAATTGACATTTTATATGACAAAGGCAAAGGCCTAGATACCACGCTGTAGAGCCGCTGTGCCGGCTTTTTTTATCGTGTAATTTTTAAATTTTCTCTGTACAGTGCGTTCACATTAACTTGACGCGTGAGAGAATTGGTAACAAGGACATAACATGTGAATTAGCTTTTGGACCTAATCGGAAGATGGTAAAACAAGCCCTCAATCCTTTTATTTTCCCCAAGTAATGGGAATGATTTCTTATTTAACATGGTAACAGTAAACATCTCAGTGCTACCAATTCTCTCACGCGTCAAGTTAATGTGAACGCACTGTAATAAAACTACAGAAAAGTCTTTGAGTATTTTTCTTGTATTCCTTGAAGCTTAATCTCCAAATGGTTTTTTTTTATTTCAGTTTAATATTTTTTTGAATTATTGTCCATTGAGGGACCGATTAAAAAGAAGAAGTGAACAAGTTCGGATCAGTCTGACTGTCTGACTGTCTGTCCCTCTGCCATTTTTGACGCCTACACTATTGTGTGTGGTGTCATTGGATTGGTTGTTTAAATAATGTGGGTGACGATTTTTTTATTTATGCACTCGTTTGCGAAATATTAAGCTTTAAAGCGCATCACACCAAAGTAGGCTCTACAAGTTAACTATTACAGTCGAGGAACTTATCATATGAAACCTTATGATAATTACTTTTGTGAAGTTGTTAAAGCCGCCATTCACGGTACGATAGATCGTTTCGATCCATATGACGAATATCGTAAACGATCGGTCGCTCCAATTGCTCCCAACATATACGTTACGTACGATGAATCGGAGCGATTCATCGGTGCCATCGATCGCTCAGTTCATCGTAACGACTGGTCGCTTCGCTTTGCCCTCAATACAAATATTAGCCGTTACTCATTTATCTTTTCCTTCAGCAACTTTCTATCGTAAGGTTGTCTGGAAGAAATTGCTTTTAGCAATAAGGCCGCCAATTGTACCTACTATGTATATTCGTAATTATTTTGTATTTGCTGTTTTTCCAGTGTACAATAAAGAATATCCTTATCTTATCCTATGTTTTCGTCAAAGGTGTTTAACCATAGTCAGATTAGAGATTAGTGCGACCGATAGCGTGGATGCGGAAGAGACAGTCGCCCGCGAGGTCGCAACAGTCGGCTACCCTCGGAAGTCCGAGGGCGTTGGAGGAGTGATATTGAAAAGATTTGGCTGTTTATGAACGAGGTTGGGTGGCAGGCATAGTTAGTATATCTTTTTTAGGCTTAGGGCATAGGAAGCAGAAGGCGCGGGAAAGACGCGCTACCCTTTCAATTCACTTTCATACAAAATGGGCTGAAGATAGATAGTTAGATAGATGAATCATTTATTTACACTCGTATAAAAAGTATTACACAGCAAATTACAAGTAAAAATACAAAAACACAAATACAACATATAACAATACAGGTAGCATAGCTCAAAGCAAAAGCATTACGAACATATTACAATAGATGGTAGGGTAATATACCAATTGGAGTGACAACGTAGGTGTGGCCAGTGAACGGGCTCCGACTCAGCATGTGCTGAAACTGAAACGATGGGACATAGCCTGAGGACGCGAATCCTATTCAACGCTTCGCGTCTTTCCCGCGCCCTTCAGAGAGGGGTGGTAGCGGGCCAATCATCATCATCATCATCATGATCAGCCAGTGTCAATCCACTGCTGGACATAGGCCTCTCCCAAGACACGCAACTGAGTTCAATCTTCGGCTCTCCTCTTCCAGTCACTACTTACCGCGAATGTCGTCGCTCCACCTGATCACAGGACATCCTACGCTAAGGTAGCGTGCCAATCACATTGTTTTATTGAGTTATCTACATTTGTAAGTTATAACAGCAATACTACTCGGTAAACGTGAAGAACCCTAATGTCCGAAATATTATCATACCTTAGCGCTTGCTACATACAATGGTCCAACTATGAGGCTAAGTAATCTCAGGTTTTTCTAACTTCCGCACCCTTATCCCGAAATAGGCTGTTTACAGTTGAGTTGCGAAAACCCAAACCATAACTAATACCAATAATACTTATAAACTAATCGCATCGCTTAGTAACGGGCCGGCTGCACAGCGTAGTGGTCGTAATATATGTATAAAAAAACATCTACGTACCTAATAGGACGATTTATACAGCGTTCTGTGGCACCTCAAAATACAAAAGTAACAGTTCTTTATGAAATAAAAATGGTTACAAGGAAATAGTTCACTGTGGTCACCACGCTAGGTCAAACCTGTATTGTAACGATAATGTTAACAACTAGAAGGTCACCTTTTAGTTGATAACATTATTTTATGAATGGCACATGTTTATGCGATGATTAAAATGCTTCGAGACAAATTCTAAAAAAATTAAGAACAACTTAAATATGTAGTTTAACAAAGGATATAGTTTTATAAATTCAAACAGGACACTAGAATTTATAATTAACATTAGTGAATACAACTGAGAGTCTAAACACCTAAAGTCAATTAGGTAGATATTCAAATTAAATTCTAATAATGGAATGCAGTTTTAACTTCACGATACTGTGAACTGACTAACAGTCATAGATTTAGCTTTAAAATGAAAGGACAAACAGCTTACACGTCTGGCTTAAAAAACATGGACGTAAAAAATAAGGTAACAACGTAACAATAACAGACTATGTACAGCGGTAGCGCATCTGCCTACCGGGTTCCGGGGAGAAGGGTGGAGGAACCACGCGGACGTCGCAGGGCCTAGGATACCGTTTTTTACCATCCTGATAGTCCAGCCTACAGGAAAGACAAACCAATTTTACGTGCGGAGACAACCAAGACGCGAAAAATAGAGTATCACTGTCTAGTACTAGTATTTAAGGCGTTTCGGGGCGCTAACCAGAGCCACCAATGGGAAAAAAAATCATAACTTGTTTTACAATACGTTTTTATCTAAAAGTGCACATGAGAAATCTTAACAACTGTGATGACTGTTTTTAAAACTTACAATCTAGAACCTATGATTAATAGATTAGAACTTTTATCGATTTCCGCTAAAAGCGGCCGTTTTTGGCGGTAGGTTCTAAAAATTGTTGTCACAGTTGCTGAGATTTCTCATGTTCACTTTTAAATAAAAACGTATTACAACACAACACATGATTTTTTTCTATTGGTGGCGCTAGTTAGCACCTCGAAGCACCTTAACCGGTAAGAAAATATTTAACAGCGAATTTAAAGGCTGTCCATGTCGTAGACCAAGAAACTATCTTGCTTATACTATGTATTTTCTGCTTAGGCGGTTCAATGCGCATTAATATTTCTGATGCTCTATATTACAGTCACCTTACTATGTTCGAAGAAAAATAAATATTTTATATATCTATTCAGAATATTTTTTATATATTGTGGACGCTTGCTCTGAGGGTTTTTACTTACATAGATATTATAAATAGTTATGAAATCGTTCTCTTAGTTTTTTCCAAGATTTCCCCGACTTTCAAAGAGTATTTTTATGAGAAAATATAAATGTATAGCTTTCAGATTTTTTCAGTGTAAAATACTCGTAATATTACTTGCCTATTTCATAGTTCTACGAGTAGCTCAACGGGAAGTACCATATGAATTATAATTCCCTTAAACGTTGAAATATGCGTTTTTTACCGGTCATAGCGTTCTTTTGCGTCAACTTAGAAATTTGATTTTTTTTTACTATTTCAAGGGTTTTAATTTCAACTTGATACCTCTACGCATTTCCGAGATAAAGGTTTTGGCAGACGGCGGGATGGACGAACGGACGCGCCTCACGCAGTCTACAACTCTTTTATCAACTGGACTAGCCTAGTAATAACGAATATTTTTGTCAACCGGAAACAGAATGACAAAAAAACAGGTTGATGCAAATGGCTCGGAATGTCAGATGGAAGAATGAAGGTCTAACTTGATTATAGACGGTAATTTATTATGAACTTTTCAATCCCACTATATCGGAAGTCGTTACTATAGGTGAACCCGCAGCCATCCGAAAAGAAGTGACTATAGGCACTCCTTCCTTGAGGTGACTCGCACGCTTAACCAAGAAGAAGGTTGGTACAAGGTACTTTCTTAGCTGCAGTCGGCAGATGGTCAACCTTTACATTTTTGTTGCAAAGTTCACAGATACGTAACTGAGTACACGCATGAAAAAGTTGACGTGCTTGAATGTATAATTAACGCTAGGGTCCCTGACATCACACCGAAGCACAGAAATTGAAAATATTTTTTACCTTCAATTATTAGCGCCGCGATCTCAAAAAGTAGTTCACCTGTTAACCTATACTTAGCACTAGCAATTAAAGGGAGGGACTGGGCAACTGTTTGTCTCTCGCTCATACATAATACAGTCTGTATTGTGTGAGTAAGAGATAAATAGCTATCCAGTCTCTTTCTCAAACTAATCATCGTGCTATAGTGGTCTACCAAGGTGACGTAGCAGATTGTAAGTCATCGTCATCGTCATCGTCAGGCTATACTAGTCCACTGCTGGACATAGCCCTCCCCTAATGAGCGCCATAGCGCCCTGTCTTCAGCTTGCCGCATCCAGCATCTGCCTGCAATTTTTCGCAGATCGTCATCCCACCTAGTCGGAGGGCGTCCTACACTACGTTTGCCGATTCGCGGTCTCCACTCAAGGACACGTTTGCTCCAACGGTTTTCGGTTCTTCGCGAGATATGGCCAGCCCACTGCCACTTCAGCTTGCTGATTCTCTGAGCTATGTCGATAACTTTGGTTCTCTGTCGGATTTTGCATTCGTTACGAATCCTATCCTTCAGAGAAACTCCAAGCATAGCTCTCTCCATAGCTCGCTGAGCGACTTTGAACTGGTGGACCAACCCTTTCGTGAGTGTCCATGTCTCGGCTCCGTAGGTCATGACAGGTAGGATGCACTGATTAAAAACTTTCTTTTTCAAGCATTGCGGTATGCATGACGAGAAGACGCGGCGTAGTTTCCCAAACGCTGCCTAGCCCAGCTGGATCCTCCTCTTGGCCTCCCTCTCGAAATTGTTTTTACCAAACTGCAGAATCTGCCCAAGGTAAGTGTATTAGGAAACAATTTCGAGAAGTTGACCATGTACGACGACCGGTCTCGGATCAATGTGGCCGTTGATCATGATTTTGGTTTTATCCAAATTCATGCCAAGACCGATACGTCGCGAGGCTGAAGCTAGGTCGGTCAGCATCTGGTTCAGCTCCTCTAGCGACTCCGCCATTAAGACTATGTCATCTGCAAATCGCAGGTGTGAGATGTAGTCGCCGTTTATGTTAATGCCCTTTCCTTTCCAGTCCAGCGTCTTAAACATATCTTCCAACGCGCTTGAGAACAGTTTCGGGGATATCACATCCCCCTGTCTTACTCCTCTGCGCAGTTGGATAGGTTTAGACTGCTGGCCCTGTACTTGAACACTCATGGTGGCGGCTTCGTACAGACATCTCAACACCTCGATATAACGATAGTCTATTTGGCAACGCTGTAAGGATTCCAGAACAGCCCAGGTTTCGACAGAATCAAAGGCCTTCTCGTAGTCCACAAATGCCAGACACAGGGGCTGATTATACTCTTCGCACTTCTGTATAATCTGCCTCACTGTGTGAATGTGGTCTATGGTGCCATATCCGCGGCGAAACCCGGCCTGTTCCGGCGGCTGGAACTCGTCGAGTCTCCTGGCGAGACGATTCGTGATCACTCGTGAAAACAGCTTATAGACATGGCTCAGGAGCGAGATGGGTCTATAAATTTTAAGAAGAGTTTTGTCACCCTTCTTAAAAAAGAGCACCACCAAACTCCTGTTCCACGCCTTTGGAGTTCTCCCACTGTGAAGGACGGCGTTGAAGAGCTTTTGTAGTTCCTGAATAACAGGGGCTCCTCCACTTTTCAAAAGCTCTGATGTTATCCCGTCCTCACCGGGGGCTTTTTCATTTTTAAGCTGTCTCAGAGCTAACAGGATCTCGTCTTTTCGTCGGTGAAGTTTCGTGTTAAGTTTCTCGAGGCAGTTCGTCGGTGTAGTGGCGTGTCAGGGTGGCTCTGGAATCGAGGTCGTCTCGTTTGGAATAAGGGGCATATGCAGCGTATAATAGGCCATAGAAGTCCTCTATCTCGGCGGAGATTTCCGGCTTCGACAATACGGTCCTCCCGTCGTGCGTTCTTAGCTTCGTCAGGTGGTTCCTGCCAAGCTGCTGAGTGAATACTTTGGACCCTCGGTTTTGCTCTATCGACTCTTCAATGAGGCGTGTGTTGGAGCTCCGAAGGTCGCGCCGTACCATCTTTGCAATTTGCCTGTTCAGGTTTGACCGCTCAGACGAAGTCGTTTGGGTGGTTTCGTCAGCAACCCGAGAGTTTCAGCCGAGAGTTTGGATTTCTTACCAGTCCACTGCGTTTTACAGAACTGATGCCCTCGTCACTCAGAGTTTCGACCAGATTCTGTAGGGTCTCGTCAGCGTCGTCGGTGGGCTCCAAGGCAACAAGTCTGTCCCCGAGTAGCTGCTGGAACTTCTCGGTGCCCGCCATGATTTGGATTGGGTTAGGTCGGAGCGTAGACTTCATCAGACGGGTTCTTTCAAGCTTCAAGTTGATATTCAGACCTCGGAGAAGTCGGTGATCGGATCCGGTATTAAACCTGTTGATCACAGAGACATCTCTGAATATGTGCTTGCTATCCGTCATAATGAAGTCGATCTCATTTTTAGTCAGAGTGTCGGGGCTTTGCCATGTCCACTTCCTTTGAGGCTGTTTCTTGAAGAAAGAGTTCATCAAGAATAACTCCTCTTTCTCAAGGAAGTTGTCGAGCATTTGCCCCCTGTGATTCCTCACTCCATAACCATGCGGACCTATTCGGGACTCGTTGCCACTCTGGGTTCCCACCTTGCCGTTAAAGTCCCCCAAAACAACGTTGAAGTGAGCCTTCGTGGTGTCATGTAAGGCTTTGGATATGTCTTCGTACATATCCTCCACTTCATCATCCGAGTGTGTCGAGGTCGGTGCATAAACCTGAATGATCTTCATGCTGTAGCGCTTAGACAGCCGAAGGATCAGGTATGCTACCCTGGTCGACACACTGGAAATTTCTTCAACGTTGTTAGTGTGGGCCTTATTGACGAGGAAACCTACGCCACCCTGGGATATTTTATCACCATCGCGAAAGTAGAGAAGATGGCCCGAGTCTAGGGTTACGGTGTCCTCCCCCTCTCTACGGACTTCACATAGCCCTAGAACATGCCATTTAATGTTCTCTAACTCCGCTTCCAACTGCGCTAGATGATGGTCAAGCCTCAGAGTGCGTCCGTTGAACGTTGCCAGGGTCAGTTGTTTGTAGCAGCCTGAGGTAGCCCGGTGATTCTTAGCACCCCCTGCCCCGCCGTTACCATGGCCGCTGCCATGGCCAGGAATAGCGGGGCGGCCGGGAACTGGGGGGCCATTTAAAACGTTGTGCTGCCATAGGGGGTAATGCCCATAATCCCCACGCTGGGCATGCGGGTTGGGGATCGCAGTTCTGTGGAATTTTACTGAAGTGGACGCTGCTGCCCACCCCCCGGTTTGTGTCCCTTAGTCGCCTTTTACGACACCCGCGGGAAGAATTGGGTTGGTGCTATTCTCTAGGCCGACACCACACGACAAGACAAGATTTGTAGGTGCATAGACCAAAATCGGGCTATGCACTTACAATCTGAATTAAAAAGTCACGTTCTTATCTTACTTTCGATCCCATCCATTCCAATCTGCTCACATCAAGAAATGTCTCGACCGCCCTCATCCAGCCGCCCAAGCTTCGTAAGTAAGCATAATCTATTTGGGTGATACCTACATAGATATGTGTATTTATTAGGTAAAACGTAATTACCTATTTTTATGTAACCTATAAACGTATACTGCAGTTCACAAGCCTCCACTCAGAGTGAGAACACGGAATTTTACTCAATTACCACTTGAGCCCAGCGCGGATTGACAATTTCAAGCGCTGAAGTATGTGAACATTTTAGAAATTCAGGTTTCCTCACGATGTTTTCCTTCACTTCTAGTCCGTGGTAGTGTTGCAACTTCACAAATGTACCTAACTTAGAAAACGAGTCAATTTTGCAAGTGGGATCGAACCCATGGCGTTCTACCGCTGCGCTACCACCGCATCTTACTTAGGTACATACCTACGTAATATTAACGGTACCACAGATTACCGGTGTTATTATGCAGTCCTACACAATCCTAGGCGATACCATTAATTAAATTCCATACTAATTTGACAGATTGAAATTGTTCACGATTTAGGATGCTTCATAACAGGGTTTATCAGTTTAGAACAACAAGGCCGCGTATCGTTAAACTACAATTCTATGACAATCACATGTTTCTCTGTGGGTTAGTAAAATAAAAGTAATAAGTTCTTTATTAAATATAATGGTTACACGGATGAAGAGTTTACAGCCTATGCATTGAATTGTCAAAATAAAGCATGAATTTTATTTGTTTGGTTACAAATGGGGCTCTGTCCAGTAAATACCTACTTTCGCCCAAATTGGCCGACTTGTGTTACAATATAGCGCTCGAAAGTTTCAATAAGTTATCGTTATCAACCCTTGTATGTCACCACTGCTGAGGCACGGGTCTCTTCCTGCATCGCAGGAAGGTTAGGCCATACTCCACCACGAGGGCCAAGTCCGGGTTGGTGGAGGATTGTAAGACAGTGGCGGAATTTACTGTCAGAAGTTATCAAGCCGCCCATAAGGTCTCTGACATGGCTCAACGACTTCCATTACATGACATCCGGCACCAACGGCTTAACGTGCCTTGAGAAGCACGGAAGCGCTCGGAAAAATGCCACTAGCGGTAGTCACGGGATGCTCAACCATCGTGTACCTGACCGCGCAGGTTGTTGCTTAACTAAGTGATTGATTCCAATCACTCGGTTCGCCTAGGCCACGAGCGCTTCAATAAGTATAAAATAAAATTTCGTACTAGCTTGCTACACACGACTTCGCTCACGAAGAAATTTTGAAATATATCTCCGGGATAAAAATTAGTCTTCGCTATTGTGCTTCAATAGAAAGAAGAAAGAAAAACACATTTATTACAGCAACAGTTATGAGATACCACAAAACAAAGTAATTAACAAAACATATACAAACAAGGGTCACGGTGTGTCTCTGCTGCTGCAATAGGCAGCTGACTCAGCATACTGCCGGGGGTATTATTCCCCAGCACTGATTTTCAGTCAGCGTCTGTCCCATGAGGGTTCCACGCGCGGTACATCACCATATTGTAATAATTTCATACTTAAATATAAGTAAAAAAAAAAGTTACAATTACATAGATATAAGAATAAAAAAATATTAAAGTCGGCATAGCGATAGATTATATATGAATAACATAATCTATCGCTATGCCAACTTTCATCGCAATCCACATGACAAGTAACCAACATCCACACGTACATACAAACTGTTACATTTAAAATTTTCATATGATTACCAAACGATTCAATCAGGCCGTACTCGTCTACTGCTGGACATAGGCCTCCCCCACCTTCTTTATGCCCACGGCCATCTTCATCCACTAAAATATTTACCAGGTCGATAAGATATGGTATACATTTATTTTTTGTGACTAACAAGCAGCGTTACATGGGCTAACTTGCCCTTTACTTGCCCTTACTGGAATTCCCCAAAAAACCTACTTCTACTAGTCAGTAGGTACCGTATCAATCAACATTCTCGACGAGATCGGCTCTATCGCCGAGATGCTATTTTATCTTTATATTATACATTTGAGGAAGACAAACAGCCTTATTTATAGATACTTAATTCCTTCAAAGCACTCCTAGTCTAACGCCTTTTCCTTGTAAAATCTCCGCCACAGACTATTTTATTTAGACAGTGTTTTTAGAGTGATTTGAGGAATTGCGTTTTTTGTCAATAAGGCCATGATTTTCTAACGGGACTAATTATGGAACTTATTAGACAACAAGAGGTTAATGTTTACTTTTTGAAAAGAAACGTATTGTAAAACAAATAATTTTTTTCCATTGGCAGCCCAAAGCGCCTTAAATATGTCCACTTTTAATGCGTCAAATAATTTATTCTAACTGACGTTTATAGACATTTTATAGACCGCCAGCGAACAATCAGCGACTTGTCGGTTTTTCAGGCATCGAGGGAAAGTTTTGGCAATGGCATAGGTACACGTGACCTCACGATGCCGATCATACTTTCATCGGAGGACAGAGATGCTTGCCTGCCTGCGCTATTGTCCATGTCCATCGTGCACTTCATACATATTGGCTACGGGTGTTTAAAGTGTCTATAAAATCAGTGTCGTCTTGAATGTGAAATAAACATTCGATCGATATCGTCCCCACTGCTGGGGCACGGGTCTCTTCCTGTATCGCAGCAAGGTTAGGCCATACTCCACTTAAGGCGCCAACTCCGTGTAGATGAAGAATTGTAAGACAGTGGCATCTTAACTCTGACATGGCTTAACAACTGCCATTACATGACAGCCGTCACCAGCGGCTTTATGTGCCTTGCGAAGCACGACTTGTGAAGCCGTTAAATAAACATTGTTAGCACCTAAAAACTAATTCTTCTTCAGGCTATACCTATTAGTCCACTTCTGGAAATAGCCCTCCCCTAATGAGCGCCATAGCGCAAGGTTGTGCCATCATTGGAGGGTAAGCCCATAATCCCCACGCTGGGCATGCGGGTTGGGGATCGTTGTTTGGTGGCATTGTACTGCAGGGGGCGCTGCTGCCCACCCCCCGGTTTGTGTCGCTTAGTCGCCTTTTACGGTGTCTCTTAGTAGCCTTTTACGATACCCGCGGGAAGAATTTAGATTGGTGCTATTCTCTAGGCCGACACCACACAGCCACACCACAAAAAACTAATATGCTTTCTTATTCACGATTTCTCTACTGAGTGCTTAGTGCGAGTTTTTTAACTACTCGATCGCGTTAACGTAAACTCATATTTCTATGGCATCGAGGAAACGCTACCTAGCGACAAGTATGGCTTGAATTAAAGTTGAAGTGAATTTTAATTTCCAAACTCGCACTAAGCACTCTGCTAATGCCTGTCATTTGTTTTTTTTTTATAAATTTTAGGCAACCGATCAGCTGCCCGCAGGATAACAGTTAGTAGTGTATACGAAAACCAGAGCTTAGTCTACTTTCTTATAATCCATCAAAATCAATGTACTTCAAACCAAAGCAACTGTCATCAAGAAAATGTAAAATTCCGAAATATTACTAATAACAAAATGTAGAGCTATCGACCGTCGTAGGTCCTACACAAGGTATTTCCAAGTTTGTGATTTCCTTGTCTGGTAACTATAACACTGGGTATTCTAGTACCTAAATACTTTGCGCTATATAATTCTGTCACGTCAGATTTTTAAAAATATCACGACACATTTTCAGAAAACAAATTGGACGGTGACGAATCCCTTTGGAAAAATCCTAGTGCCATCTAGCGTAAGCTACGTTATAAAACCGACATCTAGTTTTGCTACTCGTCACTAGATGGCGAAAAAAATATGTTCACTAACGCCATCTTGGATATTTTTCTGACACTAATTCGCAAATCCTTTGTGCAAACCTTACCTACTACTCGCTTCTAGGTCAGATGGTTCTGAAAAAAATGTTTGATTGTTTGATGGCGTTCTTGTCGCAAGTCACAGCCCTGTGATTACAAAAACGACGTGATACGAGGGCGCGGAGAAGATGCGTCGTCTTTCCAATTCACTTTCAAACAAAATTATCGGTCATGTCGTATGAAACTGAATTGGTCGCGTCTTTCTCGCGCCCTCGCTCCACACCTCGCTCCACGTCTTACCATCTGACCTGGGACGTAGGGTTGCCAGCTAGTCCCATTTTGGAAAAAGACGTTCGGAGTTATCATCCGAATCTGAGCTCTCTTTATTTACTCTGCGTAGGCATTGGTACGATTCACAGAAAAGAGTGACCAAACTCCTCACCGAGCACAGAACTTTTCCGTCATGTCTCAATTTTTTTTTAAAATTATGTTTTCGGCCTCCACCATAGTGGTACAACACACCATTGTTAAAGATACGTTATCAACCCATGTACTTATGTCTTTACTGCTGGGGCACGGGTCTCGTTATTGTTTAAGATAAGACTAAGATGAGATAAAACATTTTATTTGCTAAAGCATGGTAAATATATTGAGGTAACTGTTACAGTTTAGTAATAGAATATGCATGTTCTACCAGTTAAGGTGTGCTAATATTAGACTTAAACAAAATATAACAAATTTACAATCTTACTATGAATAAACTTTGAGTAAATAACACTTAAAAAGAACTTACCTATGTACCGTAAAATTTTTTTATCGTACTATAATTTCTTAAATAACAATGGTATGCCAAAAGTAATCTGCTCAGTTTAGTCGGTCGTCAAGACATTCTTTTATAATGTAATACATAATTATTGTCTAATAGGAATTGACATAACTGTGTTTTAAATTTGGTTAGAGCCAAGATTGAGATAGATAGAGAACACTTTATTGTACATAAAAAGGAAATTACACAGATATTTCTTAACCTAAGAGTACAGATGGCGGCCTTATTTGGCGGCGGATATTTTGTGGCAAGTGATTATGTATTTTTATTGCCATACAAGAAGAGTTGCGAGAATGTAATGCTAGTTTTTGGGACGGTACATGTAATTTATCGCCATTTCCTCCTCTTAAGTTCTATATTTCGTGGTTCTTTTTCAAAATATGAGGGTATTTTTTAACAAAAATGTATATACTTTTGTAATACTTTTAAGGTTTTAAAGAGAGGCTTACAACTATCAAGACAACCCGCCCCTGCATGCATTTTTTGTGCTTTAAAAACTTTTCTGATCTTAACAGAGTTTCCCCACAGGATAACACCGTACCGGAAAACCGATGCCACATAGCCATGATATGCATTTAAAGCTGCTTCTTTAGTGGTTATCTTAGAAAGACTTTTTAGGACGTATACAAACCTGTCTAGTTTTATTAAGATTATGTGAGTGTAAAAAAACAATTTTTCGGTTCCCTGTTTTCAAAATAGCATCCCCGCCCCTCTTCCGGCTACACAGTTGATTATTATTTTAGGTGATAAGCCGTTTTCAGCACAAATTCATAAAGCAATTCATAAATGGCGCTTATGGCTGGTCAAGTAGTAAACTAAATTTTAACTTAAATTTAAGTGACTTAATTTTAAGTAGGCGTTTACACGTTTGCGTAAGTGAAGTTCTTTAGCTAGCCCGAGATGGACGATCAACAGCGCATTCAAGTCATTGATTCAGTAATTAAATTCGTATTTAGTGAGGTTTATACTTCGGCATTTGCAAAAAAAGATCTTGTTTTTCTTTCTTCTTAAAAACAACTACTTATGAACGTGACCACTCCACCAAAACTTATACACTTAACTAAATTTTAACTAAACCCTGCCTGTCCAAACGTGTCAAGTGGTAATTCAAGCCCACCCACTTTACCGAAAAACTGACCAAATTCTAATTTACTTGTTTATTTGCATGCTTAATTATAACTTATTACTAAATTAATTGTTTACACGTTTTAAGTCGCTTAAATTTCAGTTAAATTTAGTTAATGACTTCACAAGCGCTATCTATGCAGTGCTTCATGAATTTATGCTGAAAAAGGCTCATTGGCCAGCCAGCGACTAGCAACCCTGCCCCCCCACTTTCTTTCATTTCATTTGGTGGTATCAATGGTATTCGATATTGACAGTTTTTGAGAAAGATTGACAGTTTTTTGTAAATTAATGCATTTTCAACAGTTTATGCAAGTAGTTTTAGATAATTTTGCCGCATATTATAAAAGATGAAACTATCTTTACTTAGGCTTTATCTCATCTTCAGATAACGCTAGTAGAGTGACGGCTATTTTTATAACCTAAATTAGTCATCGGGTGGAGCGCCACAAAATATTCAATGATATAAAACAGAATTGAAATGTATCGAACTTGCTGAATGCCAACTTTAGTAATAATAGTGGTAAACGATACGGAAACCAGCTCTGCAGTTTCCAGGTATGTTAAAAAAAGCTACTTTTACTATGCACCCTGGCTTTGAATTATTCAATGCTTATAGAAACTTTGTTAGAATGTTTGGTTAACGCCTACTTTCTACGATAATGTTCAGAAATTACCGTTATGTCCTTGCGCCAATAATGAAAGTACCATACATATTTTATTATTTCACTTGTGAGTGAGTAAGTATACTTTAGACTTTATTAGTCAACAAAATTTGAAATTCATTTTAAGTATACAGTATGCCTGCCTATGCCATGCGGGGGGCAAAGTAATGAGGGAGAAAGGGAAGCCCTACCAAATGTTATAATAATTCAATACCAGTTATTTTACCAAAACAGGGTACTAACAAGATCGTAATGGAAGAACCATGATTATGTTCATAGCTGGCATGCTTAAAATCTGACTAAGAAATGCTTCATAGTGGATATTCAATGTATTAAATTAACTCACCATGAGCAGGGGAAGTAAAAATTAATAAAAAAAAACACTTCGCAAAGTAAAATGATGTTTAGTGTTGCAAAATGATGCAAGATATGATATTAATTGTAATTATTTGTTATATTTTGTCTGTAGCAATTGAAGAGTATATTTATAGGCTAAATGGTTCAAATGCTTCGCACAAAATAAAAAATATAGCACTTTATTAATTTAATTATAATTTAACTAGCTGACCCAGCAAACTTCGTACCGCCTAACAGTCGATTCTTTAATTTTTTATTATTTTTCTCTTCGTAAGAACCATCCTTGTACAAGGAATATTCTAAAAAAAGAATTATATCTAAATCGGTTCAGCTGCTCTCGAAATTTGCGCTTACCAACACATTCAGCGATTAATTTTTATGTAATAGATTTAAACTACTTAGTCTCATTAAGTAGATGCAAAAACAGCCCAATTAGTAGATTCACACTTTTCAAGATTCAACATTTTACAAATGCTTGACATGTGCAATGTTGTGCGAATGGGGCATTCTGAGATTAATGTTGCTGATAGTAGCAGTTACAAAGATATAGCGCTCATAAAAAGCAGTCCATTCCTTTGTTTCTGCTGATATTGAGCTTTTCATTCAACTTCATTCAAACTAATTTATCCCAAGACTGCTTGAGCTGACTATACTCGTACTACTAAATGTCAAGTCTAGTGGGGCTCTCATGAGTGTATTCAACTTCATAAATTGTATGGAATCAGGCGTTACTTTGCGGAAATCCATAATAGCATTAAAATGTGAATATTACTTCCGCCAAAAATCCCACAAGCACCATGCGGTTAGTTAATGCAGCACCCTCCCTCCCACTTTTTCAAGCAGAAACTAGACACGAACACACCAATACTTGTGTGAAAAAATACGCAACGCGTTTCGCCTCTAACACGAGGCATCCTCAGCCTCACAAGTGCAAGTCACCGCAAAAACGCTCCGTATTTAATAGTCACTTGCACTTGTGAGCCTCAGCCCATTTGTCGACATATGTCCGTGTCTGGGGCGTCTCTTACCGACCCTTGACTTTCCTCTCTCCATATGACCAAACCAACGCAAAATTCTTGTTTCAATTCCGACTGGTTAGTACGACGATGCAAGTCGCGCATTTTAAGTGTAGCCTGTTGCGTCTAAGTAGATGCAATCGGTACGAAGTAACGCAGACTACTGTCCACTAAATAAACAGTTCCATACCATACCGACTGGATCTGACGAAACATCCGTCCACATAAATATTCACTGTGGGAGGGTGGAAGTGCAACGGACAGCCATAATTGGAAAACTGGGATCCATTCGCAAGGTCAGCAGTAACATCGGAGCACTGCTGACATTCTGGAAAGAGATTGGCTAACTAGAGTGATCGCACAGCCCTGCTACTTCATACAATGACCACATAGGAGGCTAAGTGCGGACACCATAGGCCAAATTTACTTACAAATCTAACTAATCCTACTTTCTTGATTGTTCTGCTATACCCAATTAACCAATCTATAGTACCTATAGATGATGTAAGTACTGCGTTAAGAATAACCAAAACTTATTTGAGGATATTTCGGCTACTCACACGAGAGCAAATATACTTATCTATGCACGAGAGTGCAAGGCGAGGTAGGATATCTAACGTTATTTTAAATAGACCACAAAATTCCGTTACCTATCCGTAGCCTTTACCACGCCCTCAGTTCGTGAAATGGGAACGGTTGCGTAGGGATCTTTGACGCACGCGATACGGATATAAGTACCTACATATTTTTTCACGTTAACGTTAAAACGCCTTTTATTGGCCATAGACAAATGTTTTGGTCAAAGTCTAAGGACTTTGACCAAAACATTTGTCTAAACTGTCCGAAATAAAAACAACTTGAAATATTTAAAGGGCACAAAAAACAGACTGTTTTGGTCAGTCATATGAGGAACAAACAACTTGAAATATGTGAAAAGGTCACAAAAACTGGTTTAATAATAATATGGACAAAATAAAAGACGCCATTTAAAGAATAAAAAGTTTGTATACTAACTTATTTCGTCGGAATGATATACCTACTAACAGGAATTTCGATTACTACGCAAAATTAAAGCTAAAAACGATAAACCTACCTAAGATAGTGAGTCAACGTCAAACGAGGTAGCTATCCAAGGAGTAAATCGATTTGGAAACAATAGACACTTTTTGCATTTCCATGAAGTAATTTAAAAGATAGCAAAGCGGAAATTCCGTGTAGCTCAATACTTTCTTGACCTGGTGCCCGATTTGGAACAAAGCTCCAGGATAAATACAAGGTAGAAACAGATGATTAAACTAATGCTACGTGAGATGGGTCGCCATCAGACTAAGATTTTCCTTTCAAATAGCGCTTCCGACGTTGAAATTCATGACTGTATAAATTATCATCACAAAGAGGCGGTGAAAAGTCGATTAAATACACAGATGGCAGTCGAGCGTTCGTAGACACGAAACGCATTTCTACGCCCCGATGTGCGTATAACTACTATTATGTAAAAACATTTAATATGACGGTAACGCGACCACGTTTTTAACCCAAAACAGGATGTTTTCAACGTTCTTTTAGACTATACCCTTAATTAGCGGTGCCCGGCACTAACTTATTAGCCTATGTCCATCCTTTTTTTTTTCCACCCAGGAGAAACCCCAATTACGGGTACCACCGGCTCGGGGGAGCACAGTGGTTATGTCGGACTCCCCGCCCTGAAAAGGGCGGTATACCGACTAAAACTCCTGGGGTGTTCCTCCGCACCGCAAAGGACGGGGCCACGGGAACGCTTGCGCACACTTCCGCGACCCCGTCTGCGGGCGCCCTTTCGGGCACTCCTTCGGCGGCGCTTCTGCCCCGTCGGTGCTCGACGACGGGGCTAGAAAACGCCGCATCTCTTCGTTGGAGCGCATAGGGGCCAAGTGCGTATGATCTTGGCCCCCATACGCCCCAACGCGCCGCCCCCTCCATCCCATCGCAACCCGGTCGATGAGACGGGGAGGGCGGCGCACCTCCTCGTTGAGGCGCGTGGGGGCCCAAGGCCCGGTCCCCACACGCCCCACACGTGAGGCCCGTCACGTCGCCCACCAGCACTTCTCTGAAAGCAGAGAAGGCGGTGAGCGACCGCGCGGGCCCCCTCCGTGCCAGAAGGCACCCTCGGAACACGCAAGGGCGCCTTCCGGCCCGCCGTGATGGACGCGGAGAGTCCCCCGACCCTCCGCGTCCCGGCGGCCACTCTGGTCCGACTGGTACGAGGCGCGCGCGCTTCCGCGCAGCGGCGCCCCCCCCAGTCGGTCCTTCATTCGGTTGGTCGCCTGGGTCCCGCTCCACAAAGTGAAACAGGGCCCACGCGACCCCTCCCGCCAGATTTTTCGCCGCTGGCCAGCAAGATCCCATAAAGAGAAGTTACTGACCAGCGCCCAGGGTGCACCGGCCCTTGCCACTTACCCTTCCCACTGGTTCAGAAATGAATCAGTAGGAACGGAAGCGGAAGGGCACACGGGAAGGTAATCTGGCATCGCACCCCAGCCTATGTCCATCCTGAATTAACATTCTAAGTACTGGTGCAACAACTTTTGAAATCGTATAGTTAAGTAGTTTTGGAGATTATTCAATCGTACATACAAACTCAAAAATATATTAACTTGACAAAATAAGTGTGGATGAAATTACCTATTTTTTCTAACTTTCAAACGGAAAATGCGACATTCCTGTGTCTTGTGGCATTTTTCAGGGACACCTGGACGGAATAGGAAATGAAGGAACTGTCCCATTCAAATATTGTCATAATACTCATAATTATACAATCACCACGAGCAATCAAATTTTATATAGACATGGTTAATTTTCTGCTTGACAGGTATTTCCAATTTCTGCTTTTCGCAATGAGGGTACCCATTTTACCTAGCTATGTCCTGATCATATCCGTAATATATATTAAAAATCAAGGTAAAATTGCGTATAATACGCTACAAATCAACAGGTGACGAAGCAATTTTCGCCTGTTCGCTCTATTATTTACTTAAACCTTACGTTATTGGGTGTTTACTATAAACCAGTTTCAAGTGCTCTGCAAATGAAAGGCATTAACACTTGTAGTGTTGTGCATCATCGTTTATCAACTTCAAAACCCTGACGACGTTTTTCGTGAAGTAATCTACCATGTTTTTCTTACGGCGTTGTTCAATAGTCAACAATAAAGCAGACGTACCATTTTAAATATTGTAGATACAAGAGATATGATGATAACCGTGTCATCCATATGAAAATGCTCCGCTCATATCCATCCATTCCATAACCATCGCCGGCCGACACATCTTGTTCAGCCTGTAAGCTTTACGTGTGATTCGCTGAAGTAAACCAAAGACCACCATAGGTACAGTGCTACACAAGAAATAAGTCTCGCGGATGTACCTGCGCAGATGACCAAATTTTGGATGTGCGGAAAGTTGATCAACCAATGAGATAGTTTCATTTTATGGCAGGCCGCGCGCCTTTGTTGCTATTGGTTGATTCAACGTCATCGATGCAGGTGACTATTAGTTTGGCAATATTAGCGTGAGCAAAATAGGTAGCGCTACTGCGGCAATCAATTCTGCACCTTAACCGTATCGGTTAAAGATCATGTTGAATGTACTTATAGCTTGGGGTACTTTCGTTACACTTCTTCCTAGTCTGCGCGAACGTAGATTCCCGAAGGGACTTATATGATGTGTAGTACTGTCGTACGATAACGCGAGTCATGCGTTTTATGGCAATGAAATGTCAGAATTTGACAATTAATGTACTGGAAAGTCGCGTCGACTCGCGTCGTCGTACTACCCAGGCAGGTTTTCTCGCGATGTTTTCCTTCACAGTTAGTGAATGATATTGCTACTACAAATCACAAACATAGAAAACAATGTCGGGATTCGAACCCACAAGCTCTTGAAGGTAATTCTAAGCATCCTGACTGAAAGCGCTACCGGCTTCCACTTTGTAGTTTCCGCGTCTACAATTATTCCTTTAAATAACTCTACGTCTATTTATAGAACTAACGTTTTAGAGTACCATACGCGAATGGTTCCAAACGACCTGTCGTCTTTTGTATGAATGAAGCTAGGACAGAATTTTCTTTTGAACCCTAATAAGTGTCTAGTTGATTTTTATTACAAGCAGATGCCCTCAGTTTCGCTTGCGTGAAATTAAGAATTTTAGAAATGAGATATTATGTTATCAGACAGCGTTAGTACCAAGCAAAAAAAAACCGTAAAAAATATGTATATATACAGGGCGTCCCAAGTTATGGGCCATGAAGGGAAATTACCTTAAATATCGTAGATAGGGTATTTTGCTGAAAGAAGACTTTATGTTATTTTTTAAAGATAGTAATTCTGCATTCAAAGATTTTCTAAAAATTACTTGCCTTGTCTGGGAATCGAACCGACTTAAATTAAAAAAAAAAACACCTCTACTTTTATGATGCCAATCGAAATAATGGCCAAAAACTAATAACTCTTCTTAAGTAACTAGTATTTTAAAAGAAAGGAACAGCGTGAAATTAATAAGATGGGATAAGATAAGAATATTCTTTATTGTACACACCAGAAAAAAATTACAGAGACAACAGTTACAAAAGAAGAGGTACAATTGGCGGCCTTATTGCTGATAGCAATTTCTTTCACTGATGCCGGTGAGTCGCCCATTGGCTCAATTGGTAGAGCGCTGGCACGGATAGCCAGAGGTTGCGGGTTCGAATCCCGGCATAGGTGAAATTTTTAGCCTCTAAATAGGTTTTTTAAGTTAAGGTTTTTTATTTTAGTTCTATCGTTCCAATATTTATACCTATAAAAAACCGCCTTAACTTTACCAACCACAAACGATTATAGTGCAGTTCCTATAGTAGGTATGATAATTAATAAAAACCGGTGAAGTGTGTGTCGGACTCCTCCTGAGTGTCCCGAGTTGATCGAAAGAAAATAATTATTTTGGGTAAACACAAATATTGTTTTTAATTCTAATAATTATTACATCTCACCCATACACAGCTTTATACTATACCTATCAATCCAATCCATATACATTATACAATCAGCACCATATTACAATCCACATAACCCAAGGTTAGCTGGATGAAAATACTCATTAAGCTCGCCTTTGTACAAATATGCTTATACAATATATAAATATGCGTACAAATATGCAATAAAGAATTTTCTAATCTAATATTGTATCGATGCGATCTCTACGATACAGGCTATGCCTGTGTGAAGATCCCCGGCTATCTTATGAAATACAAATTTTGTATAAAAAGTGCAGTGAACATGTCTTTGTTAACATGTATAAACTATTTTTATACAAATATAATTATTATGTACGAAAACCTCAGTGCTTTGTACGGCTCGCACTTAGCCGGTTTTTTTTATTATTAAGCAACCACAATGTTGGCTGTAATTATGTTGATTTGAGGATAGACTTGTGAGATTTTGATCAGTTTGCTAATTTGCGAGGTACAAGTTCATTTGCATACAAATACTAAGTTATTTTTGTGACGACTGATTTTTTTTTTTAGCAATTAGATATCCACGGCTAAACAATACCACCGCGATACACAATACGCTTGTGTGATACATTATCACCTATGTCAGCTTTAATAATTCATTTTGGGGACTCGTTTTAATAATTCTACGTTAAATGTTTTACGAGCGCTATTTTTACTAAACGCAATTTTACATAGGCTGCTACTTATGTATGCGGAATCTGGGATTCCAATGTCTGACCTCCATGGTCAAATTCGTTCTTTTTTTAAATACTGGCCGCTAATATTTTTCTCTTATATACGTTAGTGTTTTGTTTTTGTTGGGTTTAAAATGTCATATCGCTGAAAAAATGGAACTCACTCGTGAAAATATTCGTGCTATGATTCATTACGATTTTCGACGTGGTTTAACGCAACAACAGTGCGTAGATCAATTAACTTCGACTTTTGGTGGTGAAGCTCCATCAAAAACGACTGTGTATCACTGGTTTAGTGAGTTTAATCGCGGGCGCAGTAAGCTCACGGACGAAGTTAAAGAAGGTCGCCCGAAATCGGTGGTTGTGCCACAAAATATTGAAGCTGTGCGAAAACTAATAATGCAAGACCGCCATGTTACGTATCGCGATATAGAGACTGTTCTGGGCATATGTATGACGAGCATTCATACGATATTACATGAACATTTGTCTGTAAAAAAAATTTGTTCGCGTTGGATCCCGCACAACTTAACTCAGGATCAAAAAGATGCTCGCGTCGAATGGTGCAAGAAAACCTTAAAAAAATTCAACGGAGGCGACTCCAATTCTGTTTATAATGTCTACACAGGTGACGAATCCTGGATCTACGCCTACGTCTACGATCCCGAAACTAAACAACAATCAACAGTTTGGGTGTTTCAAAATGAGCCGAACCCTACGAAAGTGGCTCGTGCAAAAAGCACTGTAAAGCAAATGGTGGCCTGCTTTATTGGTATTAATGGCCATGTGGCTACAATACCACTGGAGAATCGCAGAACGGTTAAAGGGCTTCACACACAGCAGCTATAATGTAAAGATGTACATTATAGCACGATACATCTCATTACATCTTTCCATAAAAATTGTCAGGAGACCACACACGAAAGCTATAATGTATATTTTTACATCTTCGAATCTTAAAATACAGAGCGATACGAAAATATACATTTATATTTCGATACATCTTAATACATCTCAATACATTTCCGTATATCGCTCTTCGAAAAGGATGTCTGTTTTAATCACTCAGTCAATCAGTCTGTTGACAGTTGAGTTCGGAAAAGGTTGATCTTGACTCCCGGAAATAATCACAAAATTTTCCGTCAGATAATTCATCAAATATTTTAAACTCTCCGGAAATTTCCTTATACCTACTTTATGTGATCTTCAATCCACATCGTTCTGTTTTGGCACATGTGGCAATACGCGCGTCAAAATCACAATCCGAATCATCTTCTGATGAACTATCTAGTAGATCTAATAGTAAGTAACTCGACGGGTCCATAGTATTATAACATTAAAAATAAGAACACCCTTTATAACACTTTAGCAGCTGGAGAGTGTGTCAATCGGGACGTATGCCAATGAAATGAAGGGAAAGATACATTACATTACCTGTTGTGTGTGTGATACATTATATGTACATTATAGCTGCTGTGTTTGAAGGGCTTCATACTTCACCATGACAATGCCAGCTGTCATACATCTCAGGAAACAACTACATTTTTGGATGGTCAAAAAATTTAATTGATGGGTCATCCACCGTACAGCCCTGATTTGGCTCCCAATGATTTCTATTTATTCCCAAATGTAAAGAATAAATTACGTGGTCAACGATTTTCGACCCGTGAAGATGCCGTAGATGCGTTCAAACATCACGTTTTGGAGATACCTCAATCAGAGTGGAAAAAAGTGTTTTACAAATTGGTTTCATCGAATGCAAAAGTGCATCGATCATAGTGGAGAATACTTTGAAAAACAATAAAAGCATATTTAGCCATATACATTTGTTTATTTTTTCTATTCCGCATACATAAGTAGCAGCCCTCGTACATATATCTAAGATGTAAAATTTTATTTAAATTTTACAACTTAACGTAAGATTAACTTCTTAACTTGGTTTACCTTCTCACATGTCACTGTATTTTTTTAATGTAATTTTGACTTTTTTTTCGTAACCGCTCTTGGATTTGGCTAGCGCTCTAAATATCAACCTTTGTATGTCCCAACTGCTGGGGCACGAGTCTCTTCCTGTATCGCAGGAAGGATAGGTCATACTCCACCACGGGGGCCAAGTCCGGGTTGGTGGAGAATTGTAAGACAGTTGCGGGTCGGGCCAGAAGTTATCAAGCCGCCTATAAGGCCTCTGACGTTTACATGACAGCCGGCACGAACGGCTTAACGTGCCTTGAGAAGCACGGAAGCGCTCGGAAAAATGTCACTAGCGGTAGTCACGGGACGGTCACCCATCCTGCACCTAACCACGCATGTTGCTTAACTTAAGTAACTGATTCCAATCACTCGGTTCGACTAGGCCACGAGCGCTTCTGGCTAGCTCTCTGACTTATTTCTTTTTATTGTAAAATACCAAAATAAAACTAAATTCATTGATGTAACTTTCTCTCAAGTAACTTTGTTCAGTAACGAGCAAACATAAATATGGTCTTTTTTATCTTAGTCTGCGATTTAGTTAACGAAAACAAATAACTTACTTTTGCGCATTTTCTTATCTAAACTTTCCATGGCCAACCTGTATGCTAAACAAGTTCCTAACGGCCGAATACTCAAACGTCATTCAAATATTTAAAGGCATCTTAAATAATTAACAAGCCGTTAAACACAAAATTCGTATACACACACGTTAGTTAAAAGCTTGTGTTAAATTTAAGTGGAACACAAAATAACTGGCAGTTAAACATCACTCAGCGAAAAATTCGTATACTCGAACGCAACTTAGCGCGATTTAGCTGTCAAATCGAGTTGAGTAGGCGTTACAATTGAAAGTGGTCGCGAGGTCCTTCAAATCGTAAATAAGTTTCAATAATCAGTGAACTTAAGTGAAAAACAATGTCCTTATCATCATTATGTCATCATTTTGTCGGATGAGGAAGGGCCTAACGTGCCTCGAAGATATGAGGCAAAGTTAAATGCTTTCGAGTATTATATATAATGAAACAAACTTCCATGCGCGGTTCCGGCTGTCGAAAGAGTCCGTCTTTGGACATACAATCCAACCAGTTACAAGGCGTAATAGATTCATGCAGTCAGTGGACCAAATTTTAATAACCCTGCGTTATTATGCTACTGGCATAATAACGCATAATAATAATTCTCATTCAATTCTTGTTTATATTAATATTTATCAGGGAATAGCTTTCAAAAACCGGAATACCGCAATGTTTTTATTGTGGTAGACTTTTCAAACGTCATTCATTGGTGAGTGAGATAGCCCTAACGTTTCATTCTACGACAATATAAGATATTATTATTTCAACATTAAACATTTTGCTTTTTACAAAACGAGGTAATATTATTTAGTACAATAATTTAAGTTTGTTTCATAAATCATATTATGATTTATTGTATTTTTATAAAAAAAAACTTCGTATTTCATCACATCACAAAACTTAAAATTGATCGAACAAATTCTGCGTAAATCGGATACACTACGTAAGTTTAAATATTTTGTCAATGAAAACAGACTTGTTATTTATTTGACGGCTTCTCAGCTGATCACGGTCTGAAATTGTTTGAATGACGTTTGTGTATACCACTTAATATTTAACAGATGATCAAATTTGAATGCCCTTCAACTGAGTGATCGATTTGACTGACGTTTGAGTATTCGGCCGTTATAGTCACCCAAAAGTGGTATAGATTTTTGAATAGTGAGTATGTCATGCACTGCGCAGTCAATCAGTGATAAAATACTGAAAAATAGTGATGTTTGACCACCAAGACCTCGAGAAAAACTTTATGAAATGAATAGGTTTTATTCAAAGTAGCGCAGAGGCTGCGGCTTAATGAACGTTACAATTCAAACTAGGTGTCCATTTCGAAATCTAGATCATTTTGGAGAAAAAATTTACAAAAAACTCCAAACTTAGTCTTTTCAAAGTCCTTAATTAACAGAGTTTACGTGAAGAAAGAAGAAGCCATTTATTTATCGCCACACAGACATATACAAACCTTAGAATAGAGACAAAATATAAAAAAAAAGTAATGAAAACAAACAAATACGACAGAACACAGCAAGCGGATACGGGCCATGTCCATGCGGAGGTAAAACGGCCTCAGGCTCAGTACTTGCTGCAGGTTTTTTGCCCACAGCACTGATTTTCAGCAAGGGCCTGGTGACAGTGACTCACGGAAAGTCGCATCGAGACCCACGACGTACGATACAATACAATAGTACACAGCACAGCACAATACAGCATAGTAATATTATACAACACAATATAAATATAATGAAGCGATCTCGAGTTATTTAATGGAAGGATAGACATAGAAGGAGTAGCATCTTATGCTGGAAAAGAAAGAAAGGTTTAGGTTTCGTGGATACATAACAAATAGCCTTTAAGTTTTACCTTAAAGGCATATTTGCTTGTAAGGTCTCTAAGAGGAGGAGGAATGTCGTTCCAGCATTTAGACGCCGCGAATCTGAGATATACATCTAAATACATAATTATTTAAAACATAGTACTCATGCATTGTATTGGCTTTAATTCCAGACATCATTGTCATCTAAATAATCCTTTATTCTATAGTAACCCTTTTGGCACAAAGTGCACTTTACACATTTTTTGAACCGCGTTTCAGGCAAGCTTAAACAGCTTTCTTCAGGAATTTCATTATAGAAGCGTAAACAATGCCCCATGAAGGATGTATTAACCTTTGCCAGCCTAAATAGTGGAAACGAGAGTTTATGTTTATTTCTTTCATTGTGTTGGCTGCCCATAGTTTTAAAGTTACTGATATTTTTCCTGACGTACCTACATAATATTTTCATAGATATACTGACTGGCAACTGTCACAATGTTAGCAAGACGAAGATGGTCACAATATATGCAGCCCGTCCCCACAGTAGTATGCCATAGGACATACATAACACTATGGAAGTAACTAAAATAAACAAGTCTAGCAGTTGCGACGTCAGTTAATTCCCTAATTCTTTTAACTGCATATGCTGCTGAACTAAGCCTATTTGCTATTTTTTTATATGAGGACCCCATTGAAGCTTTGCATCATCTGCATCAATTGTGATACCTAGAAATACAGTTTCATTCACAAGGTCTAATTTGTCATTCCCCAACATAACATTGCTGTTAACCGTTTTGAAATTTGGTAGAGTGAACTTTATTTGTATCTTTTTTGAATTTAACAATAAGTTATTGGTAGTAAACCAATTTAGTATCCGAGAGAAAGCATTATTTGTATTATCAAGGTTATTCTCTTGTCTCTTAATTTTAAAAATAAGTGACGTGTCATCTGCGAATAATACTATCTGACTATCTGACATATTTTGAACCATGAACGGCAAATCGTTTACATATATGAGGAAGAGGAACGGCCCCAAAATAGATCCTGTGTCACTCCTATCTTGACCTCTGACCCTGGAGATTTAGTTCGATTTAATTTATGTTTGTGATTTTATGGGAGACCTTAACATTTGAGTTAGGTGGGGTCAAAAGAAGCTCGAAACTTTGTAATTCTCAAATTGAAATACAAAAAGTGACTACCGTACAGGCGTTGTTTTTCCAAAGTCATATACCTAACTCACCTTAATATTATATATTCAAAGAATGGTTCATAATGGGTTAGAAATGCTTTCCACGGTAGTGACTTTTCGTTTTTAGGGTTCTGTACCTCAGAAGGAAAAACGCAACCCTTATAGGACCCTTTCTGGCCGTCCGTCCGTCCTTCTGTCTGTCAAGACCCTTTATCTTGGAAACACTGGAGGTATCGAGTTTAACTTAAACCCTTGTACTCATGTCTACAGTCCATAAAAGTTGTGAATAAAATCAAACTTGTAAATCAACGCATAGACGGCCGCAACAAACGTATATTTCGACCCTCAAGGGAATCTCCCGTTGACAGAGAACTATAAAATTTGGCAAGTAATATCATCTTATACTACAAATACAGGAAAAACTCTGAAAACTATACATTTGTAGTTAAATCATAAAAAAATGTCTTTGAAGTTCGGGAATACTCGAAAAAAAAACTGCGAGACTGGATTCCTAAACTATTTTATTTAATATGTAAGTAGGTATCTACAAATTTGTACGGAACCCTCGGTGCGCGAGTCCCACTCGCACTTGGCCGAATATTTAAGAAGAGAATTAGCCAAACATGTACCGTTGCACAGGATGCGTGAAACCTTTTTTCATCCACTGCCTGAAAAATTGCATTGCCCCCGCTTCAGGTTCATTGTCAACACGTGTCACAATAGAAATAAAAACATCTGTTTTAGTTAGTAGGTTCCTACTGGGCCTAGATTGTGTTTAACAAAACCTTCTAAAGTCTCTTTCAATTCGATGCAAAAAAACAAGCAGAAAATATCATATCGTTATACCCGTTATCTGTGATACTGAGCTGATTTTTTTGAAATTCCCTGCCGGGATATGGAAGGGAGAGGAGGAGGGACGACGCCATACTTAACCGCCCTGACGTCCTAAAAATAGGACATCACGAATAACTTTCTTAATTCAGACCCAATGATTTAGTAGGAAGTCCGGAAAACTTACTGTTCTAGGTCCAATATTTTCCTCATCATTTTTAATCTACGTAGTTTTAGAAAACTTGAAGTAAATGTTACCTCCAGAGCTACAACTAGGAGGTACAAAAAGCGAAAAAGAAGTGCAAAGCGCTTAATATTTCGTAAACGGCTCCCTAAATCGAAAATGTTTTTATTACTCACAATATTTTTAAAAGGCTAATCTAACGATACTCCTCACTATGCTTTAGGCTAGAAAAAATAAATGCATCCCTAATTTGGTGTAAACTGATTTCGAAACTTTGGTTTCGAAAAGGGTACGGGAGGTATCCAAATTATTTTTTTAAGTTATTACCTTTTTTTTAAGACGTATAGATTTATACCAAACAGCGTTCTAGTACTTGGCGTCTCCGCGCTAAGCCACGGGCAGACAGAGAGACAGAAGGAAATACAGTTATACGGACGCATGGCGAAACTAAGATTCCTTATTGACAACGGCATGAAAATATATCCTGGGATATCCAAAACCCCAATCCGAAGTTAATGGAGACTCGCTGTGATATGCTGCGCCTGCGCGTGATAAACATGACTATCAAGACAAAGGTTCGATTACTTCTGGAGGCCCATTTTACTCGTAGTGATGTCCTTGCCCGGTTACCATAGCGCACAGAGTTAAGTGTATGTTATGTTTTGTATTGATTTATTATAATATTTCAAATTGCAACTGTTTACTTGAAGTTTTACTGTTACTGTGAACTGTTAACTGTTTACTGTTTGTTCGAAAATATTATATTAATTATCAGGATCTTGGCACAACAACACTGAGCTATCAAAACATGAGTCTTCGATGAAATTAAACAACAAATTATGGGATCACTTCCTCTGATAAAAAAATTAGAAAGCGCTAAACGGCGAAACATAATTTCATAGTGAAAACCATTTATTCAAAGGTAGTATATTAACTTATAGCCACGGAAATTATTCTGTAGTTGGATGTACTTTTATTACAGGCGTAACAATATTTTCACAGCGTGAAATAGCGTAATTTACGATAAACGATAGAGCCATTATTATTTAAGTGATTTTAAAGAGCCATTAGTTTTAAAGAGACTTCAAATGGGTAACTAAAGGTCTATACTCGCATATAAAGGTTGATGTGCTGTTGACTGTACGTAATCTTTTTGACTTGTACAAGAACTTCGTCAGTCTTACAGAGCCTCACTCAAGACGCATGTCTGTAGAGCCATCAAGCACCTTGTTCAGAATTAATGCAAACTCAGCGCTTTTTTGTCTATGTCGACTGGACTATTAGAAAAACCGGATCGATTGAAATTTACATTAATTCGTCAACCATTAGCATTTACGTCAATATTGTGACGATTTTAATGTTGGAATCCACAACTTTTCCCTAATTAAATTATCTATTTTTAATCGTTTGTGTTAATTAAAGGGTATATTGTTGTCAAACATAACGATCGTCTATTTAATAACGAGCTCACCTATGTATAGATAAACGTTTTGCGTAATAACTTTAGACGCAAGTTAGCTCAAATCACGTAAATGACAATTCAAAAATTGTATGAACGGTCGTTAAATATAATACTGGTCAAGTGATTATATTCTACAGTATCATTTCATTGTTAATGGCGAAGTGTAGTAAGATAAGAATCTGCGCTTGTGAAGTTCTGTACATATCGGATTTTATTTATTTTAGGGTAAGTGAAACAGGTTCTTTTGATTCCATTGAGTATATGCCAAAAATATAATAACGTACGACTGTTATTATATTTTTGGCACATATGTATATGAATTTACGTTTCTTTATGATCATTCGAATCAGTACCGATGTCACGCTGCCGCTTCCATATCGAGACTATTTGGGACTGGGAAGCGGTCCTCGAGACCTCGCGAAAATTAAATTAGGATTAAGAAAAAAAAAAGTCAGTTCAAAATGTAGAAAATGGAAATGTAGTCTTCCTTTTGAAAAAACTAAGTTCCAACAATTTACAAGACCTAACAAAAATAACATAATATCTACGAATATAAGTGACTGTTAAATTAACGGAAGGTCTGGTTCGATCCCCGGCCGGGTCAAACTAGGAAACGAACTTTTTTAGTTTGTCTCGGGTCTTGGATGTTATCTATGTATTTATTGTATTAAATCTATCGGCGAGTTAGCACCTATAACACAAGTCATTTAGTTGTACTCACTATAGGGCTAACGAGATCTGAGTAATATGTCCATGAATATTTTTTATTTTTTTTATTTACTATATTCATATTGGTTAAATAAGTAAACTGGATTTGGAGAATAGTTAGATTTTTGAAAATTTTATGGTGGTGGTGATTTTGAAATATAGAATATTTGATGGTGAAATATGGCAAATAGATATGTAACTTTTTGTAAAACGCTATATTTATTGTAAAGTAATATTTAATGCATTTAATTGCGACGCAATTTAAATACCATACCATCCAGAGTTGAGGGACTGGTCCCAAACTATGATGTCCTATGCTATGTTAATCAGGCAAGGACATCACAGACTGAGGCCATGTGTATTACAATTTCGGCGGCCCCCACTGGTAATCGATCCCACGGTCAGTTGACCATTCAGTCAAAACGCTGGGCATTAGCTTCGCAACATCTATACCATTCTCTTAGCTGAGTCAGCTTAATCCACAGGATAGACAATGCTGTGCCTTCAAGAACTCGAGTTCCTCAAGTTATTTTGATATGTATTGTTACTAATAAATTTACATAACCTCCAAGTTATAGCCGTTCTATAAAAACACAGTAGTGCAGCAGTTACGGTTTTTAAATGCCGGCACGAACCCACAACCTTGTTGAAATTGTTCTAAATTGTTATGCTTTTGACATGTTCTGTTTTGACATTTTTATCTTTGGTCTACTTATAAAGAAACTGTTGATAGAAATCGTTAAAATACAGAAAGCAATTAATGGCTATACAATTTTCTTCGTCATAGGTCATTCATTCGAGAAATATCAATCCCCAACATCAACTTATAGACGTTCATAGGATCTAAAAAAAATTTTAACACTAAAATGAAACCAGATCAAAGCTGAAACATCATGTGGAATATCATGCTATAACAGTAACGTCCGATGTCACGTTGGAACTCGCTGATCAATAGGGCGCTTCCAGCTTCCACATAAATACTGTTGACTTTCTTAGCTGAATCGATTGAAGTTTTTTTTTTCTCGACTCTCCCTACTGGTACTGAAAAACACTCTCAGCAACCAAGGGATTCCCATATTGTCCGCCGAGCAGGATCATTATGGACGCAACCTCACGATGACGTTGGCTGTGACGCAGGCGGGGCAGGTCCGGCGGCGGCGCTAGAGTTGACTCGGCTTGGTCTCGCGTCTGTCAGTCGCGGCCTGTCGTGGCGGTGGACGCCTGGTGCGCTCCAACCATCTGATTCGCTATAGCCGCGAAAGTAGAGTCGATCTTTTTATTTGTATTCCGTACGAGCCGAATACCTTTCGAAAGGACACTTTCATCCTTCCATTGAGCGCCTATTTGGGATAGCATTCCTTCGGCACACGTGAGTTCATTCATTGTCATCCCTATTTATTTCAGCTAGTGGCTTTTGATGTATGTGCTGTTGTGTTTGTTCTGTCGTTTCGTTTTACGTCTTTGCATCTGTTTATAACTCCTGTTTATTGCCCTACTGGTACCAATGGTGTAGTGTCCGAAATTCATTCATTGTTGATATAACAATCTATTCATTGTAAATAGAAACATTTTTGTAAACAGTAACTTACTACACTACTGGTACTTCTGGTGCAATGGTAGTTCATATAAGAGTAATATTGATAAATCTTTACCTTTTTGTTATAAATTGCGATTTGCCCATTTTGTGGTTTGATACGACAATCAACCTAGCGTTTGACTATACTTGATGCACCGGATTATATTACTCCTTAGCTTGTGTAGACCTGATTATGATTCCTTGTTACCGATTTATGTATGCAATACTCTTCTCAGCGTGTAGATCATTACAATAATGTGGGAAATAAACACTCGAGCTTATGTATTTCCTGGAAACTTTATCGAAGGATATCTGCTAATTAGCGTCTTGAAACCCGAAAATCAAACCATAAGTCTATCTAGTATTACTCTAGTATGAATACAATATTACTCTACAACGAATACAGGTAATATTTTTTCTTCTTACTTGGTCTCAATTCAATGCTTATGTTTCTCTATTTTTCATTTAATCATTGAAAGGGTTCTAATCGAATTTGGGTAGATCTGGATTATCACTTGTACTATTAACCTGAATACTGCCCGCGACTTAGTTCGCGGCTCTAGTTATACTTAACTCCTGTTTTTTGGTACACTAACAAACTGTTAATCTAATCTGTGAAACAATAAAAACAACGTAAATAAGTATTTATTTAGATAATAACAAAATATAAAATATTGTGTTAACAGAAATCCTTGACAGAAGTCATTATGGAATAGGGTCACATATTGATATTAAAACATGGTAAAAAATTACAGCGAATTCCAGACTAGTATATGTGTATCCAGGAGCGAAATTTGATTTCAAGTACAAAATTAAATTACGGATGTGGCGGTGTGTAAGTAGTGGTTATAACAACTTAAAAGATTATTATTGTACTAGAAATCAGGAGTTAGGTTTTTTACATCTATACTATAATTTTAATTGATTTATAGATGTTGCAAAAAAACCTAAGAGCCTACCCATCGATAACAAAATCTGTTTTCATGCAGTTTTTTTATATTTTTTTATAAACAGCTGATATTTTTTTCAACACTTCGAATTTGGTCTCATAGTGAAAGTTGTTTGTATTGCTCAGTAGTTTTTGTAACACCCAGTACATCATGTAGTGGCAACTCCTGCATTAACTGGATAGGTGAAATTATGACTCAGGCGCTGTAGTGTTATTTTAAAATAGAGTGGGCTTACCCAGCACCTAATAACCAGAGGAACTAAGCCACGGCTTTCGGCACTATGTTTAGTCATCTTACGGACGATTTACATTACTTGCGACTTCATTATACTCGTAAGAGGGTGTAAAGAAATTGGTAGGAACCGGTCGTCTTAGTGATTAGTTAAACAAATGCATTCGCCGATTTAGGTCAACTTGCACTGAAGCTCTTCTTTTTTAGTATAAAAAAACGGTGCCTCAGAGGGTCTAAAAGACAACTTGATATAGAACTCTGATATTGAGTGACAATCAAACAATAAATACATACAGTCGATGGCACACCAACTTTTACATCCGTTCACTCTACACCCATGGACTTTTAATAGATAGGTTAAAGTGACTTCGCAACTAAAATGTACGCAAATAAAAACCGTCCAACATCTTCAAATAACCCACCTTGAACTTCGAAAAGTTTCAGTAACTTCACATCATTAAGATCTCTGTTGTAGTCAATTAAGTACTTAAAAAGGAAGGAAAAAAACACAAAAAATATCTTTATAAACAAATATCTTGACGTTTTAAGTCATCGTCGACTTAGTAGGTATCCCCTTGTATAATAAGAACGGTCTGAAGCGCAATCTGAGGTTGATCGCATATCTACATTGAGATGTCGCATATCTACGATTTACATTTTATCATAATAATCTTGTAATTTAGCACTCGAGCACCATGCGTTACTCAACGCGAGTGACGTGCAGTGTCCAATTGATCATTGCCGCGCATTGCATATCGATAGTGTTGCGAAAAGGCACACTTGTTGCGCGCGCGCTTGTCGCATGGACTGCCATTACTACCTGCGACCTTGACCCGAGCCTCTTGCTACACATCTAGCTACTTTTACTGGACATTGGCCTCTTTGTATCTTTTGCACATTCAGGTTTTGCTTGTTGAACGATCGTGAGTCTTACGACATTCTGTCAGGTCGTTCCTCGGACGAATCTCTAAAGGGTGTAGCGAGCTGGCGACTCTCTAACTGTACAATTATTGTATTAAAACTATCGTCAGGCTAATTCATTTGGAGGGTGTATTATTTAATTGTAGTTTCAAACATTCGACGTGTATATACGTGTGGATTTGGGGCGCCTATGAAATTAAAGTATCTGTCAAAGACGACACTAGCTTTGATCACTTACGGCATGGTGAAATAAAAGAGCAATCGAAAATTTAGGACAGCCTTAAGTTTCAAAACGGATCAATCGATCGTATCAAACTTTTGTATATCCCATTGCCGGGGAACGGGTCTTTTCCTGTACAGCAGCAAGGTTAGGCCATACTCCACCACGGGGGCTAAGTCCGGGTTGGTGGAGGATTGTAAGACAGTGGCGGGCCTTACTCGAATTATTGTATTTATGTTACATACATATTGCCAACCGCCATAACGTGAATCTGATCGCGGACCCCCTACGTTCATCTGGGAACCTCTAGGAGTTCGCCTACCCCACTGAGAAACTCTGACACGGGCCTGCGCCCGACCATGCGAAGACGCGCGTGGTCATGCAACTACTACACGAGATTGACATTGACATTGCGTCTATCTCGTGCGGAACTTGAACCAACCACTTATCTACACTTTAGCCTTCGACTATTTGTTAATTACTTGTCATATTTTGTATTTTTATTTAACACTGCTATTAACATACTTATCGCTAGGTATACGCGACTCATCATTTACATTTCTGTCTGAAGAGTCAACGCCAATAAAACTTCCTTTTCACATGCCTTTATTATTTATTATATTTACTCGGATGTTGTTCGATTAACTGACAAGCTAAGTTTCACGTTAACGTTTAGGTTACAAACAGGGTTTATAACCATCGATGTTTTTTTTTTTAAATTCAAAACGGTTTTATTTGTCACATTTTAAATGTTTACTAACATTTAAATCTTTTTAAATTTATAAGTAGGTACGTTTGATATTTATTTTAAAAACACACATAATTAATTTCATTCAATTATTAATAAAATTACAAAAATCATATTCTTTCAATAATGTTTTTTAATTCATATTTGTTTATCATCGAACAATTTGGTACGGTGATGCAGCATTAGTACAAACCTGTCATTTTCTATTGTTAAGCAAACATCAGAAACTACATAACATTTAACTTCTGTTAATTAGATGGTGCTACTACAGAACCTCATTCACACAACACAAAGATACTCATTGAAAGATACCAGACTGAGGTCATTGAAACAAAACTAAAATTAAAAAGCATTTGATTCGTTTATTCAAAAGATAAATTTAATCACAAATCAAAGCTCCCAGACTCTAACTCACTACCCGTATTTGTAATTAAACGTTTAAAGTCAACAGTACATCGGCCATTACATGCAATATACTCAGTTACGTTATGGGCGAGTCTGTTATTAAAATGTAAAGGTTGACATGATGTCGGCCAGACCACTGGATCACAGAGAGCTGGAAAAACCAAGCCTCAGGTAAACGTATCTGTCAATAAGGCTTCATTTTATCTGAGGGTACAACAAAATTAAAGCCAAGTTGAAGTCAAATATGACTAAAAAATATTAAATACGGAAGTAAAATTATAAGTTATTCTTACTTAGTGATGATTGATTTTCAAGTCTTTATTAACATAAAAGTAGTTTAAATTATGGCACACTGCGTTACAAAGTAAGATAGGTACACAATATACAATAAAAACTATAGTTAATTGTTTTTTCAGCTGCACATTTTTTTTTTACTTTTAAATTATAACTAACCACTACACAGCAATCATAAGTTCATAACTTTACACAGGTATCATTCTCTACGACTTAGAATAGAATACTAATATGGCTACATTGAACAGCTACACACATTTCTCGCATACAACTATACTTAGTGTATGCGAGAAATGTCAGTGGCTGAGCCAAAAAGTGTGGCCGTGGGGCCCGAAGCCACTAAAAGTTACATCCGAATTATGTATACTTCGTAACCTCACCCAGCACTCTACGAGTCATAACGACAGCGTTGCCGTCAATCGGTCGTAGTGGTAAAATATTTGCGTCTCGTCGAAAATCTCCATCAAGCAACCTAATTCTGTAAAACAAACCCGCCCACTTAAGTCTATTATCAATGTTTGTTTACACTTCAAACATGAATTAGTTGCGTAATGTTTTGTGGCTCGATCGAAGATGACCGCATGTGGGTTACGGGAGTGGGCAGAGGCTCGCGACAGTGGGTCAGTCGGCTCCGCTGGGCGCAGAGCGGGCGCAGACGCGGACTTCGCTCTGCGCCCGACGGCTGGCGCAACACCCTTGCGTAAAACTGCGGCTTACCTGCGCCGGCGCCGCTCGCCCGTTGCGGTGAAAGTTGCAACTATAGCAGCGTCACCAGAGTCCCTCGGATCACTACACATAATAAATTAACCTCTGACTGATCTATCTGGATGAAAATGTAGTTACGTATGTTTAATTGACCGCCGGCCAATACGAATTTGGTCAACCGGCACACCGTAAAATGTAATCATCTGATAGGCATCTACATAAATTACACCGATTATGTAGTATTAAACATGATTCGAAATCATAGATATTTTTTGATATAGCACTGATAGATGCAGGTCAGGGTTACGAGACAATAGATGCTTACGCAAGATTTGCGCGCATCACTCTGATTATGCGTGCTGACCAACCGAACAAATGCGGACGAAAACGTTCGCTGGTAGGCACCGCACACTGCTGAAGGCGTCTGAAAGGCCCCATTTTCATTCTCTTGGCTGACCTCCATAGTACTAATTTATAGTGCTTACTGCGACTAAATGGTCAACAAAGTACGTTTATTTTCTTCGTAACGTCCGTCGTTTGTTCGTTCATTCGGTTGGTCTATACCCGGCAGAACATGCTTCGCATCGTTCTCCTTGATCGCACTACGGAGGAGGATTTAAAAAGCGCCTTTGCTTTAAACTTTGCATTCTCAACAAGTATGTTCTTGTAATTATTACTTCATTCATCCGTCACGCAAGCCGTTCCGCCCTAACCTTGTCACTTTACGGTATTGTCCTTATTGACTCTAGGACTGTTGTCAGTTTACTAAGCATTCTACTAGTATAACGTTGATAATTACTGCAGCAATTGCACTAAGCAGGAAGTTTGTTACAACTTCTGTTAAAGGCACAATTATTGTCCGTTTTCCTGTAAGGTCATAATTCAATCTTGTGTTACGAAGATGAATTGTATTCAAACGTGACAATAGCGTCTAATTCCAATGCGTTTTAACTTCAAACGTGACGGTGTTGATCAACATAGCGCTGATGCTTTTCGCTGACTCTCGGCTCTATATTGGATTAGGATGACATTGACCTCATTAATCATACGGCACTTTACCAGAAATAGCTTGACTCGAACCTAACAAGTGACCGATGAAATGTGGATCACATTTCGTTGCGCACAGAGCTGGGCAGTGACCACACAGCAAAGCTGGTGTCACCGATCGGACGTGCTGCTTCGCCCCCCTTTCTCTTAATCTTGCAAGGCCACCACGATGAGTTTTACATGATGCAACTGTCGGAAACTTCTTAATAACTCATTCTGTATGCGAAATCACCTATGGACAGTTTTAAGGACATTTAACGCAATATTATGTTGACCACTTAAAGCTTCCGCCTCGCCACAAGTGCGTGATCCTCAAATTACTTGCTAACTGCTCGAGGTCAAGCCTAAGTGTCCTAGGTCGTATGTAATCGTGAAGCATGTGTACCTACGTAATAAAAAACTATACACATATCCTTTAGTATTTTGATTTTGAAGCCCACCCAAAGATGTTGGTAAAATCCAAGAGATGTTTTATTTTTTTGATTTTATTTATTTATTTAATAATAATGTTAGTAATACCAAGAGCATTAATTGCATTAGCGTATGGATAATCTTAATTACAATATTTTTTATGAAAATTCATTACGGTCAATGCTACCAGTCAATTACCTACATAAACTAGTCAATCACAATTATTAATAGAAGGGCTTGTACCTATACAATCTAAATGGCCAACTCCACGCGTCACACACATCGCGCCAGTTTTTTTCCGCGATTGTGTATAAATGCATATTTGTGGACTTGTTACCACATTATGTTGTGTTGTATCATTTCATACATTATACGTTTCGAGAGAATCCTAATGTGAGGTAATATGAGAGGGGTTTGGTGTGACTGCGGGGCAACACTTGTTTTTGGGAAAGTCCATTGTAAGCATGCTCGCCTAACATTGACCTGCAGCCGGATCGAAATAGAAGCGAGTCACGAGCGTCAATGTTGAAATCAGCCGATTCTAGACCGCGCCTGGAGACCTTGAGTACGATAATAATATTGACGTTATTGAAGCTATGACCATTAGATAATTTTCAGTTTTGCAAGCCCTGCAATGTCGTTGCTGCGCGATTGTTTTATTTTAACATGGTTGTTTCCTTGTTCCAGGTTCTTGGAAGGTGAACCAACAGTAACCAAAGATGGAGAGCATAGTCAGCTGGTACCGGGACCTCTTGGACAACAGGAGCGGTATGGTCTCTTTTATCCAGATATAGATGCACTTTAACTAAATTCGTCAATACAATACAATTTCTGTGTACAATAAAGTATATTCTATGTATCTATAAATAAAACGATTGAATATTCATCGATCTACTTTGAAATGGAACTGTTCGGTAATGGAATTAACTACTTAATTACTTACCAAGTGAAATCTTAAATTAGTTTCAGTTTGAACACTAATTATTTCAATACCTGAAACTCCAATGTTCTAGAAAGCTACTTTTCGTAAACAAGGTATTTAAAAAATAATTTATACACACAAATTCGTTTTACTTAATTAAAACATGTGAATAAGTATCCTAATTAGATAAACGCGTCATTCGCGTTTTCTTAGTTATAAAACAAAGTAATATAGCAAACAATATATTCATTTAAAACTATTGTTTGTAATAAATCGTTAAAATAACAAAAACAATAATCCGTTTCTACAGGGTGACATCTAATTTCGTCGATGTCACCCTGTAGATATGGATTTCATCGAAAAGGACGATCTGATCATGACTTAGAACCGTTTGGCACTAAATTTCTGACGATTTAGTGATATTAATTAGTTTGATGCCTGGAATATACTGCTTTATTTTAAGGAGCGCTGGTAGCGGTAGAACATCGGCCTTACATTCGGGAGGTCGTGTGTTTGAATGTACCAATTACTTTGTTTTTAAGTTATGTACGTTTATGAAGTTGTAGTAGCAATACCGCTCGCTAACGGTGAGGCAAAACATCATCAGGAAACTTGTTTGGTGTGTTCACATATCTCAACACTAGAAATTGCTAATCCACGGTAGGCACGCTTGGTAATTAAGCATATACGCATGTACCCCCTAGACGTGCATAGAGCCTACAAAAAAATATTTTAAGCCTCCATATAAAGCAAACAGCGCGCAACCAACTACTTTAATTCACGGGAATTTCCGTCATAGATAATATTCATAAAATTTATATCTATGAATTTCTGTATTGACAAGAAACCTATCTTAGAAAAGCGGGTCAAGTGCGGGTCAAACTGGTGCACCGTGGGTTCCGTACTTTGTTGGTAGGTACATTATACATATTATAAATAGTTTAGGAATCGACGCTCGCAGTTTTTTCCGAACTGCAGAGACTGTTTTTTGTGATATAATAAAACTATACAAGTGTGTAGTTTTCAGATTGTTTCCTGTATAAGACGGACGGACGGACGGACGGACAAAGTGGTCCTGTAAGAGTTCCGTTTTTCCTTTTGAGACACGGAACCCAAAAAATTCATTAACCTAACCTGACCTAGGAATCATAATATCCGAAAATGTTTACATAACTATGAGTTAAGGCTCTTGCAATTAACCATGTTAATATTTTCAAAAATAATTTATTTTAGTATAAAATAACATCTCACTTAGTCTGTGCGTAAATATATTTTGCGCTAATTTAAATTAATAGTCATGGAAATCCGATGTAAATTAGTTGTTTAAAGTTGCGCGCAGGTTGCCATATGGTAGAAGTCTAATACTAAAAGCCTTAACGTTATAAAACTGAAAAAAACAAGCATTCGTGAAACAGAGGACTCTCATGATAACCCCTATAACTATGTGGGTATATCGAATTTCGTCTACCTGAGGTCAAAGCTAAATTTCCAGTTGTACATAAGGGCATCCCTTATGTACAACTGGAAATTTATAAAAAATAAATTTATGAAAATTTAGCTAAAGCTAAAAGAAGAAGAAAAGAAACAAAATGGAATAAGTAATGGCATACTACTGCCTATGGCATACTATTGTGGGGACGGGCAGCGGACATTGAGACCATCTTCGTCTTGCAAAAAAGAGCGATCAGATTCATCTATAAGCTAGGCAGTAGAGATTCGTTAAGAGATTTCTTTAAAGAAACAAACATCCTGACAGTTGCCAGCCAGTATACGTGGGACACTCCGTATACTGTTTGTCAAGTTTTGAGAAACTAAAAATCTAACTTCTATGAAAAAAATATTTTTATTAAATCTTTTCAAAGAATTCTCCACCAGCCTCTATACAAATTTTCATGCGTCTGAACCAATTTTCAAAACATTTTTTCCAGTCCTCCGCAGACACTTCTTCCACGGCCTTCTCAAACGCTGCTAGCGCGTCTTCCGGCGATGACAACTGTATCCCTTTGAGCTGATTTTTAATTTTAGGGAATAAAAAGAAGTCACACGGAGCCAAATCAGGCCTGAAAGGAGGGTGTTCCAAGACTCTGACCGGTGTGGAGTCCAGGAAGTCCCTCGTTTTAATCGCAGAGTGCGCGGGCGCGTTGTCGTGGTGAAGAAGGACCCCGCGGAGTCCGGTGTTCGGTCGCTTGTTGCTCAATTCATAAAAAACTTCTGGCAGGCATTTTGTGCTATACCATTCAGCGTTGATGCTGCTTTGCTCTCGAAGTGGAATTGAAATTAGGTACCCAGTCAAAGTGAAGAAACTAGCGATCAAAATTTTTCCTGCGCTACTCGATCGCTTCACTTTCGTAGGCGTTGTTTCATTTTGAAACAGCCAAACTGTCGACTGACGCTTAGTTTCTGGATCATATTGATAAATCCAGGATTCGTCACTTGTCACAATGTCGTAAACGCGCCTAATTTTTGTAACATATCACGGTACCAATCCACACGGGCCTGCTTCTGAGCTTCGGTGAGGTTGTGCGGCACCCAGCGGGAAACTATTCTCCTTACGCGAAGGTGCTCGTGTAAAATCTTGTGAACACTTCCTGAACCAATCTGCAGTGTATGCTGAATATCTTCGTACGTAATTCGTCTGTTTTCTTGAATTAATTTTTTTACTGCCAGCACACTTTCTTCGGTGACAGACGTCGTAGGACGACCACTCCTTTGTTCATCCCCCAAAGTAAGACGACCGCGTTTGAACTCGCTATACCAGCGGTAGATGGTTGCTTTTGAAGGTCCTTCATCCAAAAGCAATTCGAAGTCGATCAAATGACTTATCAGGTTTTAAGCCTTATTTGAAATCGTAAAAAATCATAGCACGAAAATGTTCTCGATGCAGAGCAGACATCCATTTTTTAATGAGACAAGCAAATTTGAATTGGCTCTCAAAAAAATGCGGAGGGAAATTTGAAAATAGAACAGTAGTATTTTTACTTTTAAATAATCGACGTTTTCAAAACAATTACAAGTGGCCAGTGTCTCATACATAAAATTTTTTTTTTCGAAAAACTTTCTGAGTGGCCTGGTACCTATCTATGAAAATATTATGTATGTCAGGAAAAATATTAGCAACTTTAAAACTGCAGGTAGCCAACACAATGTAAATACTAGAAATAAACATAAACTTGTTCCCACTATTTAGGCTGGCAAAGGTTAATACATCCTTCATGGGGCATTGTATACGCTTCTATAATAAAATCCCTGAATATATATCAAGCTTGCCTGAATCGCGGTTTAAAAAATATGTTAAGCACACTTTGTGCTAAAAGGGCTACTATAATATTAAGAATTATTTAGATGACAATGATGTCTGGAATTAAAGCATGAAAAAGGCATGGGTTTTGTAAAAATTGTGTAAACTGTGTTAATTAAGGAATTTGAAAAGACTAACAGCCGGTTTCCCGTACATATTTTTTGCTAAATGTTACGATAACAGACTTTTAATCTCCCGTTAAACGTACTTTGAGTTGCTAGAAGATTCAACTGACATAATGTTAACAGTCTCAAGGCAAGTGCTAATCTCCAATGGGCGTTTTTCCTCACAGATAAATTCTGTAGCAATAACTGTCAAATTCGGTCTGTTATCTGTGGTTTCCTTATAAACCATAGAGCAGTGCACGGAGTTTGACAGTGGTTCCAACTATATTAGACATAAGGAAAAATACCCATTAATCACAGATTAGAATTTTGAATTTCTAGAACATATTTTCTCATGTCAACAGATTGTTGACATGCTATTGACATCTGATATTTAATTGTAGAATATCGAGCAATTAGTAGCGTGTTCATATCGAGAAATCGCATTTATTTCCCATTTCGTGCCATAAAATGAATTGAATTGGATTATTTTCTATTTCATACGTGTTTCAAAGGGTGTTTAAAAACACGGAGTAAGTATAAAATACTACATACACACTATTATATTACCTACTTCAAAGTTTACAAAAAAATTTAATAATTTAAATCTGAGTAGGTAAGTAGGTACTTGTACACAACCTTTCAGATAGAAAATGTCAGATTTTTCGGATTTGTCCGATTTATCTAGTGATGAGGAGACGACGAGAAATCGCAATTGTACTTTTATTTTCAATTACAGACTTGTACCTACAACAAAACATACAGCGTTCCTTACACATTATATTATTTAACAATTACGCCATAAAATCCCGCACATTAGCATAGTAAAGTATAGCTTGGTAGATACTTGTTCACCAATGATAATAGTTCTGTTTTCTCTTTCTCAGTATAATTTTGTCGAGACATTTCTGCGAATATTAGATAATAATCGACACGTTATATAGACGCCGGTGATGATTGTTTGTTTTGATTCATCATCACAGAAAAAACCGCCTAACGTCAAAAATATTTGACCCAGATAGAGACAAACCTATTTGTTAGACAGAAACAAAACCACAGATTAGCAAGGAAAAAAAAAAGTGAGTGAGTGAAACTGAACGAGTTTAGCTGAGTGACCAGAAGAATAATCAAATCAGCAGTTAACAGTAGATTAGCTAATTTTCCAATGATTTGCGTTCTAGAAGCCCAACGCATGTTAACCACATGTTAACAGATTGTCAAATGTGACAGTCTGTTAGCTGATTCGTTGAGTTAGGATTGTCTCGGAAACCGGCTGTAAGTTTGGAGTTTTTTGGCCATTTTTTCTCCACAATGATCTAGATTTTGAAATGGACACCTAGTTTAACTTGTAACGTTCATAATCCGCAGTATCTGCGCCACTTTGAATAAAACCTTTTCATTTCATTTCTTAATGTAAGAACCAAAAATAAAATACTAAATTTTGTTTGCCGATTTAAACTATTGCGGCTTAGTTACTCCCACAATTATTTAATTAGAGCATAATGGTCCTCCACCAACTCGGACTTGGCCCCCGTGGTGGAGTTTGGCCTAACCTTCCTGCGATGCAGGAAGAGACCTAGAAGGGTTGACATCGTATATGGCTTAAATAGAGTCCACTGAGTCCATGGCCAGCCAAGCACTATTTGTGTTTCAAATGGACTAAATGACGCAACAGCCACCCAACGATAACATAAATCTGAAAGTGGTGGTTATATTTTTACTATGTGGAAAAAATCGAAATCACAAAAAAATATACAGTCAATTCGAAGTTTACCGTAGTTAACGTTTTTCATATTGACATTCTTATTTCGGATGTATAATGGGATATTTTTTTCACCTTGTATTTAAAAATATCGAACGGCATTTTTTTCGCGATTTTGATATTTTCCCCGTAGTAAAAGTGGTTCATATTGACGAGTAAAATCCCTCGGTTTTAGATTTTTAAACCCTGTAGGTATAATTTTCAAATTAAATACATTATTTTTTAGAAGACATGAGGATCTTTACGAAATATCAGCTGCATGACGTAAAATTTTTTTTCGCAATTTCGTTCTTTCCGTGGAAAAGTGGTAGTCCTATTGACTAGTAGAACCTCCCCATTTTCGAATGTAGATGGGGATTTTTGATACTCTTAATAATATAATTGATGATCAAAATTTTGCATCTAAACATCCTATGAAGGGAGCCCGTCGCGTTTCTTTGCAACCGCGCCCCTCACTGTAGTGAGGCGACAGTGGACAGTGTGTTCAGAGACCTGATTTTCGGATGTGCCCAATTTTTACTGCTTAAACTGAAAGACATTTCATAAAGTTTGTGTAGGGAAAGTTTATTTTGGTGTAGATACCTAAATATGGCGTGATCTTCAAGAAAAAAAATACTTGTCATTCCACGTTTCGGGATTCAAGCGTAGTATAACTTTTCAACGATTTAATTGGAACTAATTACAACTAACCAGTTTATATTAAAACATATTATTTGAACAATAATTTGCAATGCTATATTTGTAAACATAACTTGTCGAGTAGTCCTGATATTGTAGACCGACCCTACAAAAAACATTCGTAGGTCCGGACGGTATACGGAAAGAAAAAATTGTGACGATAGTATTAGGAATAGGCAGTATTTTGAATGCAGATTAAATTATTATTTTAAATATTTTGAAGGCAGTATTTTGAATGCAGATTAGATAGGAGCACAAAAAATATTTTCAACTATTATGCAAATGTTATGACTAATGGAAAAAAGTCCATTTTCAAGTACTTAAATCATCCTAAATAAACTTAATTAGTTTGGCACTGGGGTGTTCTCGTCTGCCATTTAAAATAATAAAGTCTTTCGGTTTATGCAATAAAAGTGGACACGTCCGATAATCGGGCGTCAGAACACTATGCAACGTGCGAGGCAGCCCGGCGTGGTCGCGAGGCCGGCTCTAGGCGGCTGGCAGCGCTGCGATGCCGGCACTTGCTCAACGCCGCTCTTACATAACCTCGCAAAACATTCTACTCCATGCGACTTCGTTCTGCCGCAACACAGTAACTCGTCCCTCTCGCTGGCGCGCCTCTATCGGGGTTATGTCAACCTAGACTCCACGCTCTGATGCGAACCTTTGAGACATTTACCTTATTATATGCAAACCACCTTGCAATTTATGATGTCAGCCCCTCAATCCGTAATGCACGCTTGCAAATGTGTGTTAAGCTATTTACGTGCGTTTACGACTTCCACGCGGTGTTTGCTACTTCGCTGGTAAATATTTGTGGACAATTGCCACTCCCAGTATCTGTTCAATTAACACCACATGTCTCACTAAATTTGCAACTCTTCCTGGTAAATCGCAGCTTACGTTCTAACAAACACTGAGAATACTAATTTTAGATAAAGTGTCATGTTGGTAGAGCAATTATGTATTGCGAAGGAGTTACATGAAACGTCCGCTGTCACTGCGGTGTGAAACGTATGCCGATATTTTAATTATACACTTAAATGTCACTGGAAACAAATTTCCACAGGATGTAACAGAATCTCCATATTTTATACGACTATAACCAAAAATGGAAAATTTCTAAATCGTGATAAAAATATCACTGCGGCACCATGGACGAAGGCTAAAACGAGAAACTACGTCGTTCGATTACGGAGGACAAGGTCCATTTTATGTTCCAAAGCCATATAGCTAGTTTATATTAATTCTATCTTTTCCTCATTCAATTTAATTAATTTAGTTATACTTTATTGAACACGAAACATTGAACAGAACATTACATAAGAAATAACATGTATAAAAAAGTTAAGCTTAACTAGAGATACTCCCAGCAAACCTTGGAGAGTCAAAGACGAAGTAAAAATGTGTACAAAATAAACTTGTACATAATTAAACTGACCACTTTGGTCGACGGACGAGCCAGTGGAATATCAATATTTCCAACTGCAAACTCTACTTCTTCCATATGTGCAAATGAAGATTTATTCTGCCAGATCCCCGGGTGAAGGACTGGGCGATGATGTCGTCGCCGTGGCCGACGGTGGCGGCGTGTCTTTGTTACGCGGTGACCGCAAAAACCATCGGGCCGCGCCTGATGGCCAACCGGAAACCATTCGAGCTGAGAGACGTCCTGATCGTCTACAACTTGGCACAGACTATCTTCAGCGCATGGATATTCTACGAGGTGAGTGATGTTCATTTTGCCAATCAATAGATAGAGAACACTTCATTGTACATAAAAAGGGGAAATTACACGGATATTTCCTTACCTAAGGAAATATCCGTTTTGAGGTTTAATAGTCTCTATGAGATCGAGAAAGGTTAGAGAACGTGCTAGTGAAGTCAAAAATGGAGCTGTGTTAAACTGTTATCAGGCTTTACAGTGAGCCCTGTTATGTTGAAGGTAAGTGACAACAGATAGGTTTGACTAATTTGGCCTAGCATTAAGTTTGTGTCGAACTCTATACAGCGATATAAACAAAACTAGGGGGCGAGCCCCCTGCGCGCTTACGCGCGCCAACCCCCAGCCGCTCCGAGCTGCGCTCTCCGCGGCGCTCGGCCTAGGGCCTCGCTAGAGACTTATTGTAGTGAATTGTTGCATGGGAACATGTATGGTCTCGGCCTTCGGCCTCGCCGCGGCGGGGTTCTTCGTGCCCGCTCCGCGGAGCTCGGCCTCCGGCCTCGCAAGTTTGTCCCATTTCTTTGTTGAAAACTCAATTTTAGTACTGAAATCTCCATACAAAAATTTGTCAATTTCAATCATCAATATCTCGGCCGCCATCTTGAAATTCCAAGATGTCGGATTTTTCTCATATACCCGAGTCCTTTGGCAACGCGATGCCGCTCACGGCATATCTCCAGCATATGCCTAGTTGGCTGCCGACTTTTTTGCGCAAAGGTCGATTTTTCGGTCGGCTATATCTGCACCGCCATTTTGAATTTCGGACAACCAAAATTTTTTGGCTGTAATTCATACATTTCCTACAACTTTTTCATAGGTACATCATTTTCGTCCAAATCTTACCGTTTCCGAGAAAACGTATGGATGAGTAGATCAGTGAGTATATATATATTTTATATATATATATATATATACCAACATCTGCCGGAGTGCTCTGAGGTGGCCCAGGACAGAACACTCTAGACTATTTTGGCTGAGGCCTTTGTCCAGCAATGGGACACAAACTTATGGGCTACGTTAAAGAAAAAGTCTTTTTCTATATACCATTAAAATTAAATAAATGTTTGTAGTAGCTATTAGTACACCGATTATTGATTTTAATAGGGGTCATGGAAACGTGACGTCATTGTATGTACCTATAATCTACTAATGATATAATATTTACCTATTGATTTCGTAACTTGCTTGAAGGCTAACTCAGTACGATCTTAGTAATGCGTAATGTATTCTAAACAGGTGAAGCAAAAACAGGCGTAATTTCGACATTAATAATAAATTAATAATACACAATCACTTGTCAGTCTTTAGTGTAATCAACTGATTTATGCCATTAGCAAAGAAAAAAAAAGTAATAAGTTAACCAACCATTTTACGTGGATGTGACAAAAACACACATCCACGCAGAAGATGAAAGATCTTGAAGGAAGAAAGATTGACGACACATATATATAGCGAATGTGGGTGGAAGGGCCGGTAAGAGACATCCCAGGCGGGCATATTTCAACCGAATAGGGGAATAGCAAAGGGGAAGATAAAGAGTACCCGGAACCGGCGTTCATGCATGCAACGACTATGAACGTTGATGAAGCGAAGTGGCAAGTGGCAGTCACTGGTCTCTGGCTACCCCTATGGGATAAAGGCGAGAGGTTATGTAATGAAATGTAGTTTATTTTCGTTGCAAAGTCAACCGTGACGTTTTACTGAGTGGAGTAAACTAGAGTGCGTGGTAGTAAAAGTTAATATACTGTCGATTTTGTTTCGATTGGCGAATTCACCAAAATATGGTCAAGGTTAGAGAGGTGCACTGACATTAGAGATTTGCGGTGTTATTTATAAACACGATTGCATAAAACAGTCGAAAAACGCTGACTAAAACCGGTGTCCGGCTATTTCAAGAAAAAACGTAACCACTGGTTAAATAAGCTGCCTCTAAGGAGTGGTGGAATTTTAGGGTTCCGTACCCAAAGAGTAAAAACGGGACCCTATTACTAAGACTACTGTCTGTCTGACGGACCAGGTTGTGGTACCTTATAAGCAGTGATATACGTTGAATTTTTACAGATTTACGTCTGTTGCCGTTATAACAATAAATACTAAAAACAAAATAAAATCAATATTAAAATGCAACAAACATTATGTTTTTGGCCTTTTTGCTAATGCGTTAATAACGGGAACAAGGTAGATGCTTGAAATATGCACTTTAAAAGTGAATAATTAAATTAAAATAAAATAAATATTGAAGGCATGCTCGAGCACGAAAATCCTGTTTTATGTCTATAGGTACATAGTACGAGTAATAACGGCAACAGCTCTATATACTTGATATGTTCACGGAAAATGTAGACGTATATTTACTTAAAAAAATAATGTTTGTATGTTTCCCGATCTTTGTCGATCGTCTAGTGTTGTATAGGTACGGAACCCTTCGTGCAGAGTCCGACTCACACGTTTCCGGTTTTTTTCTAATCGGTGCTTTCGTCCACAGTATCTGGCGAGTGGATGGTGGGGCCAATACAACTTCACATGTCAACTCGTCGACTACTCTAGGAGTCCAATGGCTATGAGGGTGAGTAAAACGAATTAGAGCGTACGAAAAAAGCTGTTGAGGATGTTCACAATGTGCCCCTATTACAAATACCAACGCTTTGTCATCGATGAAAACACAATACCTATTGTTCATAATTGTAACTTAGCCACTAGTTTAATATTAAAAAGCGCTGTAATATACTTAGGGGTTCTTACAAAGTTTAAGTAGATAATATGGCGTAAACTGAAGAATAATACGTAGGAACTTTCTTAAGAGTCTGTTGTTGGATGAAGTCCAATGTCCCTGATTATCAGCCCGTTTTGAACGTATTTTAATGTTTGACATTTGATCTAAAATAAAAATACTAAACAGGTCAAATCAAAATCCCGTTATCTTCCCTGGCGAGAATCCTATACCAGTTACTCTTCAATAATCGTGAAAACATTATCAGAATTTAGATGTCCTTGGCATTCAACTTTAGTACAGAACAGTCGTTTTAGCTAAAAATATGTTTAGGTCTCAGGTTATTAGCTCTAGGTGCTTGGTTGTGTGTTCTAAAAATAGCCAATGTTGTTATTAAGATTTTTAATCGGCCACTTTTTGCTGTATGTGTTCTACGGCGTGACGACCTCTCAAAGTGTTTTCCCGGATTACAAATCTTGGTAATCTAAGTAGGGAAAAATAATAATTAATGGCCAAAAATAAAATCTGCATGCACATTATTTTGAGCAAAGCGGCTTGGGCCAAGTCACTGGATATGTAAGTAGATAACATACTTTACAAAGGATAAATGAATGAATAAGTAGCTAATTAATAGGGTTGTCAATCACACAAAGGGTAACTTTGCAAATATCATGGTAAGACGTTTATATTCTAATTGACTGAATAGAGCTTACCCACGGATAAAAAGATGATGTCAGATTGTGTTAGCGCAAGCGGGCTTGAGAATTGTTTCTCATTTCTCATGGCATGCTTTCTCGCTCACACGAACTAACATTTTTAATGATTGCAAAATAAACACTCTTAATTAATGTGGCCTGAGGATAGTTAGGTAATAGAGTAACTTACATTTTAAATACAATTTCGTTTTCCCATGCTTCAATTATGAATATTATGATAAAGGAAGTTCCTTTCAAAACCTTTTTTTTTGTATCAAATTTTCTCAGTTAAAAACCATGTTTAGGATAGCAAAAATACCCCTCTGGCCACGTGGTCCGACTGCCTTAGTCCTACCAATCGGACAATATGAACTTTTCTTTCCAGTTGGTCTGATTAACTAATCGGACTATTCAAACTATAATTTTCTTAGACCACAATGGTCCCACCGATCGGGCGACGTGAACTTTTGATTTCCAGTTATTTCGATATTTAAAACATAAAAAGCGAGCCTTTCCATGCTAAACATAATTACATTACATAATAGTAATGTAATTATTTTTAAATTTCGTTTTAAGTATGTTGTGTAGTTGTGAACCTTATTAATTTCAATAATTCCTTATTCATTCCCTTGTCAATTTTAAAATGTTGTAATCTTATTATCTAGCACAGCCTATTTATTACCTTTAACAAAGTATTAGTATTTTTGTTACAATCACAAAAATGTTTTGATTGTGCGAGCGAGACAGAGTGCCAAACGAAACAGTAGCCTTAAAAAAATGTCTGGTGACTGACAAGTCAGACTGCATAGGCTGTTAATGTGTGATTAGCTAGTCTCACTAAACTCTTCACTTACTCAGATGGCGAACACATGCTGGTGGTATTACTTCAGCAAGTTCACGGAGTTCTTCGACACTCTGTTTTTCGTGCTACGCAAGAAGAACGAGCATGTGTCCACACTCCACGTGATCCACCACGGCATAATGCCCTTCTCAGTCTGGATGGGGCTCAAGTTTGCGCCTGGTGAGTGAAACCTTTGTCTCAAACACGGTTTGTCTGTCCGTTGTCCACTGGTGGTCCATACGAGTCCTGAAATAACAAGCCTGCTTACAGATATTCCACTCTAGGACACAAATCTTGACGAGAGAGAAAGAAAGAGAGAGGGGAAGGGCTTAACCATCACGGGAACCACCGTGGCTTGGCGATTTCAAATGCATGTGAACACACAAGGCATGTAATCATCATTTGATATCAAAGTTGATGATTGTTAATGATTTACTTATGGCCGAGTATGTACGAGATACACAAATTACTATTTTGGAAAGTAATTTGTGTATCTACTACATACTCTGTCTGCTTAACTGCTTAACGTGCCTTGCGAAGCACGGAACCGCTCGGAAAAATGCCACTAGCGTTAGTCATAGACGGTCATCCAACCCTGCCCTGAACGCGCCTTGTGTTGCTTTTGCTTCGTGATCGTTTAAGATCAGGCAGCTGAGGCTACAAGCGATTTTTAAAATTACTTGATTAGATGAAATAGTTTCGAGTTTCTGCGTTACGTGAATAACACGTTGTGGACAAATTATGAGTAAAGTGACTATGGTATAAGTTTAGGTAAAATTCCATTCGCAATTACAACCGTCGGAATAATACATGCAAATATTTGTTCTGATTATTTTGACTTACTATATAAGATGAGACTGATTTGCACTCAGGCAATTTATTATCTAAACTTATTATTTACAACTGGTTGCCAAAGCGACCGAAGGGCATAAACTATTAAACTTAGGGTTAGTACGGGCACTCCATAGCCTACTAGGTTAGGTTATTTTCGCTGTACTAAATGGACAGTGGCCCTCAGTTTGATTTGTCGTCTGGGACATAATTTAGATGCAGTTTTTCAAAGGATTTGGAATAAACATGTGGCAAGTAATTAGCAAGTCTAGCTGCTATTTGTCGCACGTGGCTGAGACAACCTAGGGACTTTGATAGAACTATAATTCGTGGTTTACTATGACAATTCGATATCAACTAGCAAGCTTTACTACACAATGTACCTCGAGTTGTCATGATAAACTACGAATCGTAATTTTAAGGCGCTTGGCACTTAAGGGTGCTAACTAGCACCACTAAAAATATTTTTTAAGTTTTAAAAACCTATTTCGAGGCTAAAAATTCCACCCATGCCGGGACTCGAACCCGCAACCTCTGGCTAACCGTGCCAGCGCTCTCCCAACTGAGCTAATGGGCTACCTACCGGCATCAGTGAAATTCCGAACCTCTTTACAATAGTCTCTGTATTACGTACATGCCGCAACATCTGGCTGAAGTAATTTGCATCACTTGCAGCCCCGAGTACCTTACTTTTCAGTTAGGTTTTACATCCGAATAATATCGCTGTACCCACATGATTATATCCTTTTTAATGCACTAACCCGTGCTAAAGACAATTTTAAAAACCTATTTAGAGGCTAAAAATTCCACTCATGCCGGGACTGGAACCCGCGAATTCTGGATAACCGTGCCAGCGCTCTCCCAACTGAGCTAATGGGCGACTTACCGGCATCAGTGAAATTCCGAACCTCTTTACAATACTCTGTATTACGTACAGGCAGCAACATTCGGCTGTAGTAATTTTGCATCACTTGCAGCCCCGAGTATTTTACTTTGCAATTAGTTAGGTTTTACATCGGAATGATATCGCTGTACCCACATGATTATATTCTTTTTAGTGCACTAACCCGTACTAAGGACAATTTTAAAATCCTTTTTAAGTTTTTTGATGTTTACTTTTTGAAAAAAACTATTTTTGTCATTAAAAATTAAAGCGCGAGTTAGCACACCAAAACGCCTTATGAAGCTCGGCCCAGTTCTAATCAGTGTTCCACTTGTACTTACCGGGTCTGGTCTAAATCGGACGCCGTTTGTTCTAAACCGCGTTGAGCTTGGTATTCCCGGATGCCTATTACCGAGTAAACCGAGGATAAGTTACGCGCATCAAAACCTGACCGATTCCGATTACATTTTAATGTAAAGCTATAGCATATGTCAGGATTTCGACAAGGTTTGTTGAGCGAAATTAGGCCTCTTGTCAATTTCTGCCCGATTAGGTACATCTCCGCTGGGCCCTGTTTTGTAGAACTACAATAATCATGGTATATTATAACAATTTTAATGTACAGTAAATTGAAACACCCATTAACATACAGATTAACAGTTACATAGAAACTCTGCTACGAAATTTATTACGTCGAATGTTGTTAATAAACTATGAATTGTAGTTTTTGAAATGCGGCCCTGTTCTTAACCAAGCCATGCAGAAATAGAGTAAGTGTAGTTATAGAGCGAACATTGTAATCACTGAATCGTGATCTCACGAGAGTACGCATTATTATAATCGTAGATTATTTTCTGTAAAAAGTCAATATCATCGTACAACTGGCACGGATAGCCAGAGGTCGCGGGTTCGAATCCCGGCATGGGTGGAATCTTTAACCTCTAAATAGGTTTTTAAAATCATCGTACATGTAAGTAATTTGCATTCGTTGACTTTTGAGTCTCTCGCTAATTTGTTTTTGGCGCGTTGCACGGATGATTTCTATACAGATACGAAGTAATTGGTATGTTAAATTGTGTAGGTAGATAAAAAAAGTCCTTTTTTGACATTTTCCTTAAAAGTAATAAAATATCAAATGGATCTAATTTGACTTGGACTTTGTCTTCGCACACGCAAGCACGCAGGTCGAAGTACCATAGTAAAAAAAATATATTTAAAAAAATAAAAGAACCCGACTGCAGTGATAAATCAACTGAAAGGGAAAAAATAAGATAATTTTATTTTCAAATGCTAATTTCGAATCAGAAGAGTTCATGCTGCTTTACTTGAGGGACCAAATAATATAACTTTATAAGCGTTATTTGCTCAAACTGTTGCATTTATTATTTTATATAAAATGATGCAGTCGGGACCCATTAGAGGACTTTAAACAAACAGTAATGGGTCCCGACTGCAACATTTTATATAAAATAATAAATGCAACAGTTTGAGCAAATAACGCTTATAAAGTTATATTATTTGGTCCCTCAAGTAAAGCAGCATGAACTCTTCTGATTCGAAATTAGCATTTGAAAATAAAATTATCTTATTTTTTCCCTTTCAGTTGATTTATCACTGCAGTCGGGTTCTTTTATTTTTTTAAATATATTTTTTTTATTTTTGACCTTTTAGTGACTCAGTAAAACGATAAAATTTAAAGGTCCATCTGTTCTGATTACATGCTTTAAATCGTTATATTATTTTATTTCCCAAATGAATTTTAGTTTATTGCTTTATTTTCTTTTGTTCGACAATGGACATCTCTCGGCAAATCATAAATATTTTTACTGATATACTTGTTTGATTTGGTCATAAGTACCACCTGCCTGCACTAAAAAATTATGTCGTACGATATTTTTTAGTTAGGATAATGAATATGGTCTAATGGTGTTAAACTATCTAGAATATTTGCAAAGGAAACGACAGATTTTTTTCTTTATTATCCTTACATAAATTCTCTGTTTTTTATGTAGCCTAAAAACGCTCCACTGCACCTAGTTATTTAATGTTAACGATTGTTGGTGGGGACTGGAATAGTCACGAATTATGTCCTCGACCTGAATGGCGCTCAGCTTTCGACATCTCCAGAGTAGAATTCTTCGTGCTTGCATTGCTGGGCCCAGTCTTCGGTCTCGCTAATTACTTAGAATAAGGACTTGTAAATGGGAACATAAATGGTCTGAGCCTTCAGCCGCGGCCTGTACAAAGGCGCGACAGGTTTACTCCTAACAGCAACTTTAAGTAACTGTCGCGGCCTTCGGCCGCTCTAATAGTCTCTCCATTTGGCATCAGCGTAAATAGAGCTCAGCATTTGGAATCGCCGTGGGAGTATTCCTCTAGCCCGCTTCACAGCCTTCGGCTGGGCAGCTCGGCCTTCAACCTCGTCGCGGCAAGTTTCCTCGCACCCGCATGATGGGACTCACACAAAATCTTGGTTTTCTGAATGCCAAAATATTACCGGTATTAAAATGCTAAAGCATTGAAAAATTTTACTGAATATTTAGGTGTAGATAAGCAATCTTTGGTCTCACAAGTGAAAAGGAAACCTAATACAAAATCATAATCTTATTTTCGGAGGAAACCAGATAAAATTCGTTAAGATGAATAGAGCTAGAATTTTTTTAAATTTCATGCGTCCTAACGATACGAGGTCACGGAGGATATGTCTTCGGTTACCAGTGAGAGCGTTCAAATATTTTTTTATCATTTATTGTTTCTTCTTTGAACCCAGCTTGTCTGACTATATCCACACAGGGGAAAAGGAGTAACATGCTACACTTTATATATTTTGTTCAGTTACTTTTGGTCTAAGTGTCAGTAGGAAATTAATATCAGTGTTAAAAAATAATTATTTTTACCCCCTATGAGGTTGATATTTCTTAAATTAATGAGATAAACGAATGGCGTAGAAAGAAATAAACACTTTATAGGCATTATTTCTTTCAGCACATAATACCGTTTCTATGGACAGTTTGTTTACATGTAGAGCAAAGCTGATATTATGTAAATTTATACATTTACTAGAATAAATATATGCCAGCGCCATCTAGTGGCTAAAAGTGGTACTGTAGGACAGGGTTTCAGTAGACAAGAAGAGAAACGTTGTTTTAGCACGACAGCACGTACTTAGGGATCTATTTATTGAAGCAATATGAAACTAAGGATTACAGTAGTTACTGTAGTACAGTTTGTTTGTAGTACTTGTAGTACAGTTGTACTACTCGCACCACAGCGCAAAGCGAGGTATATTACCTACGTCACTAGTCGTGCCAATTATTAGTGGACAGTCAGTATTGGCCGAAGTGATTCGCAAGCGCTCAAATACTATCTTTTTTTTTTAACCCTATAAAGGGCACCCTCCGGAGGACACGGGGGAGGGTGGTGGTGAATGCTCATGCATAACAGCACGGACCCGGCCGTGCTGCCAATGTGGGACTCACAAGAAGTGCGCCTACACCACCTTGGGACTGGTTTTGGTCCTAAAGACCCCTAAACCCACATCGGGAGCGACCCCCCTCGAGGCCGAGGAGGGCGCACAGCGGAGCTCCCTAGCGGAGCGTCCGCTTAGAAGAGTTTATATTATAAAACTGCTATGAAAGGGCAGTGCCCCCCCCTAAGGGGGGCACTGGCAGAGGAGGGGGCCGCGTCTGACTGGGACCGAGCCTCTAAGAGGTGGTTCAGTTCAGACGACAATTTATCGGGCGGGTCAACGAGTACGTTCCTGGGCCTGCGCACCAGGTAACGTGGGTCCGTCGTGGGCGGAGAGTAAGCCGCTGCTTCGCGGATCAGGGGGAAAAATATTATCCTATTTTGTTTAATATTATGTAGGGCCTTCGGACAAAACCATACCGCAATTTAGAACACAAACAGCGCCATCTGTGGTTGGGTAGAGGAACTAATGCTACAGTACTTTAATTACTTAGAAGTGAATATTATTTGTGTTGCGTTTGTTCTCTATTAATGCTGATTTTATGTAATCAACGACACCCGCAAAATTCTCTTTTAAATACTTTGCACGTGTTAGGCGTAGTTAAACAAAGTTATATTTTTTAATTAAATGAATGATCTAGAAGGATCAAACCACTTTATAGGAATTATTTCTTTCCGCATTTGTACCGATTCTATAAATGGTTTGTTTAAATGTAGACCAAAGCCGAAATTATGTAACACATGTATTAGAATAAATAAAATATAGCAGCGCCATCAAGTGGCTAAAAGTGGTACTTTAATTGCTTAGAAGTAAATGTTATTTTTTGTTCCGTTGGTTCTCTATTAATGCTGATTTTATGTAACCTACGTCATCCGCAAAATTCTGTTTTAAATATTTCACACCTGTTAGGGGTAGTTCAATAAAATTAGTATTCGAATTCAATAAACTAAATTTAAAATTTAAAATCTAAATCTAAATCTAATTCGATACCCTCAAGCCTTACCCACGAGGGAAAAGTTTATAACACTGGTGAATCTATTTCAAATGCTTTCTCTGATTATTTTTTGTCCAACTTTCTTAACTCTAAGAGCAACAGTTTTAGTCATTCCAATGACGGTACGGTTGCCGCAACTAATATTTCTTCTATTCAGGTAGACGTTAATGTGTTAGCTACATCGCTATCTAAATTGGATCTATCAAAATCTGCAGGCCCTGATAACTTACCGGCTCAATTTCTTGTTAATTGCGCTAAGACAATTGCTGTGCCTATATCAATATTGTTTCGTAGATCACTTGATGAGGTTGAGAATGTGGAAGCGTGCATTTATTACACCTGTTCATAAGAAAGGCCCTAAAACCAGCATTTCTAACTATCGACCCATTTCTAAATTATGCTTAATATCTAAAGTTTTCGAAAGAACAATTTATAACCAAATTTATCCTGCTCTGAAACAGTCATTCAGTCTTTCTCAACATGGTTTCTTAAAGGGGCGCTCGACAACTTCAAACCTGGTGCTTTTAAACTCTGCTCTAACGGAAGCCATGGACGTGGGCGAGCAGGTCGATGTCATCTACACGGATTATAGTAAGGCATTTGATAGAATCCGTCACGATCTTCTGTTAGCTAAGCTTCAGCGAATCGGCATTAGTGGCGACCTACTAAGATGGTTTGCATCCTACATAGATAACCGGTCTCAAGCTGTTGTTATCAATAATTACATGTCTGGTTGGGTACCTATTCTTAGCGGAGTTCCACAGCGATCTTTGCTCGGACCCCTAATGTTTGCAATTTTTGTATGCGACATCGATAAATGTTTTCTCATGTCCAAACTTCTATGTTTCGCAGATGATATGAAGATTTTTGCAACTATTTCTTCGATTACTGATGCTCAGTGCCTACAAAAAGATCTTCTGCGCCTTGAAAATTACTGTTACGACAACCAATTAGATCTGAATCCAACAAAGTGCAACATAGCTACTTATAGTCGTAAACGCAAACTAATTTTTTTCGACTATAGGCTAAAAGGGACAATTCTGCCCCGGGTCAGCATCATTCGCGATCTTGGAGTCCATCACGATTCTAAATTACTATTTGATGCGCACATTGAAAAAATCATTAGTAAAGCGTCTAGAGCACTAGGATTTGTTATGAGAAACGCTAAAGACTTTAAAAAAATTAAGACATTAAAAATACTTTACTGCACATATGTGCGCAGTATTTTAGAGTACGCGTCGCAAATTTGGAACCCGGTATATAATGTGTATATCTCGCGCATCGAAAATATACAGATGAAATTCATTAAATATCTCTGCTATAGACTTAAGGAACAATATTCTTCTTCTAAGTACCTAGATTTGTGTAAAAAGCATCACCTTCTCCCCTTGCAATTACGTCGTATGAACGCCGATATTCTTTTTTTATTGAAAATTGCTAATGGAGACATCGATTGTCCCGATCTTTTGACCCAATTACATATTCATGTACCATCTAAAGTCTTGCGACGGAAAACAGCATTACACATCCCACATGCATCTACTAACTACAGGAAGAACACCTATCTCCTTCGTGCAGGCAGATTTTTCAATTTAATGTCTGTTATGTGTGAAATGGATTTGTTTAATACTAAACATTCTGAGGCGAGGCGCGTGCTTAATCAGTTGTTTTTTGACACGTAGTTTTTTTTTTTTTGAACTGGGTGGAGCTTGGTTAAATCAATCTATTTTATAAATTGATTAATTACTGCTTTCACATTTGTATTTCTATTTTTGGTGTAATTTCCTCATTACGTTAATGGTATCACATGTGAACGGTCTGCGTTCAAGCTAATCTAAAACTAATTGTGAAGACTTTTAATTGGCTGAGTGTGTCCTATTTATCTATGTAATGTAAACCTGTAATAGCTGTTAGTCTTCCTAGAGAATAAAATAAATAAAAATAAAATAAAATAACAACGCCATCTAGTAGCTCCTAGCTGTACTTTAACGAAGCTTCTTAACGAATTTTATTTTTCGTCACGGTTCTGATCGCATAATTATGATTTTATATAGCCTATGACACCCGCGCAAGGATGCCGAATCGAATGACACCTTGTTTAACAAAATCTGACCATTGGTTAAGGAGTTATGAGGGAACATAGAATCGGACATACTTACATACATACATACATACATACATACATACATACATACATACATACATACATACATACATACATACATACATACATACATACATACATACATACATACATACATACATACATACATACATACATACATACATACATACATACATACATACATACATACATACATACATACATACATACATACATACATACATACATACGAACTAAACACATTACCCTCCTTTTGGGCTTCGCTGCAGTCGGGTAATTATGTTGATAATAAACATTAACCAAAACGTTTTCACTAATGTTAGTAATTCTTAGCTGGTAAGTCGACATTTAAAATCGGAATGTTAGAGTATAGTTCTCTATTAAATTGCGATATTCCGCTTCTATGATGCACTACGATCTAGTTACGTGATTGATTCTTGTTGATATGTACCAAGGCGTTGTTATATTAATGGTTCCTGGGAAAAACGCCATGTAATGAACTTAAGGCAATGGGGCTTACGTACGGATAGGGCTTCTTATTAAGCCATCACCTTGCATGTGGGTTCGTTATCAACCCTTATGTCATGTCCCCACTGCTGGGGCACGGGTCTCTTCCTGCATCGCAGGAAGGTTAGGCCATACTCCACCACGTATGCATGTGGGTAAATAATTTTAAGTGTACTTTGGTTTGTTGAAACTGATTTAAAAACCTATTTAGAGGCTAAAAATTTCACCCATGCCGGGATTCGAACCCGCAACCTCTGGCTATCCGTACCAGGTACGGATAGCCAGAGGTTGCGGGTTCGAATCCCGGCATGGGTGAAATTTTTAGCCTCTAAATAGGTTTTTAAATTTGTTCCTTAGCACGGGTTAGTGCATTAAAAATAAAAATAGTTGTTGAAACTGCTTTTGCTGAGTTAGGACTCGTCTATTTCTTGAACTATAAAACGTATGGTAATGTCAATTTCTTGAACTCTTAAACGTGCCTAGTAATTTATACTTACTGTTTTATTCAACATTCCACCAATAGCATCTTCATGTAAAATGTTGCCAAGACGAGACCACATACCAAGCTTCGAACTCTGCACTCATTAACTCTACAGCCCCTATTTTCACAAACTCTACACCTCACATATTTGTGGGTCGTGCATTTCGTTTCTACAATAACTATTGCAACAGAAAATTAATGAAGAGTTAATTCATTACTTGATTCTGGATCCTCTTACTTGATTCATATAATCACTGGAAACTTTCAGCTGTTTTGTGTTCGTTGGCACTGATTACCGAGAATCTCGTTCGGAATGATTAGTTAATTATTAATAAGTAATTCAGAACCTAGGTAGAACTCATCTTTACCCATATCTTTATGTTCATAGTATATTTTTATGTTCGCATTTTTTATTAACATCTTTAAGTTCATAGTATATCTTTACGTTCGCATTTTATTATTATATAAAATATAATGTATGTACTTAATTTTTTTATTAACCAATTTGATCAGTCGGTTTATAGAAGTCACAACCTTTTTTTTTTCTAGCCTCACGCTTGTCATTAGTGAATCAATGGAATAATGTCGTTATCATCGTTCGTTCGTTATCAACCCTTGTATGTCCCCACCGCTGGGGCACGGGTCTCTTCCTGCATCGCAGGAAGGTTAGGCCATACTCCACCACGGGGGCCAAGTCCGGGTTGGTGGAGGATTGTAAGACAGTGGCGGGCCTTACTGTCAGAAGATGTCAAGCCGCCCATAAGGCCTCTGACATGGCTTAACGACTGCCATTATATGACAGCCGGCACCAACGGCTTAACGTGCCTTGCGAAGCACGGAAGCGCTCGGAAAAATGCCACTAGCGGTAGTAACGGGACGCTCACCCATCCCGTACCACCGCGCCTGTTGTTGCTTAACCAAGTGATTGATTCCAATCGCTCGGTTCGCGTAGGCCACGAGCGCTTCAATAATGAAATATTTATAAATACCTTACAATTTTGAAAGATATTTTTTACCCTTATTAATGCCTACTTACCAAAATTAAGCCGAATTACCATAAAATTATGAAGAATGATTTGATACATGTGTCTGTGTGTGTGTGTGTCAAAAATTGCAAATAAATCATCATCTATCTATTTACATACATTATTTAAACCGATACCATTAAAGAAAATATTTTTGACGGCTAGCTTCTATGAAATGGATGGCTGTGGGATGATATATACCCCTGGTTTCTCATACGTTAACGATTTATTAAACTCTTAAAAGGTGTCAGTTGATTTTTGATGCACTTGTCCAACTGAGCACGTTAAGTTTACTTCTAATGTTATGATTACCTTTGTCTTGTTCCAGGTGGTCACTCGACCTTCTTCGCTTTGCTCAACACGTTCGTGCATATCGTGATGTATTTCTACTACATGGTAGCAGCTATGGGACCCAAGTATCAGAAGTATATCTGGTGGAAGAAGTACCTCACCGCCTTCCAGATGGTAAGAGAACCTCTTATTCACCATGGTATCAGCGGAAACGATCCCTCTGATTGGTAACCGGTATCTTATTTCATCAAGGACCGCCATCTTAATTCATCAGGCTGACTGGGATTTCATAAATTCGAATTTAAAAATTAAGTTTTAACTGTATATTAGAAAAATTGTATTATAAACAACTTAAAAAAGAGTCTAATAGCGAATTCTCTTGATTTTCGTAATTGGCCCTGACTAAAATAAGAATTATTGTAACTAATATTTTGGGCTACAGATGCTTTGAAATGAAATGAAATGAAAAGGTTTTATACAAAGTAGCACAGAAACTGCGGCTTAATGAACGTTACAATTCAAACTAGGTGTCCATTTCAAAATCTAGATCATTTAGGAGAAAAAATGGACAAAAAAACTTAGCCAAACTTAGTCTTTTCAAAAGTCCTTAATTAACATAGTTTACATAATTATTATAGAACATAGAACTCATACATTGTACTGGCTTTAATTCCAGACCTCAGTGTCATCTAAATAACCCTTTATGTTATAGTAGCCCTTTTGGCACAAAGTGTGCTTAACATATTTTTTGAACCGCGATTCAGGCAAGCTTAATATATCTTCAAGGATTTTATTATAGAAGCGTATACAATGCCTGATGTATTATATTAACCTTTGCCTGCCTAAATAGTGGGATCAAAAGTTTATGTTTATTTCTAGTATTTACATTGTGTTGGCTACCTAAAGTTTTAAAGTTACTGATATTTTTCCTAACGTACATAATGTTTTCATATATATACTGACTGGAAACTGTCAGGATGTTAGTTTCTATTTATACCCAGCCTATAAATGAATCTGATCGCTCTCTTCTGCAAGACGAAGATGGTCTCTATGTCTGCTGCCCGTCCCCACAGTAGTATGCGATAGGACATAAGACTATGAAAGTAACTTAAATAAACAAGCCTAGCAGTTGCGACGTCAGTTAGTTCCCTAATTATTTTGACTGCATATTATGCTGCTGAACTAAGCCTATTTGCTAATTTTTCTATATGAGGACCCCATTGAAGCTTTGCATCAATTGTGATACCTAGAAATACAGTTTCATTCACAAGGTCTAATTTGTCATTCCCCAATAAAACATTGCTGTCTACCGTTTTGACATTTGGAAGAGTGAACTTTATAAATTTCGTCTTTTTTGAATTTAACAATAAGTTATTAGAATTATTATATAGAAGTAAACCAATTTAGTACCCGAGAGAGAGCATTATTTGTATTGTCAATGTCATTTTCATGTCTCTTAATTTTAAAAATAAGCGACGTGTCATCTGCAAATAATACTATCTCTGACATATTTTGAACCATGAACGGCAAATCATTTACATATACGAGGAAGAGGAACGGCCCTAAAATCGATCCCTGTGGCACTCCTATCCTGACCTCTGACCCTGAAGATTTAGTTCTATTTATATCAGCTCTTTGAACTCTCCCTTCTAAATATGATGTCATAAGTTTTAGGCTATTCCCGTTTATACCATAGTGCTTTAATTTTAAAAGAAGTGTTTTATGGTCAACGCAATCAAATGCTTTCGACAAGTCACAGAAAACGCCTATAGCATCCTTGCGCTCTTTCCATGTACTAAATATATGTTTAACTAACATGACGCCGGCGTCCGTTGTAGAGCATCCTTGCGTAAAGCCGAATTGCTGACCATGGAGAAGTGGATAGTTATTGAAATGTGTAAGCAGTTGACCTAGAACTATCTTCTCGAATATTTTACTCAAAACGGGTAGAACTGAGACTGGTCTGAAATTTGTGGGATCTTGCTTATCACCACTTTTAAATAAAGGAACGAGCCTACTATATTTCATTAGATCAGGGAATATACCATCATCTAAACATTTGTTAAAGATTCTGGCTAAATGGGGTGCTAGGGTATCGTACGGGCATTACGTACAGACAGCGAATACAGAGAATAGTGTAGAGGTTCGAAATTTCTCTGATGCCGGTGAGTCGCCCATTAGCTCAGTTGGAAAGAGCGCTGGCACGGATAGCCAGAGGTCGCGGGTTCGAATCCCGGCATGGGTGGAATTTTTAGCCTCTAAATAGGATTTTTAAAAATTGTCCTTAGCACGGGTTAGTGCATTAAAAATAAAAATAGTATAATGTGTTAAAACGTTATAATACATTTTAAAAAAAATACATGTTATGTAAAAGGGGTAGCTTGATTGATCTTCCAGAGACGGCTATCGCCGCAGTTCTGTGTGGCATTACACGTGCAAGATTAGATGAAAAAGCGCTAGGCAGCTTGAGGTCAATGGTATAAACGCATTTGCGAAATGACGCAAACCTTGAACTGCGTCAATAAACAATTAACATCTAGCCTAGACTCAAACAAACAATAGACGTTACTTTATAATCCTTTTGCGCCTAAAAATATTTACTCGGAATTGCGACATGACACATACTTGAACTATAATCTCAGAACTAGAACAATGCGAGTCTAGCCTTGCTGTGGTAGCTCAAATTTTTTCATTGAAGAGACGTCTTCTTCGAAGCAATGACAAGGTGAATAGGTGTTGTGTATTCATACTTCTACTAACTGGAAATGACAATCTTTGAACGAAAGTGATTTAAAATACCCATGTGCTTTCCTTCATTGCAAATTAAAAGTTTATGTTTTGACAATCACGCTAAAAAAAACTAAAAATTATTAATTTGGTTTAAGTATATGAAATCTTATGGACGTGTTCATATTAATTATACTTTAAACCGGATGAGTATCCAATTCCGGTGTACTTGTTTACTTCCCTCTTTATAATTTATAACTAACCCTTGGCCGCTTCCATTTTGGCTGCCTCTAAATAGTAATATTGTAGGTACCAAAATTATATTTGATACATCCAGAACATGCCCAACATTCCTGTATGTCCTGCAATTCGCTCTGTCCTGCTCTCAAAAGGTTTGAGAGCAGGACAGAGCAAAAGGTTTAGAAAGTTGGTACAGAACAGAGGTTGTGAAGTACATGAACTCGTACTCAGAAATAGGGATGATAGATAGGGAACACTTTATTGCACAGTCAACAAAACAAGGAATACTATCATGATTTCTTAAATCTAAGTAATGTTATAGCGGTCTTATCATTTAGAGCGATCGGTGTAGTCACAGGATCGATCCTCATGCTAAACGTTGCCGTGTAAAAACGGCCGATATTTTCTCCACTCATTCATCAACTGAAGGCTTTGTTATTGTCATGTCAATTAAACGCACCACTATTGCTCTCCCACAGTTAATCTTCTTCTTCGTCGGTAAGCTCTTGACAGAGCAATTGTGGTCCTATTAAGTCAAGTACAGGTAGGTAGGCCATAGAACTTCACGTCTTAATCTGATTTGCTGCATGACTGCACTAAAACAGTATCTGACTGAATGGCCAGTCATTGTGAGGCACACAACTTCAGCCTACAATGACACGTCTTCGCGAAGACCACAGGGTCAATACGCTGTCAATATTTGCCTTACGTTTACATGACGTTGTAATCGTAATATTGAAAAAGTACCTCTTAAGCTAAAACTAATGTTCGAACTTACTTTCTTAAGCACCACATATTATCAGCTTGATTCCGGATTCACTTAAGCAAGTATGTGAATCCGGGATTAAGTTAATCAACTTAATGTTTAATACCATATTATATAATATAAACTGTTGTGTATTGTATAGAGAGTACTCCGAAAATCACGCATAAACCTCCCAGGTTTTTGTGATTTTGGTTTTGTTTAATTTCATTATACTTATGTGCCTTAAATAAATTAAAAAATAATAAAACATAGCCGTGCTAAAACCGCACCTAATTCCGCCGCCCCCAGGTGCAGTTCGTCCTCATCTTCAGCCACCAGCTGCAAGTCCTCTTCAGGCCCTCGTGCCAGTACCCGCACGTGTTCGTCTACTGGATCGCGATGCACGGCTTCCTTTTCCTGTTCCTGTTTAGTGATTTCTACAAAGCGCGGTACACGAAGGGCCAGCGACCAGCTAAGAGCGCCAAGAACGGACACGCCAATGGACTTTGCATGGTAAGTAAACTCTGCTGCGGTATTACGAAATTGCGTTGGTTTGGATAGATGAAGAGGATGGAAAAAGAAAGAGTGATGAGCAAAATATGTCCAGTAAATTTAGATGGAAGAGCTGGTTAGTAATGCCCCAGGCATCTGGGTAATATCTGGATAAATATTCAGCCCACGAACAGAGCTCCCTGTTATGAATAGGCGTCTTGTAAAGCTCGTAGTGCCCCGCCAATTTCGTCCGTTGCTTTCCGACGGCTTTAGTAATGTAAGGAGGACGTGCGTCAACCAAATCGGAGATACCTTAGCAAAGAACTGGTCAAATAGTATCAAAAACTGCATGTAGGGACTATTGGATGTTGATGAATCGAAATAGGTTTAACATCTGATTTATAAAAATCTCGTGTCACAGTGTTTGTTGACGAAGTCCTCCGAAGCGGCTTCACATTATATTTGGTAGGTCTGAGAATAGGTTGTAGGCTAATTAAACTTCGGCCTCTGGGAGAATGCGATCCTTACAGGTCGAGATCGAACGGGCGTAGTAACTTTCGCCATCATCGAAGACATCATTCCCGAGCGAATCGTAATCTGATTAAAATAAAACACTATATGCATTGATTTTGCGTCCAATTACGTTTAGTTCGCGTAATTAAGTTTTTATTTTATCGATTTGTAAAGTAAAAAATATATTTCTTATTTGAAACTAATTACTTTCATTTACATAATAAGTTGCGAGTCACAGGCAAAAGTTAGTTACGAATAAACCGAAAAACGATAGCGTTAATTATGACCCATCACCTGTTATATCAATACCATGGTGTCTGAATCGCATTCCTCCGGCCGGACAATAATATGGAAAAACAACGTTTAAGGGGTCGGCTAGTAGAAATAAATTAATAATAAATAAAATAAACTTTATTGAACAGAAGACAATTTACATTACTATATACAGTAGCACCCACACTAGGCATAACCTGTGTCGTGGGTACAGATGGATATAAAGATTGTTTGCAATACAAAAAAATTCTCGCAATATCACACAAAAACTTACACAACCGTATGCTATTTGTCTGTTTTCAAAAAGCCAGCAGCGCTTGATATTAGTGCTGGCTTCCGAAGATCTTCCTTCTCTCAGCTTCCCAATCACGGTCCGTCGCTGTTGCACACTCACACGGTGTGAATGGTCACGTGGGCGGTTGTTTCCTCTTTGAAGCATCCTATGCAATGAGTAGGGGTCTTTCAGAACTACTAATGCTTTGTGCAACTACAATACCCTGTAATCTCTCATCAATTGACATTGACGCATGTAAGTACGCATCAATAGCAAGCCGCAGGCTACATACTTCGGTAAACAAGTAGAGCGTTATGAAACATGATTCTTTAGGCACAAAACCTTTTGCGAAAGGTTTACGAGAAGGCTTGCAGTATAACATAGTTTTGTGCACATTTTCTTTTTAATTTTGTAGGGAAATTGCATTTTAATACTTATAATGGCCGGTAAAGGGTGATTGCTTCTCGAGAGCCTTATTCTACTATACCTAAGTGCACTAAAACCGCAGCGTTTGGCTACTACTGGCACATTAATGGACTTCAAATTACTTGCGGTTTTGTTCCGTTTGAAATTGCGAGAAACAAGTAGAATTAGCATCCAGTTTGCGTAGCCTGCAATTTGTAGACTGAAGTGCTTTGCAACATGTAATGCAAAAAGTATGCTATGCTGTAAAAGACCTATCCTTTAGTTAACTATGCTTTTTTTCTGTTACTCCGTATTCCAGCACGAACCACCGAACTTATCTAAAATTTTGTGCTAAAAATACTGACTGTAAATTTTTGAGTAGGTATTGAAATATTTGCTTAAAAATTAAATTAATATCAACTAGCTACTTAATTAAAAACAAAAATATAAAAAATAAAATATAAATATATATAAAATATAACAAAAATATAACAAAAATATAAAAATATAAATTGGAATCTAATAAATATTTATTGACTTCCAGAAAAAAAAACTACGTCGTGATATGAGGATGTGATCATAATAAATAGAAAAATGTAATTTTGGTACGTTGGAGTCGGTTTTAAACAAAACAAATACCGTCAACGAAGACCCTAATACAGCAGTGTAGTGACAACAATGACATCATGTCGTTTATTTGAAAATAAATTATCACATTTGCCAGTGCGCTGATGTCATACATCACTTTTATTTTATGAGTAAAACTTCGATGGGGCGGCGCAAAACATAGCAAATGTTTAACTTTCTTGGAAATACAATAAGAGCTCAAGATATTATAGGTTTTATTTATTTAAACATTTAAACATTTAAACAGTCCTTATTTATAAAAAGCTGATTCCACTAAAAGAGTCTTAAAAAGAATTTAAAGCCGGTTTTAACAGGAACTCCTTTCAAGATCAGCTTAAACTCCGTTTTAAGTGTGTTTGTAGTAGATATTTTATTGATTGGACTGTAACGGTTTCATTGGGCTTGTTTATGCCAGGAATTATTTTATTAGGTGTTTTTAATTAATGAGTTTGAAAAAAATCGTCAACATTGATTAGGTACACGCTTCATGCCATTTCTGGGGTAGCTCAACTTTCTTCTCTTTCAGTCTTCAGTCTTTCAGTCTTTCGTCTTCTTTCAACCCCATTGCTAGTAAAAAGTCCGATGCATCATTAATAAAAGGATTGATTTAAAAAATGTACTATACGAAACGGAATAAACTGCATGTTATTTCTACCATTTGACAGACTATTAGAATCGTGTGCGGGATATAGATGCTTTTAGGCTGAACTTTATTTGCTTTCACAGATTTTATGGTATCTGCGTGTCTGAGTGAGGTATTCGCATATCTCACTCAATCAGTAAAGTCATTTTAAGTAACAAGTTCTTTGAATATACTATTTTTATTTTTAATCCACTAACCCGTGCTAAGGACAATTTTAAAAACCTATTTAGAGGCTAAAACGTAATACAGAGAATAGTGTAAAGAGGTTCGAAATTTCACTGATGCCCGGTGAGTCGCCCATTAGCTCAGTTGGATAGAGCGCTGGCACGGATAGCCAGAGGTCGCGGGTTCGAATCCCGGCATGGGTGGAATTTTTAGCCTCTAAATAGGTTTTCTCTTTCGCTTTATCAACATTCAGTAGTCGCTGTATGCGCGCACGCTGGTTTCCGCTGGCTGGCTTATGTGGGTGGAAGAGCCCGTATATAAGGGACGTTCTAGATGGTCAAACTTCGCGAACAAATACAGGATGTAGTAGCAAAGTCTGTCCTTAGCACGGGTTAGTGCATTAAAAAAAAATATAGCCTTCTTTGTGTTTATATTAACGAGTGGGGCTGTTTATGGTGTATTTTACATTAGGCAATTACTAAAAAACCTTAAGTAACAGTTAAAACTGAAATATGTAGTTAAACAATAATATATTGGCCTTTTTGCATCTACTTAATGAGATGATTTATACAGCGTCCAGTGGTATCTTCACTCACACTAGATGGGTGAAGGGACCACTCCGACGCTGTAGTGCCTGGGTCATGGTTTTATAGATGGTGTAGGCTTGCCCAGCACCTATACCATCCTGACAGCTTAGTCGGCCTAGCCCACAGGAAAGACTAGTCAATACGTGCGGAGCCAACCAAGCCGCGGGTTTCCTCACGATGTTTTCCTTCACCGTTAGAAACAAATGAATAGTTTTATTCATTTGTTTAACTAAATGCTTATGTAGCCTTCTCTTAGCGTTCCTTAAGTACTGAGAGAGAGTATGGCTGCTAAGCACTACGCGAGTCCACCACCTTATGGCGATATCAAGCGCTGAGCATATGAAAACCTCAGGCACGATTCCTCTTCTGTATGTTACGTACTAATTTGTGAATATCATCTTCAGGCGGTGATGGACGATAGCGCCAGTTCGCTAAACGGCAAGAACGGCTACAAGCAAGAAGAGGGTTCGGAGCTGCCGAGCTCATATGCGTCTTCGGCGGCGGACGCGTTCGTACGACGACGGCCGGTCTCATAGGGCGCGCCTACGCCTCTCCACAGTCACGTGACCGCGAAGCCCTGTGGTCCTGCCCGATAGTCGCTTCGCCAGACTGAAGTTTTGATCACAAAATACAATTAGTCTCCTCAGCGATGCAGTATGGGGCGCTGTCGTGTCGCTCCGTGGACTTTGCTATACCAAATATTTCATTGTATGGAATTACCACCTTCTCTGCTGCTCGTTTAAGAGGCAAAGGTCAATTTCGTTTGCGTCACGTACGATTTTCGTCTTTGCACGTGTCGAAAGAATAGTTAAGTGCGTAGCGCCTCGTGTCGCATGATTGATGTCATAGAATATTACCAAGAACAAGTTTTGTTTTCTGAAACTGGTTCAATGGGATCATTAAACATCAGGTTCTGGGTTAACATATGGGTTTATAACGTCTCATGACAAACGAGATTTTCTTAAGGAATCTCTTTATTTCATGAAATCTCTAAATTATTATTTTAAAAGAAACTAGATTCTTACCTCGATTATATTTTTATATTTGAAATATCGATGTTTACCCACCATTAGTTGGATTTATCTCGACTGAAGATTTTGTAAGTTAAACATATTCTTTATTGTAAAGCATACATTTTGACAATGTAAAGCATTAATGTCAAAATAGCGAGAACTAAAAAAAACGTAGTCGTGGTAAGGATTTCTTGTTTTTTTTATTAAGTCTATGTACACGGAAGCTTCAAAAAGTATATCTGTAAAACTGTTATTGACTGAGAACTTTACTAAGCACAAACGAAAACTTTATATTAAATACTTTGAAATTATTGTAATTAATTGTTGAATGCCTTATCTTTTTCAGAAGTACAAATTATGTATTCACTGTATTCTATAATATAAATTGTTAATGAATGTACCTTTTATCTTTATCACGTTTTGGCGACATGCTATTTAATAATTGAACCAACCCTTGATCAAATGATTTATAAAATATTGAATTGAACTTTGTTAATTGTTGACTATATTTTAGTATGTTATATGATCGTATGAACAAAGTACACGAATTTCGACCAGTTTCATAACATATATGTTGCATAAAGTGTTACCCCTAAAGTGCGCAATTTCTGAAGAAACATAAGGTTTGTGTTTTGCAAAAACTTTTATGAGATATTTCTCCGATTAATATCTTTACGTTTAACTATTTTCTTTTTTATTGTAAAATAAGGTAAACGTAAAGTTGTTGTAAATTACACACTTATTGACATTTTTTTAGGAGTTTTGCATTTGGAGGTAACTCTATTTCTGTAGCTGCCTCAAGCCCACTTTGGAGCACCAGGTTTGAAGGACCAAGTGACCGCCCCACCCTTTCTACCTTATAAATAAATTAGAGTTCATTTTCCCGGGCACCTCTTTCATGGCTTCCAAATTCCGACGGCTTGAGACCTAGGTCCTTCAATATCACGTGAAATCGCGTCGTGAACGAACAAGTAGATATGTCAACAATTTAATTTTAGTGACCACTGTATTTAGGTTGGCGGCATATTTTTGTATGGTATAAAGTTCATTTTATTTCTGAAATTCAGCTTTAATGTATCTCGTTACCTATACAATGATCCTTTACCAATGTACCTTTTCTGCAATGCAAACAAAAACCTAATGGTTTAAATCTAAAACGGGCATTTAGTGTAAATACTTTAGTCTATTATAAAGGTTAGCTTTTAAATAAATAATGCTTGCAGACTAAGTTTGTACATGAAACTTGCCTTAGACTATTTTTTAAATCCACTCAAGTTTCGCACCGTCTGCATCGAAAAGATTAATTTAATATTTTACGATGTCTTCTCAGCTTACTGTCTCTACGAAATTGGTCTGCGACATAATTATAAGTAGTTAGCTTTAAGGTGAATGCTGAAGGTTAATGGATATTCTCTGTAAATATGTTATGTTACGATATTTTAGCGTTTATAAGTATATGAATCACGTAAACCGTTTTTTAGAGGCACCAGTGTCATTTATTTGAGCATTTCATTGTCACTTTCATGCTCAAAGATTTTAGTATTTCTATTTCTGTTTTTAAATTCATCTACTTACTTCTTTCTGTATTACAAAGAGTATTATGTGCCTACCTTTTTACATCTTTACAATTTTCAATAGATATTTCAACACTACTACCGATGTCACTCGTATAGTTATGTATTCCTTATTAATTAACTCAAATCGTTTCGAGTTTCCGTCGGTGTGGCAACTACGCCAAGTGACCTTTGCATGTATGGAAATTTAATTTTAGGCCCGTTTTGGTGTCTCATTGCTTTAGATGTTGTGAAATGTCCTGAGATGAACTGGCCCTTAATTCTAAAAGCATACGATTCAAAGCACGAATGGAAAAATTTCCGTGCCCTTTTTAGCAGGATTGTATTTAAACGGTGTATTCGTTTAGGTCGTATAGGTCGGCTGTATTCGTTTGGAATAGGTACCGAATCTGAATGTTATTCTGTTGTAATGGCTACCAGCCGATGGCGACAAATTCTAGCAAAGTCGCGTCTTGACACGAAATGGGGAAACACTTTATTCTCGCGATTTGTTTGTAAAGACTTTGTACTAGTGTGAACTAAATAAACATTAACTGCGGCAATTCTGAAGCAACGTCATATGCTCACCTATACACGTGACAAGTGCTTTAAAGGGCGGCTTGAACGAACAAAGCACTCGCTAACGTTAGCTCCTTATCGCGTTTAATATGAGGTCACATGCACAGATTCTGGATATTTTGGACGAATAAGGTCGGTCCTAGTTCGACACGCGTTTCTCTGGCTTGTTCACACCTGTGGTGCGAGCGTCTCTGCACTCGAGAGATCCAGCTCGAGTGTTTGCCGCGTACACTCTAATGCAAGATTATTTATTACTTTAATAAAGGATTTTACAAAAACTAGCCCTTTTTTGTTTTATTTTGTAGTAGTCGGGTAAGTAGGTAATGCATTGGTGACAGACATATTTAGTTGGTCCCAAAAAAATACAGTACATATAGTTCAGACAGCGCCTACTTTCTCCGCCTAGGTTACTTTATCCCAATGTTAAATACTACAACACATACTTCGACTAAATACGGACAAAGGTCAATATAAATAGTAGGTACCTACCCGAAACCAGCGTAGGTACGTGCAAGCCACGACTAATGACGTTGATAAAGCGAAGGTGATTTGTCAGGATCGTGGCAAGTGGCAGTCCTTGGTCTCTCCCTACCCTTCTGATATACAGGTGTGAGTTTACGTTATGTAAAACATGTAATACTGCGCATTTTCCTCAGAACAATAATTGTTCTGAAGCATTTTCAGAAACTTCCCAGTCAGTGTATTTTAAAAAGTTTCGTATTGCATACAAACAGCGTCATTACAAAGCTAAATAACGTTAGTAACACAATATAAAAACATATTGCTAGAAGAGAGTATTGAAAGAAAAACTCGAAAGTAGAATAAAAGTTGTGACTGAAAAAGTAAAGATTGGAATTACAGTAGAGAGAGATAGACTGGACCTGAGGGTCTCTGTCACACAGAAAAGTTATGGCGCAAGGCCGCGGAAAAAACAGACGTGTCAACTTTCCAATTCATTTTCGTAGTTTCAAAATGTATTAATGTACAGGGACCGGATGAAGCTCACACAGGATGGACTGGGCGGTGAGGGCGCGTCTTTTCCTCGCCCTCGTCCCTTCTATGTGCCCCAGATCAAATATTTAAAATTTATCCAACGCCATCTATTGTTGAGTAGAAGCGCTTAAACTTGTAGCAATAACAAAAATAACACTCGTTAACGAGGCACAAAGTTTTCATAAGTGAAATTTTCATTTTCATATAACTTTCAGTAATTAATTTCATATAACTAACTGTCTCGACAGTCAGGATTGTTTGTACACTTGCTGGGCAAGCCTGCCTATCTAAAAGACAATGTCCCAGGCACTGCAGCTTTCGTGTGGTCCCTTCACGCATGTAGTGTGTCTGAAGATGCCACTGGCTGGACTGGACACTGTATAAATGATCTTATTTATACATGGGGCACACTAAACGTTTTGCACTTCTAGCTAATCGGAACTATTTGAATTTCGAATGTTATATTTTTTTAAACGTTGCAACCTTCTTAGTAATAAAAAAAAAACAAATGGCGGGAAACATTTTTGTTTTTTATCACACATCAAAGTTCTACGTAGGTACGCAACTAAAATGGAATTAAGTCGAAAAGATTTTAGAGCGATGATTTTTTATGATTTTAAAAGTTCTCTCTCTCCGCAAAAATGTGCCGCTCGTCTTCAAAATGCTTTTGGGAGAGAAGCACCTTGTTTGAGCACCGTGAGGCGATGTTTTGCTGAATTTGAGAGAGGTCTAGTTTCTTTACATGACGAATTTCGTGAAGGGCGGCTTTCAATTGCCGTCAACGAAAATAGTGTGGCTGCTTGGCTACTGTTAAGCGGCTAATGAAGAAAATCCGCGGATTACCTATGAGACAATTCGAGGACTATTGGGAATTGGTATGAGCCAAATTCAGAAAATTTTAAAAGGAAACTTTGTTGTCGTTGGATCCCTCATGAACTGACAGCGGAGCAGAAGCGGGCTCGCGTGGAATGGTGCTCACAAATGCTACTAATGTACGACCACGGACATTCTAATGCTGTTTATGACATTTTCACAGGAGACGAAACGTGGATTTATTGTTTTGAACCCGAAAAAAAAACCATCTTGTGAATGGGTGTTTGAAAATGAAAACAGGCCAACAAAAGTGAGTAAAGTGAGTGGTAAAAAAATGATCGCTTTTTTTTCTCAGCTATGGGTCCCATCTGTAGGTACAATTCCACTTGCAGATCAAAAGAGTGTTAATGCCGAGTGGTATTGTACCATTTGTTTACCCAGGGTGTTAGAAAAAGTTCGCGAAAGACGACCAAAAAGCCGCCCTCTCCTACATCATGACAACGCTTCTTCACACACGGCCAACAAAATAAAGTAATTTTTAGCTTCCGAAAAAATACATTCGTCACTCATCCTGCACATAGCCCCGGCCTAGCACCCTGTGATTTCTGTATTTTCCCCAAAATCAAAGATTTGATGAGAGGTTTCACTTTTACCAACTCCGAAGAGGCAGTGATAGCGTTCAATCAGCACGTAGAAAACATGACTTCAGATCTGTGGTCCTCCTGTTTTAAAAAATGGTTCGATCGCATGAAAACATGTTAAAAATGTAAAGGAGAGTATTTTGAAAAGCAATAAATATAATATTTTGGTTGTTTAACACGTTGATTTTTTAAGTTACGCAAAACTTATAGTGTAACCTACGTATATAGATGCAGAAGCCGAAGTTCTTATTTTTGTCTTATTTCGTTTAATTAGGGCGCAATTGTGAACATTAGGTTAAGTAGTTAGGTTAGGATGTTAGATAGGTGCGCCGCCCTCCCCGTCTCATCGACCGGGTTGCGATGGGATGGAGGGGGCGGCGCGTTGGGGCGTATGGGGGCCAAGATCATACGCACTTGGCCCCTATGCGCTCCAACGAAGAGATGCGGCGTTTTCTAGCCCCGTCGTCGAGCACCGACGGGGCAGAAGCGCCGCCGAAGGAGTGCCCGAAAGGGCGCCCGCAGACGGGGTCGCGGAAGTGTGCGCAAGCGTTCCCGTGGCCCCGTCCTTTGCGGTGCGGAGGAACACCCCAGGAGTTTTAGTCGGTATACCGCCCTTTTCAGGGCGGGGAGTCCGACATAACCACTGTGCTCCCCCGAGCCGGTGGTACCCGTAATTGGGGTTTCTCCTGGGTGAAAAAAAAAAAAAAAAAGGATGTTAGATAGGTACCTAGAAAAGCCAGAACTTGAAAAATAATTTTCCTTTGTAGTCGCGGCTACCCGGTTGCCCTACATTTTTGCATAAATCGATATCAACTCTTGTATGTCCCCACTGCTGGGGCACGGGTCTCTTCCTGCATCGCAGAAAGGTAGGTCATACTCCACCACGGGGACCCGGTTGGTGGAGGGTTGTAAGACAGTTGCGGGTCTTACTGGCAGAAGTTATCAAACCGCCGATAAAGCCTCTGACATGGCTTAACGACGGCCATTACATGACAGCGGCACCAACGGCTTAACGTGCCTTGCGAAGCACGGAAGCGCTCGGAAAAAATGCCACTAGCGGTAGTTACGGGACGGTCACCCATCCTGCACCTGACCGCGCATGTTGTTGCTTAACCCCATCCAATCACTCGGTTCAATTCGACCACGAGCGCTATGTTTGCAAAAATATAACATTTTATATCTCAATAATTGCGATAGCTTTTATTCACCCTACAGCTTAAAGGATCAATAACCTAGGACATTAATCTACGTATACCTATCCGTTAAGCGCACCAGCTTGACTACAAAAAAACAGGTCGCGGGTTCTGTACCTATGTAGCTGTCTTATTCGTCTAACCAATGGAATACTTAATTAGCAGTATACCTAATAGATACCTACTTATCCCGTTACTTAGGTTGTAGAGTGACCTTGGTATAACTCTTATGAACGAGTGATTAAGATTACAGACAGACGGATTGACCATTTTGAAATAAGTGTATTTATTATACCTAGGTACGTATCGTCGCTTAGAGTTTGTCATTTACAGACTAGGTTTTTTTATATTTAGTATGATTTACCAGTGACAAATTTGCTGGTCGCCTTAATTATAAATATAAATAACTATTCCGGACCTAAACTATTTTTTTTATCTTACGATTCCGTGCTGAGGCCACGTGATAATTAAGCCCATACTCTGGCTTGTGCCCTAGCATATTCCCTCCAGTAGAACGTGTATAGGCCACATAAAGAAAACACGATTTTTCTACTTTGTAGATGATGCTTAAAGGGCCTTTACATAAGAAATAACACGTTCAAAGGCGAGCTTATCTCTGAAAGAGATTTTAACTTTCAAATAAAAATTGTGTGAGCTACGATTGTTTTTTTTTTCTTTTATACCTAAGTAACTAAATATGTCATTGATGCTGGAATAAGATTTTTGGTCATACGAGTATACTTTTTACAATAAAACAAAAATCTACTTACTAAAACGATATATTAAGTAGTTTCATTTTAAAAACATAATTTCAATAAAATATCACCTCTCTGACACTACCCACCTTCTCCGCGTCACCTGTTGGTAGGCTAGAATAAAATACTATTTAGTATTAAGCCCGCCAATTGTACAATCTTTACAGGTACAATAAGTAATTTAATACTAATATTATTTATGATGATTTTTTGCATAGAATTAAAAAAACTAACTTTAGTCGTGAGTACGGGGCTGATGGTAAAGTGGAGACGAGCCCAAAGATGTTAAGCTTCTTAGGTGTGGCGTCGCTACACATCACGCCGGAATACGGTGGATCTCTAAGCATCAGTAAACTGTAATTGCTAAAAATATATACGTCATCACACGTACATGAAAATTAAGCAATTATACCTACCTATGTAAATAGAGTGTAAACTTTATAACTACATGTTAAAAAACCACATTTGTTGTTGGCCCAAGCGTGAGTTGAAGACCTTTGACCAACTTTCTTAGCCAGTACCAAGTACTTCGGTAGGTAACACGTGTTATTGTTACTAGGCGACGCCTGAAAACGTTTCTGCAGTATCAATAATATACAGGGCTGTGGCGAGCTCACTGGAAAAATCCAAAATGGACACTGACGCACCTCACCATATGCACGGCTACGCCCCAGTGCGGAAAAGGCTGCCAAGCCGAAGCAGCTTCCTTAAATGCGTCAGCCCATTAACAACGGGGTCAACGTAAGCTAGATGCAGGTGGAGGGCTTATGGGCCTAGGTGATGTCCTTGCCTACCCCATTTGTACCGCTCTCGGAGAGCCTTTCACCTGACTATAAATTACCCCGGGCAATATGGAAATCCCTGAACCGGCTACGGACCCGTATCGGCCGAAGTAAGGATAACATGTTCAGGGTTCGCGGTCCCCATCAGCAATAACTTGAACTATTTGAGCGGTTCTTCCCAGACGATGGACCATCTTTCATCGTGCCCTGCGTGCCTTAACACCTGCACTCAGGTGGACCTAATGATTGCAAGGGATAAAGCAGTCAGCGTCGCAAAGTTCTGGGCCGCGACTGTTTTGTAAACTTTAGTAAAAATTAAAAACACAAAATTTTTAATCGGGAATGTGGTTTCAAACTGTCGCAAACGTGGGATCCGGTCATCAAGAAGTGTTCGAGTAGAAAAAAGTCGCATGGCTTATCGTCCGACATTGTCACTGTAGTGCGTCGCAACCCTAATAGTGCTTTGTGATGGCTGATTGAGGGTAGTCTGAAACCTTATTAGCCGAAGATGCGAACGGGTGCCAGCCATTAGTCTTCTCGTGACCACGATGACTGTAACGTCGAGGTAAAATAGCAATAAATTACTATGCGATTAAGCCCCGAAAATATTATAACAATGTTTAATAAAAAATATTTTGCCATCGACATGCTAAGAAGAAGATAATATCCAAAAAGCAAAAGTGTAAGATTAGATAAGATGAGGAAATTCTTAAAACAAGAAACTCCAAAAAATCTGTAGGTAATATAGATAATTTACTATTTTTTGGAATTGTTTCATCGTGGAACAAACCTTGCGGCTTATCCCCACCAAGTTTATTTATGAACTGGCTGGGTTCGTTCTACGTTAGACGGAAGGACAACTGAACAAGCCCTCTACTATAAATTGAGTCACAATTTTGTGCAGCTTGTCAGAAACAACGACTTTGTAACCATTTAAGAGGTAGTATTATAAGCTTTCGGGCGCATCGGAACCTCACGGCCTCACGGTCTTATTTATACAATACGCTTTCTTCTTTCTTTCTTTATAAATACGTACCCACAGATTTTATCACAGATGTAATAAAACCAGTTTTGCTTTTTATTCCATTGGTGGCGCTAGTTAGCACCCCAAAGCAAGGTACTTTAAAATGCAATTAGAGAAAGTTTGTGAACATGTACCTAAGTTTTTGTAGTCGATGTGGACGGAGGGGGCTACGCCAGTCACCTTGCCCGGTCACTCTACGTTTGACATTGAAACATTGGACTTTAGGCCCAGCAGTTGAGGAAACGAATGGCGGCTTCGAAGAACGGAATTAATTGGATGTATCGTGTAATATACAGGGTTATTTCTAGGATTCCCGAGACACCACAACAATTAGAGCTTTTGTTTGCAAACAGTTTTATTCTACGAGTTTTTCTTGTTTTTAATATTACGGTTTGGTTTTAAATGTTTCGTGTGCAATCAAGTAGGTATAATAATAATGGGATTATTATTTTTTTACGTATTGGCCTCACTTGGGTGAGAACCTTGACAGTTTGGTTTTTCGGACTTGGTTTGACAAATTTATAAAAACATTATTTATTTTCAAGCATTCCTTTTAGTTTTGTTTACACGAATGTTGTGGTCTGTGTTCTCTTGTGATTCCGACCACTTTGACTAGTTAGATTAGATGCAGCATAGGACGAGATTTTTACTGTATTAATAAAAGATTTTTTTACTTTTGTTTCGATGACAGAGTTGGTATTGGAGAAGATTTGTTGAAACCTTATGCCGTTAGTTCAAGTTCAAGTTCGTTTATTGCTTCATGTGGTACAGAATAGGTCTTAACATATAGGTATAATAGTGCGCAACATGAGCCCTGTAAGGGCACTGCAATTTTATACATAAGTAGCTTACGTATAGGAAAAATAAGTACTTAATTATTTTTAGGCACTAAAACAGAATAAGAGTGTCATGTATTTTTAATACAATTAGTTTAGACACTTTTACTTATACCTACCTATTTAATACTAAAAGGCTAACTTAAAACTATATAACGCCAATAGAATCATTAACATTACTCACACCAGCTTCATCTACTACTTAAGTAATTATTATGTATTATTAATACCTATGGCTTTCTTCCATAAATTCTTTTATTGTATAATAGCACTTTTTAACAAGATATTCTTTTAGTTTATTTACAAATATATTATATACCATCTCTTCTAAAATATACTTCGGTAATTTATTGTATATCTTAGTTGCCATCGCATGTGGACCTGAACTATGGAGTTTTAACGTTGAGGTAGATATGGCTAATTTGTGTTGGTTTCTTAAATTCAAAGGCTTAGAGTATTGATTTTATGCAAGAGAGAACAGCTGGTGGTTTTTTTTAACAAACTTACAGATTTCTAATATATACAAGGAGGCAAGTGTAGGGATTTTTAGTTTAATAAAGTGTTCTTTGCAGCTTTCCATTGAATCTACATTGTTTATAATTCTAATGCATCTTTTTTGGAGGATGAATAAGCTAGGTGCATCAGTACTGTTACCCCAAAGTAGTATACCATAGCTTAGCCATGCATGTGCATATGCGTAATAGGCTGTAAGAGCTGTTTTTATATTCGTAGATCTAGTTACATGTGATGACGTTAATATTCGCGCTGTTTTTCTATACAATATTAAAAATGCAAACCGCGTAAATTTTCTTTTTATTTCTTAAAACCAACAACATAATTCAAAAATTTAAAACTTTTTCAATTGTAATGTGTTTTAAGATTATTTTTTCCTATTACTTTGAACACGTTTCAAACAATTTCATCTGTTTGAAACGTGTTCATAAAAGTTGAGACATCAAGGTTTCTGGATTATTTTCCTCTTACACCCTAAATGACGGAAATTACCCTTGTTCCGTTGTGATCAACTATTTGGACCAACTAAAATCTGATCAACTATTTTTATGCCATACGGAACAACGATTTCAGTTGGTCAAAGAGGAACAAGGCAGATCAACTATTTTCTTTCCTATTGGAACAACTCTAGCTTGGTACCGCGAAACATAGGTTACCTACATAGATAAGTACTTCTTGCTTTTGAAGTAGGCACTTACCGGCCACTTGGAATTGTCATAACTTTTTAAAATAGATTAGAAATTTGTATAGTTGTCATCAAAGAGAAAATAAAATAATCACTACCTACGTTTAGTTGTAATTTCAGGGATTTTTATTTATACCTATTATTTATAGTGAAAATGGAGGTATCAGAAACTGTTGAAACTATAAAAATTAACAAGGGGAGATTGTATTTACTGGGGAATTACCAATACGTGTTTGTACGAACATACAAATCGGGCGCGCAATACCTGCGATGCTCCAGAAACAAGCTGGAGAAATGCAAAGCAGGCATTACAATAAAAGTAAGTTCCTCTAGTCCAGCACCTAGTTCCGACTGGATATTTTTCTGCGATTTTCCTTTTTATTTTTGTTACCATCCCTTATTTTTGATTGCAGGACGCTAAATTGACGAAAATTAACAAACCACACACGTGTGAAGAGGATTTTGAAAAAAATTTAATATTAAAGGAAAAAGCCAAATTAAAAGAGACGGTTATAAATACAGATTTGCCAATCCCTCAAATATACAAAAATGCATTTTGCGAAATCCAAGACAAAGGCCTGGATTTCGTTACCACAATGCCTAAATTTACAAACTTAAAAACTGGACTTTACAACGCTCGGAACAACGCAATCGGTACGACGAAAACGGTTTTTAGGTGTTTTAAAGAGGTGGAAATACCTGAAGTACACAAAAAAAACTTGCTATGCGAGTTTCATGATGGAGATCAAAGAATGCTGGTATTTTGCAGTAATCGGGCACTAGAATTATTAACAAAAACAGGAGATTTTTTTGTTGACGGGACATTTCAGTGCTGCCCACCCCCATTCTACCAGCTTTTAACAATCCATGGGGATTTTGGCAGTACCGAGGATACGGTTCACCCGAAACCATTAATATATGTTTTGATGCCTAACAAAAAGCAAACAACTTATACACATCTATTCGAATTACTGAAGATCAAATTACCCGATTTAAAATTCGAGCAAATCCACTGCGATTTTGAAGTGGCTTTGTGCAATGCCATTACTCAGGTATTTCCGGATGTGTCCGTACGAGGCTGTTATTACCACTCGAATAGAAATATGTGGAAAAAAGCAAAACAGTTAAAGCACAAAAGTAAGCGCGAGACACGTATCGTTGGGCTCTGTGCCATTCTACCTTTGCTTTCGGAAGAGTGGATACAAGAGGGATGGAGTTACATAAAAAAAGAACATGCTGATAGTGGCCTGAAAATGCATCGATTTATGAGTTACGTGGGCAGATTACTAGGAAATCAGAACACTCGGAAAATCCTTAGTGTTTTTGGTCTGCGCCACCGCACGAATAATATATTGGAAGCCTTTCACTCCAAGTTAAACAAACAGTTAAATAAGAATGTAACTTTAGCACGGCTACTCAACGTCCTTGCAAAAAATGAAAATTTTGGCGCTTTGCAAGCGGCAACCAATCGAGGAAAGCATGATCCGTGCACTGATGGCGCCATACGAGCTATTTTACTTCAGTTTATTGATGGTGACATTAATCTCGGCCATGCCATGGAGAAATTAAGATAATTCACGCGGAAGACTTAATTTCCACACCATAGTATGTGCGAGTAATCTCACTCCTGAAGCAGAATAATACTTATATTTACATCAATCGAAAACTATTTGAACATGTTTATACATGTTTGATTTTTTTTTTACTTGGAGTGAATGGCCGCCAATACCTAGGCATGTACCGAATTAAGTACGCCACAAAGATCTAAGTTTAGTTAAGTTTATAATTTTGTTATTTAAATAGATACATAAGCATGAAGTTTATTATTTTGTTGTTTTTTTAACAACTTGTTCCGTGAAGAATAATAGTTCACCCACCCTTGGGGGTAGGGTGCGACGGAACCATACCACCGTTAGTAGTGCTGGGATTCGATGGGAAAATACATTAATAAGATAAAATACTTTCAGGCCCAGTCATGGGCCTAAAGTAGAGCCAATTTAATAGGCCACATTTGCCATGTGTCAGTTTTAGCTTCATAGTGAGGTGAACTGCTAAAAAACATCGATTAAATCGAATGATTCGATACGGACTTCAAACATTTATGAATCGAATGCAGTTATTGTGAAAGAGTACGTATAGGTACTGTAATTTTAATTGAGTTCCATCGAAAATCAAATCAAATAAACAATTATTAATCAAATCCCTGTCCCATCATTGTCTAACCAAAATTTATAAAACAAAATAAGACACGTATATATTAACCAAGAAAAACTGCTTATTCACTAGAACTAATAGAACTATAACGAGTGTTGTCATCGTCATCACTGCTGTCCGCTCCCAAAGATATAATAAATTCTTCTTCGATAATGTTGTCTATTCTTACATCTCGTTCAAAATCATCGAAAATTATTTTCTTTGTTTTCTCGACGACTTTTCTCCAGTCTTCTGAAGTGACTTTTGCACATGCAGTTTGTAGCAGAACCATCATTTTTGCAGTACTGAAGGGTGGCTCAGTATTGTTACGCGCTGCATGACCCTTTTGTTTGTGCCCAAATAAGCTCGATAGCGTTATACTGGCAGTGGTAAGGTGGCAATGGAATAACTTCGTGTCCATGCTCTAGTGCTATTTCATCAATTACATAGCAAGGCTTGGATGGCTTGTTTGCTTTTACCAAATTCAACAACTCAGCTTTCAATAAAGTTGGACTTGCTTCCACATTTTTTTTTCCAGCCACGAGACAATTTCTTGCTTTTTATTTGCTTGAGTTGGTGGTTTATCAACTTGTACAAAGTTTGGACCTGGAACGAACATTATGGACAAGCTCTAGTGTTGCCAAGAACATCCTACGTGTTTTTTTTTTGCCTAAAAGTGTAATAATATTATAATGAAACGAGAAACAAGAAAATATTTACAAGATAAATCGTCTAAAAATTAACACTCAAACGAAAAAGATATTTATAAAACACAACAAATATTTGACTTTGACCTTCTACAAAGGATTACCTGCGTTAACAAGTTGTCTTCGGATACATAAAATGAAAAAACGTTAGACCTGGCTGAACGGACGAAAGTCCTTTGCCTATTCTGCTATCAGCAGAAAAACAAGATAAAAAAAATGAAACTGATTTTGTCTTTATTCAATTATTTTTGTATTTTTTATATTATTGAAAGAATAATATAATAATGAAAACAAAACTCTTGACAAACATTACGCATAGGCCAAAAATAAAAAAATAAAGTTTTATTACGATACAGGTCTTGTATGGACACCTGTATAATAATATAACTTTTTAATCATAACGACACACCTATACAACCTCCAGCTGGACCAAGAAGGTTGAACCACTACTTAAAAAAAAAGGTTTCAATGAACGAGTCCGCGCCGACGCAACACGCATGCGCAATCGATGTTTGCGCCTTGGCGCCAATATTTTACATTTAAAAAAACTTTTCAGTATAAACAAAGTTTGGTTCTGTTTTTATGTAAGTATTATAGTATGAGAGTAGATAAAGTAGTGTATGGCACTGTACATAACTTGGTCTTATAAAAATCGTGTGATACTATAAAAAAAACTCGCCTACAGTTCATTTCTTTAGAATACACTAGTGTTATAAGAACCCTTATTATGCAACGGTATCTTAAACTACTATTTTCCCTTCTCATGCTATAAAAGTTCGTCTTTATGTGATGCATACTAGTTGTACAATCTACTAATAAAATAATCACAATATGGAATTATGTATGGCGATACATTCCTTTACTTAGGTAATCATTGCATTCAATACAACTTTTTCACTGATGATTCCTTTGATTTTTACGGTAACATCCCTAGTTTTTAAAAACAAAAAGGGTTGACCGACATAACCTTGTGATGAAGTTCAGTTTTTTTAGGACAAACATTGTTTATTAAGTTTAGAATGGTTTATTAGTCAAAGTAAATTGTAATAATGCCTTCTTTTGACATTATTACAATAAATATGTATTATTAACTGAAGAAAGTGAAGCAATTGTGCAGTTCTAATTTTGAAAAACTAAATAATATTGTGTGCCCTGCGTTACAAGGTTACGTTGACGAATTTTGATGAAGTGTCAAATGTGACCTATTAAATTGGCTTTACTGTAGTGTTATATTCTAAAATGTTAAATGCCAAAACAAAACAAAAAACCCATCTTATGACTTTCAACAAGTAGGTCACAAGTCCAAGTGACAGATGTCAAAATTGACATGTGATTGATTTCACAGATTTTTTGACAGATGTCAAACTTTAAATGGCAACATCTCGAAAACTATTGACTGAAGATCTGGAAGAGTACTTTCCTCATTTCAATCCAGAAACTAGTAGTCTAGGATCAATAGTTTTCGAGATATGGCCATTTAAAGTTTGACAGCTGTCATCGGAAATGAAGATCTTGAAGAGTACCTCATTTCTATGGTTCCGTTCCACCCTACGCCCAGGGGTATGGTGGGTCCGGAGGAAAAATTCATAGTTGTTCCGTTGGGAACTCTTATATAGGCTTAATATGGTTGATTTTAGTAGGTGATCCGATAGGAATAAAACAACGTACTGAGTTCCGATCGGGACAACTAGTTGATCCATTTAATTGGTCGGTACGGAATAAGGGGGAAATTATCTACAGGTTCATGACTTTCTGTCAACAATAATCAAGCAAGGAACGAACTTAAGGTAAATCCCGGCGGAGAGTCCCTTAGTTCGAGACTTTCCAGTTACAACGTAGCAAGGAAAATACCAATGATTGGAATAGGTAGTGCAAAGAGTAAGTAAATGATTACGTACATTTTTGTCATTATGTTTATTTCTCCCAACTTTATCCCGCGACTTTGTCCGTGTAGAATAAAATAAAAATAATGTACATAAACAGGGAAAACAGAACCGTCCCTCCGTTCGACTATCTGTCTATCTGTCTGTTTGTCTACTCAGACCTTCTAAGTGCTATGAAAAATTGAAGCTTTTAAGTAAAATTTGTAATATAAAATATAAAGCAGTGTCTCATTAATAGTACAACTACAGGAATAAATCTGAAAATTGCAAATGTTTTATTTATTTCAATACAAATAATGGCCCTAGACAACGTGAGGTTCAAATTTTACTTTATTTAACCAAACATTTTGAAACATATAATTAATTGGAACTTGAAAACTTTCCGTAATATTTGTTTACCCATTTGATCTAGTGCCTATATTTGTAATCACAAATAATTTTAATTACATTGGCATGTGGTACACTTTAGTTGCTCTAAGCAGATGTCTATAATAAATCGTGTTTGATTCTTCATTTAAAATACACCAAATAGAAACATGTTTTATTTATGTTCTGTTTCAAACAGTGGTAAAACACTTAGTTTTAAACATACCAACCCTGGTCAACACACGACTGCAGTCTGATATAGAACAAGCGAATATATTATTATTTTTAGGCGTCAACAAATGTAAAGGGTTGTGATGGTTTACGACCCCGGTACACAGTGTGAGTGACAGTTTTTTTTGCATGGGCTGGCGCAAACAGAATTTAGTAAGGATGGCGAGACCTAGCGCCTTGGGCCGTTTGTAAGCCTGTCTGTAACTAAGG